>CABPRJ010001430.1:0-16187 GCA_902439185.1 Cinara cedri
AATCACATTCACCTCCAATATTGACGCTCCTTCTGAAAATAGCAAAGTAAATCTCCATCGACTAGCACTTTCCTTCTAAAAAAATACAAAAAAAAAATCTAGTGATAAATACCAAAAAAAATGTTCTCATAGAAAACCGTTGCTTGCACTGACGTAACAAAATACATTCTTCGAGTTTTAATTTATGAGATATAATTTCTAAAGAATTTATTTCATAAGCATTAATAGTTGTTTGTAGAAAAGTAGTCCATACAAAAAAAAATCGAAATATATTCAAATACATATATTTTGTATATTAGAAAATCACTAATATGTCCTCACTAAACCTCGGAGATAATATTTCCTTTTAGAAAATAATCTTTTAATTATATTTCTTATATTTTTTGTTACATGATTGCAAGATTTCTTGTAGAACAATTCGTTCAACCAATCGAGGGGTAGTTTTAGATTATAATCGTTTGAGGTACAGTTAAAATGCATTTGTTTTTTTTCCTATTTAGGTAAAAGGTAAATTAAAGTTCAAACAATTTATTTTTGATCCCCGGGTTTGTATCCTTGACCCCTAGTATGGCAATACGTATTCATCACTATTCGACTAAAACAGACATACAGTTATGAAGACAATATAGAGTTCAAAATTTATTATCTAAATTTGCTTAAAAAAAACAAATACTACATTAAATTCCTACACGAAAATTATGTACAATTTTGCCATATTAAAATGTATAGATATAGCTTAAATATGGCTTAAATTTTTTTCGTTTCTAAAATACCATTTGGACAACATTCCCTTTCAGAAATGGGGCCACGCATATATATCTAAACAAAATTTATAGTCAAATTTGTTTACATATTATAAAAAAATATTTTAAAAAAAACATCTTAGTCAAACCAATCCATTCTTCGCTACACTCTGAATCTAAAGATTAATTTTATTTAAAATAAGATGTTCCTATTAATAATAATTGATTGTTTTTTTTTTCCTTTTTGAGAGGGCATGGGGCACTTTATTCCACCTAAAAGCTCCTCCCTCTTTTAATCGCCAGTATAATTGATATTTCGGTGAAAATAATTGGTTGAAATTTCAAAAACTTGGTTGCAAATAGTTACAAACCGGTTGAAAAATAATATACTATAATAATATACTAAATTTAAATAAAAATAAAAATATTTAAACCTAATAAATACAAAACTTAAAAATCAGCTTGCGGGATACGGTTATCTTATAAATTCTGAGAATTGACATACATTAAGTTACAATTAAAGAGCTATAACTTACAATTTATTTTAAATGATCTGGTTGTGGGAGGGTGAGCTGCCATTCAAAACCTTAGCGGTGACTTACAAATTCTTTACATTATTTACAAATTAATTTACGTTTACTAAAAATTGAATGGGCTAAACTTACATTGAATGGATCGATTTGGCCGTGGTTAGAAGGCCAACTTCACAGAAGCTGAGATTGCTTGTAACGTGGCTCGACATTTGTGTTATTTTATTCCCTTACTACAATTATTATTCACCATTGTGACAGTTGACTTGGATTGTATCCATCGCTCTAATGGCGTTATTCGAATCAGATCATTGACAAAAATGATTTGACCCTGCGTGTGCTTGGTTTTCACATGATTACAATCGTGTTTTCTATGAAGACAAATCTTATTAACACTTTATTAACCTAAAGATTTACCTAACGAATTTGTTTTTACATTCAATTTTGTACTTAAAAAATAATATTACTCTATATTCGATCCACTAAGTATAATATACTTATATATGGTAGAAGAGAAAAAAAATGTTTTATGAAATTACTTCTGTGTTTATAGAATCAATAGTGTATTATTATTTAGTACATGGTTCAATAAATAAATGCAATTACCCTGGGTTTGTTACACATTTGCACGTAGTTAGGTCCAGATTGTTGGCCCCGGGTTTCCTGCAAAAAAAAACAAAAATAAATTTCATTGTTTATTTGGGTAATATGAATTGGGCCACAGTCGAGCAGGAAGTAAATAATAATATATAGTATAGTAAATTGCATTCGACACTTATTGATTTCCGTTATGAGCATAGTAATTTACACCTAGTGTTTATTTCAGAAGATGACTGATCAAATTACCCCATCACGTCATAAAAATTGAAAGAAAAATCGGTACCACCCCCTGAAAATGTCTGACATTAGTAGGTAAACTACATATAATATGACAAAATGTGAAATTAATTATGTTTTGATTATGAGTCATTTTGATCACAATAAATTTAAAAAAATATTTTTTTATATAAATAACCGTATTTTAATCAGTTACAAAAAAAAATCATCGTTGAGCGCATCTTCGTAAAATTTTCCCAGGTGTATGCCTAAATCTGCCTTTGGCACACCTTATTAAAAATGTATGATACCCCTCCCCCCTGGAAATTGAGGTCTGAAATAAACACCATTTACAACCATTTACACTCGTGTCTAATGGCATTTCTCACCTACATAAAAAAAAACGTTTATCTGATTTTTAAACTGAATTTATGGCTGATAACCGACTACGATTGGTCGATTATCTTATAATTTATGTTTAAATATCAACCGTTTACGTTGATGAGAACTGGCCTAAGTGGCATTAGTGGCTTCGTCATCAATATGTAAGCACTGCATTGTAGTAGGGTACCTATAATAAAAATCGTTTCATCGTGTTGCCCTATGCATGTAATGGCTAAATGGTTAAATACCCCATGCACAACCTAACTATACACATACTCGTATTTTTAACGATATGAAATAATCGGAAAATTTAGGAAAGAAAACGGTTATTTTTCCTAAAGCCCCCAAAAAATATTGAAAAATTAACTAATTTAAAACAATCTTATTTCTGAAAGAAAAAATTATTAAATTGACGTCAAAGGACCTTTTTTTATCTTACTTATCTTACCATCTCAATTATTTTTCATTTATTATTTATTGCATATAATATGTACCTGTCCTTTTTTTTTGAATCTAAGTAATAATGGACAAATAAAAAAAAGGCCATAATATAAACAAAAACAGCCAGAGGAAATTGTCTTAAGAGTAAGAATACATAATAATAATAATAATAATACGAAAAGTAATAATATTTAAACTAAATTTTTTCATCTGACTACTTCTTTTATTTGGTCTTGTTTTTCTCCAGCCATTTTTTATTTGGATATCATTACCGAATATCAGTTTTTTCGTATAATAAAATATAAAACCGTTTTTTTTTTTTACACGTCAGCTTGTATAATAATAATAATTAATCTAATATATATGTTGTATGTATTATTTTAGAATGTATTTAAAGGCTAAGAGGATATTTATTCAACAAACTTTCAAATACAATATTCTATCTACCAACTTAGTTCATCAGTGGTTAAAGTGGGAAAAACTACGAGAGGGGCGTATATTTACCGAAAATTGAGGAGCATTCATGACCCAATAAAACTTCCAGCAAACTATGCATGCTCAGTAAAAATAAAATAAAATCGAATATTATGTATAGTCGAATAAGTAATAAAGAATTTTTTTTTAATAGAACTAATTTGAATATTTAAAATTTCATTAAAAACACTTCTGTGACAATAAACTTAAGCGTATATTAAATAAGAAAACTAAAAGAGAGAATCCGCGGTACGCTCGCTTTAACTACTAAAATTGATTAATCGTAGGTATATGAATACGACAATGTTAATACCGGATATTTTCTTTCCTGACCAAGTCCAATTGGTTGGTTATAAGGGGCGCTTTTGAGCATGGTCGTGGTGTGTAAACGCCCTTTGTTGGATGCTTCATAGGTGTGCTTGTCGTCCTCATCATGACTGGTTTCGCGCACGACAAACACGTAACATCCCTAAAACAGAAGATTATTATTCTAAGGTAATTTTTATTTTTTTTTTTTTTTTATTGGAAAACTTAAAAAACAATATTTTACCAATGTAAAACAACAGTGTTAGGTAACACGAAGTAGTGATGACTAGCTATTATTGTGTCTCACTGCCGATTGGACCATTTATGATTTCAGTCGAATTAGGTTTTAATTAGATTATAGGTTAAGTTAGGATTTCTTACTTAACGTAATGAACTATTCCCGCCGCTTCCGGATCCCTCAGAATGTGTTCTTTTATATCATTTTTTATTTTGAGTTGTGTTGCATGAATATTTTTTTTGAATTTTAAAAATTCATGTGAATCTAGTTTGTTTTCCACACATTCGTTTATAACCGATACGGACTGCTTTATCGTTGCATTCTTTTAAACAAAAATATAAAAAACAAAACCATCATAATATTGTACTTAGTTAATTGTACTTAATTAGTTTTGATAACCAGTACTTACGTGGAACGCTAAGAAATCGTGTATGATTTGGAATTTGTTCGTATAATCTTCAAAAAACGAATAGAAATTTTTAATCGTCATGAAGCCCTCTGATTCCTTCTTCTTCGATGATAGACCGAAGACACTTTGAAACTTTGTCGGTTTTGTTTTACATACTAATTTTTTTAAGATCGTTTGTTGTAATAACGAATTCTGTATCTGTTCAAAATACACAATAAAATTAATCTTTATACTCGAAACCTGAAGCGATAAAACAATCGAGCACTTACGTCGAAACTATACACTTCATCAGGTTGCACTTCTTCGATAATGATCTTATCATCCGAGGCAGTTTCAGAAAACAAGGTACTTGTAGATTCGGATTCACTGACCTGAAAGTTAGGAAATTATTAAAATTGTTTACACTGCATAAGTATACTTTCATCATAATGCTAACTTTGAACAACATGTTTATGTCGTGCTCCATCTTATTCATTCTGCTCAAAAGTTTTTCAATGTGTTTCATTAACACGATCGGTTCATAACTGTAATAATAATAAATATGGACGTTTTGTATTTTATTATACTTTAATATTGTCGGGCAATATTAAACTTCACGTGTATAATTATTTATTTCTGTAAAGCAAATACTTGTTAAGAATATATTTTTCCTTTGTCGGAAATGATCCTAGCTTGTTATTGATGTACGACAAAGACATTTCGCCGTCGTCAATTTCATTATCATCCTTTGGTAATGGAGACATTAATATACTACTTTTACGCATAGATCGGTCGTTGGAATCGATGTCTGTGACCTTACCCACATTAATACTTTCGCGAATTTTCGAAGAGATTACTTCGTCTATCAACAACACTTCTATAGTAAAAAAAAATAAAAATAAACAAATAAACAATAACTTCAAATCTGAAACTTCATATAAATGAATAAAACAAAATTAAATGTGTAGAGCCAAACGAACGGGAATAATATAATAATCGTTGATATTTGTATTCTGTGACAATTTCATCAGGTCTCCATTGGCGTATTTAGAGGGGGGGCGACAGGTGACAATTGCCCCGGGCGTCAAATTATCCCTAAAAGAGGTGCCGTCGCTAGGGGTTAAATTGTTTTCAAAGTTAAGTGATACTAAAATAAAACAATTAATTCTTTAATATTTTATTTTAAAGGATTTATATTGAGATATTATATTATATGAAAAAAATAGTGATAACTGATATCATAAATTCTTTGTTATCAGAATAATTTATTGTTTTGCCCATTCTTACTTCTAAACACGTACTTTATTGGTACCTACCGGTTAAGATAATATAATTATAACATTCTATTTTCACAACACTACTAACTACAGTTAGATCATGATATTAACAATCATATTGATATTAGTGATAACCTTGATTTCATAATATTTATTCTGTATTTCTATGAATATTATCCATCTAAAAATATTTAATATTTGTGTGTGTCAAGTTTGTGTGTTAATCCGTAAATGCGACATTACAATTAGTCAATCAGTTATTTGTTACTCTGTTGTTGATGTGTATATACATCGTTAATAGAAAAGAAATTTAGGTTTGCATTTAATTAATTTTTTAATTGTGAGTGGAGCGAAGAAGCTTATAATTTTACTAAAATGTTTATTTTGTTTATCTGTGCGCAACTATTCTACTAAAAATCTTGCTCCGATTTTTAAGTGTAGCACATTTTCTGAAGCTAAATCGACATGGAGAGGTAATTTAAGGTCATTTTTCTTTTTACTCAGGATTTTTCTTATCAAAAGTGAAAAACCAAATATAAAGGAAGAAAGACGGGAAAATATACGAAATATATTAGTAAAATATTACGTTTTATTTTTTTTGTGTACTACTTTTCTTTTGGAAATTTTGCTTAATTTTATAATTATAGCACTTTTTCTAAAAGATCATAACCTGGGGAGGTACTTTAAAGAGATCATTTTTTTGTTTTCTCAGGATTTTTATCAACAAATGGGAAAAACGGGAAAATATATGAAATGTAGGTATTTGTTAATATTTAATTAATCATTGGGAGGTCACTGTGAGAAACTATGTCACCTTGCGTCTTGTAATTATGTTCATATTGTTAAATGGAAATAGAAATTGGGTGCCAAATTTGTTTACCTAGGGTGCCAAAATCGTCAATACGTCTCTGGGCCTTTTAATGGTCTGATACGATTATGTTTAACTGAATTAAACCCAACTGAAATAAATTGGATCTTAGTTTTCCCAATTATAAATTACAATTATTATGAACTTAAAATTGAAAAAAATTACTTTTTTAATGCACGAACTACTGACGACCGGCCAAACTACTACCTCTGAAGTCGATGATCGGAACAAGATTTTAAGTAGAAAAATTATTTACGAACATGAAAAAAATCACAAATCATATTCTAGTAAAAACAATACGATTAGGATCCAAAAATTACTACAGGGTTAACAAAAACTACTTCTTTTGCTTCGCTTAGAATTTAAAATAGAAAAAAAATGGTTAATACTTGGTTGACTTATTTCCGACGGAGATGGTTGTAAACGGACCGTTTTCGGCCCTTTGCTCAGAAGTGACACCACGGAACCCTGAATATCAAGAAAACCATGTAACAGATATAAAATATAATAACGTACAATACAATAAGGTATATTTAAGGTATATTTACTTTGGGCAAAATTGATTGAGAGTACATATTAGAACTATCATATTTTTCGTCTGGCTGTCTTTCCTTTGACAGTTTTTCCTGGACATGCTTTTCCTCTGTTTGTTTTTCCTCTGCAATTCAAATTCACGTGATTAATTATGATACTTTGTGATGTGGAAAAGTTAATTGAGTAAACTCTGTATCTTTGTACAGGGTCATAGAATTTGATTTGATTTTTTTTTTATTGGTTGTTATTATACTGAACTGTATGCATTTTCACTCATTTAACCTATTTTACTGTAATACTGTGATAGTATTAGATATGCGTATGCACGTATATGTTTATATACGCGATATGCGTATTTAACTTTTTTTTTCTTAAATGGTAACCTCCCCATTTCCAAACCCAAAATTAGTTTAGATACGGCAATTTAAAGTTATTTGACAGAGCTATTCAATAAAATATTTGATATTATGCCGATTTCAAACTATTTTTCACTAATATTTACCTACTAAAATGGTAATATAAACTTTAATAACTTGGGTTTTATTATTTTTTATCATGTATTGTATTGTATCGGGTACTTTAAACTTACTATTACTAATATAAATATTACTTAATGTCGTTATACTTAATAATATAGAGTAGCTTTAAATTTCCGTTGGTATATCAATTAATTTTGGACTTAAAACATTAAGTTGACCATTGAAATTCATGAAAAATATAGAAAAAAATACTAATAATAAACGGTTAATATGGAATTTTTGCATTTTAAGAAAAAAATGTTGTACCTCGCATGCAAATATCTAATAAGCAGTAAACAATGTAAAGTACGTGAAAATGTGTATGCTTACTATAAACAACCAACTAAACAAAAAAAAATTTAAATACATAGCTCTGTTAAGGATACAGAGTGTTTTCAATTAGCATTTCCACACAGTATATAGAGACGGTAAAATGCATTGAAGTGCACAGACCTCACTAACAAGGGCGTAGGGAAGGGAGAGAAGTGGCAGAAAATCTATTGCATTTTTAAACTACAAATTAAATACACTATAATTAAAACATGAAGCTAATGCGATTGACTTATAGTTATCAAAATCATATTTCGTAATTAGGTATCTGGTATAATAGTTTCGGAAGGTTCCATCATATGTATGTTACATTTATTAGATTAAAATTATTTTTAAAAAGGTGCTGTACTGGTGACGTGTGTGCCACTCTTGTAGATGGGATGTTGAGAAGATAAATTACATTAAGTTGTTTAATTTATATTCATACGCAACGATAATCAATTGCTAACGAAAAAAGATTCGTAGCGAAGTTTTGTTATGCATGGTTTGAAAGGCCGTATTATTTACGATTTTCGTCAAAATTTGATACCTAATAAAACTCTTATAAAAAAAAAAAAAAATACCACATCACACTCAATTATTTTATTATTTTTTTTCACTGAATATGATTTATAATGAACCTCCTGTTAAATTTTTAAGCATTTCTCTTTAGTCTAGCAATTGTATTCACAAAATTCTTACAGAATAAAAAAAATCACGTAAAAACTCGTAAAATTAAAATGCCTATAAATAGCTCAACAATTTTTTTACATATAGAAAAAATAAGTTTTTCGTCAAAATTTTATTTCTCTAGGAATATATTTAACTAAACTATAAAAAAAAAATAAAACGAAATTAAAGGATTTTTTGTTTTTGCCCAATTATTAAAAAAAACCTACGCAGACAACTAATTGACAGCTTTTATTCACTAATTAAATTAAAAATTAAAAATCTTGTCAATTTTTGAATGAAGCATGATTTTACAGATTTCTATAACAGAAAACATAAGTTACAAATATTTAAAGCCGTGTAATCATTATTCCATAAATATTTGTCCGTTTATCCCTACGTTTTTCCTACGTATTTTCCCAGTTTTTTTTCCAACCATTATGAAAACCACTTAATCAAAACATGACCTCCCTAAAGTACCAAACTAGTAAAATTTCCTTTCAGAAAATGTGCTACACTTGATACTTTAGATCAAGTTTTCTGGTAGGAAATTTTTAACCGATCCATTCCTCGCTAAGCTTCAAATCTAAAACATATTATTATATAAAATGTCGAACAATTTAAATTTTTGAAAACTAAATTAATTTGACAACAAATATGTAACCTCATTAAGGAATACCTTCGAAACTATAGTAGTTATAAAATACAATTTTAATACTCAAATCGCACATTTCGCTATATGCCACCCCGTGATTACGTAAGAGATACCCCCTTAAATAAGGGTTTAATTTTAAAAACAAGGCTCTAGGCTCTTGGCTCTAGGACCTTTGAAATTCATTATCCAATATTTGTTGATTTGTTATAGTATACAATTTTACAATTTTGGAGTAATCAGTTTCGGCCAGCTTCGATTTAGAGCCACTGTGGCACGGTGTTACAACGTTACTCAAGAGTGAAAACAAACAAATAGATTTTAAAATAGCATTATAGCTTACTTAGCATTCGTTCAAACTTGTCTACTTTGCCAGTAAGCGAATTCAATTTGACCGCGATGGCATGCATTGCTTGCCTAAAATTATAAAAATACAATTTTTATAGACCATTTATCTTTGATTTTACGATATCACAATAAACAATAATATTACCGAGTTTTTTCGGTGTGGGCGACCACAACAGTAGGAATTTCGCTTGCCTAAAAATAAAAAATAAATTTCTATTAAAATGGGCATTTGATTAATATATTCGTGTTAGATGTTATATTAATATGTACTTTTACGCTCGTAGTTGTTTTATATAAAGATTGTAAATTACATATATATGAGTAGTATAAAATAGAGAGTTCTAAATCAGGATCAAGAGCAAGGACGAAGTGCTATACCTAGTACATGGCCTCCCGAATTGCTCACCACTTTTCGCAGACCATATAGGACACGCCCACTCTCGACATTATTACCACACTGTTATCACGGTTATATCTGCTGTTATCACAAGTCATACCTTTTGTTATACCTTTATGGTTACTCTTATCAAGGTTATCATATCACGTTTATACCTACTGTTATCACAAGATGATGTTTCAATACATAGCATGTATTTCGTATACGATATATGTCTTCCCCGTCCGCGTGTGTCACACCATCTATTGTTATATTTTAACAAAATAATATTACTCGTACGCGATCTGTTACCTGTACGGTATATAATAGTCGTCACAACCCCCGTCGCCTCCTCATTCCTGTATAATACGAAATTATAATCGTATACCTACACGAAGTNACAAATGTATACGTATATAAATATGTAGTCAGCAGCGTACACACGGTGTGTTTGTTGCATGTAAGGACCTGTATGAGAAAATGTATTGCTCTCGGTTTTCCTGTTAGATCATGCACAAATTCTTTCACAAATCTACCCCGTCTATAATGTACATAAAGCCGATCCCTCCCTCCCCGAGAACGAAAAGACCGTACATCGACAGCAGTGCGCATTGTGTTTCTTATCTGTAAGATTCTGGACGATCCTGTATGAGTTGCGGTCTCTTAGCGCCCGCCCATATTTGCTTGCTTTTTATCTCGTTGGTGTTACTACTTTTAAGCGGACGACTAAATCATAATCCGTGCCGCGGTCGTAGACGCAAATCGTCGTTGTCCAGTGATCATAGCATTTTAATTTTTTTTTTTTACAAAGCGTTTATCAATTTGTACAAGTGTTAAAATGTATCATTTAAAAAGTACCAATACGTCGCACCGGTACCACCAGCGTGTCTTATCGACTGCAATAACTATATTCTTAGCATCACAGTACGTAAGTTTGTGGATATAGGTATCGACCCGACAGACACGTTCTCCGTTATAGTACAGATAATAACTCCGTCACGTTACGTCAACCTAACACCGGACGTTCTATTACAAATATTTTCACCGATGGACAAAATCCTATCAAACATACTCGACACGCCTAAATACAAGTTACATGTATTTCTGGAAACCGCGATAATCAAATTATCGCGTTGTGTGTACAAAAATGAAAACGTACTTGTAATAGAATCAAAGACCGCTACCGGCTGCCGTATCATATTAAATAGACAGGATTTATTCGCGCTCCAAAATTTGGAATGGTTCATTTTCGAGACGGTCGCACGGAAAACCTCCATAAGTCAACCATCAGTTTTAAAACAATTCTACCGGATTGTTCATTTTATAGAAGAAGAAATCACCAGAATGACAACACCACCCCCACCACCAGCAGATATGAACGGAATACAAATGTTCATAAAAAGTCTTCAAGATGAAAAAGACGTCTCCTCCTTTCCGAAACATGACGTAAATTATGTCAGTCGAATAAGGATGTATGCAACAACTCCATTAGCATAGTGCTGGATGAATATGCAGAGCTCGGGTAATCTTACGATTATACCACCGTCACCGAGCTATTCTCCGATGTCGCCAACTTATGGAAACGTGAAAACGTATAGCATTACAACCGGGTTCTATGTTTGGTATTGAATTATTCGTTTGCAAACTCAAAAGGCATAGTTGTGATGTTTTTTTAACTTCCAACGGAGGGAATATCACACACGATAATTCACTAGAATTTCCATTTAATGTTATGGTATGCATGTTAAAAATCGTATACACAAATGACCGCAGTTGTACGAGTTGAATTTCTGTTCCCTTTTATAATTGTGTTTAATATCGCATCCTTTTAGATATATTTGTAATTCGAGTGGAGATGGCAGATTCCCGAAACTGGCAAATTAATCGACTATTTTTCCAAACTTTTTATACGCTACCCAATGAGTGCCTTTACTATTTTCTCTACCGAGATTAATAACCGCACACTCTGTTTGTTTAGGAGCGAAAGGCAACCGGTCTCTAGAAAATACACTTCTGAAGTGTGGTATTTTCATCGCGTTTGCATATTTTATAATCTCGTAATCGTAAAGCGCTCTATCAGGTAACGTTGTAATTAGTTTTTTTTTTTTTTTTGCCGACTTTTTCGCTTCCCTTCCTTTATGAGGGTTAAGGTATAAACCCTCTCCTCGAATGTTCTTTTTATGCGGGGCGAGGAACAGCCCCTCTCCGTGAGTATTTTTATATGACCCGAGGAACAGCCCTTCTCCACCAGTAATTTTATACTTGCTGCCTTTATGCGGAGTGAGATACAATCCATTGCCCAAATGTGTCGGCTTAGTTCTGTTGAATTCACCGATCGCTTTCGCTACGCTAGCCGCACCGCCCGCTAGAGAACTTAATGCCGGTAGTCCGGCGAAAATCGGAATTAGCTGCAACATACCACCAGATTTTGGTATAGGTATAACACCCTGGGTGTTTTATTTTTTCCGCTTTTCTTAAATAACTTTCTCACTGCCGCAATACATTTTCTGGTTAACGTACAGACATTTTTATCGCAAACGTTTTTCTTCAACACTTTTTTAGCGGCTTTAACAGCATCTTTAAAACCACATCCGGCACCCAATTTCCGTTTCGCCCTCATACCTGAAGTCTCAACCCACGCCGCCGTCTTTTCCCTATAACCTACGTCCTTGGCTTTGAATCGCTCCCAAGCTCGATTTTCCAATATATAATCCGTTTTGTTCCGATCTGCTATAGAATGACTTTTATCGTATGCAATATCGTGTTAACTAGAGGCCGCGTCTAGAGGGTTTATGCCTTTATCACCTCGAGCTAAACGTTTTTTTCAAATTTGTGCCTGGACCGCAGAATTAATAACCCGGTAGATGGAGTTCAACTGGGAGTTTATTTATAAGCGTATTGATGAGACCACAGCCTTTAATCGTGGCCCGTCTTCGGACAGGAAACATTGTGTATTGTTTAAATTTTTCATATACCCGCTGTATTTATACAAAAATGAAATTCATCGAGCAACAAGTTAAACTAGCGGTTGAAAATGTAGATCTACCAACTGCTACTAATGGTGGCTCGAGACACGGTGTGCTTTTCCCGAACACAATACGCGCACTTATCGTAGGCCTCTCTGGTTGTGGTAAAACCTACCTGATACGGTGTGAGATTTCATAACCTATATATTTATTCAAAAAACACGAAAAAAAACGGACGACATAATCAAGTAGACGTGTTTTACTTGGCACAGTCATTTTCTCGCGTTCCGAAACAACTACTCAGGGACAATAATAATTTTATCATATTATTCAAACAAGACGAGACTAATTTAAAACACGTTTATATAGATCATTGTTCCGGTGATATGAAATATCAAGAGTTTAAAGATTTTTGTACCTCATATTGGGCTAAGGCGAAGTTTGATTTTATAGTAATTTGTAAAGAATGCGAGCGAGGTAACGAACAATATCGTCACGGGTTCGATACGTTTGTTGTTATATAAAGCAGTGGTTTAGATGGAAATATCTCATTTACTATGTAACCATGCCCCGAGATAGATTATTGTGCGAGCTTATAAAAGCAAAAGAAAATATAAAACGAAAATATTCTGCACTAAAACATAACGAAGCAAACTTTCAGTCAGAAGTAGAAAAAACGTTAAAACCGGTTATCGACCCATTAAACCAAATACAGCTACAAACACTTAATTAATCAAAAGACCCGAGCGAGGAGAACGGAGAACTAATACAAAACGATATTAAAGAAGAAGAAGAAGAAGGAAACGATACTCAAGAAAGTATAGACGCGAAAAAAAAATTATGAATCTTTACTAGAAAATTGGATTAGTTCACCCTATTTCGATAAAACGTACGGTCCAAAGAAAATTTATAATCAATTCATTTTAGGAAAAAATTAAATTAAATTCACTGGCGAGAAAGTAATAGTTGTAGATCCTAAACAAAATAGAATACCGGCTAACACTAGGTCTTTTACAATTAATTTTTTTAAAATCTCCGATTTCGTATACCCGACACGATCTAAACTCGTACAAGTCTATATTGTTACAAACGAGGGCACATTTAACGATCGATGAATCCAAGATTAAAAAAAGGCGGTAAGAATTTATAAATATTATTTCAAAATTATTTCCAACCGGTAGTGGACTACGGATGACATTACAGAAAAGTAATTTAGTCCACTGGAATTCTCCAAACGAGTAAGTCGATCGTCCGCCTAAAAGTAACACCAACGAGATAAAAAGCAAGCAAATATGGGCGGGCGCTAAGAGACCGCAACTCATACAGGATCGTCCAGGATCTTACAGATAAGAAACACAATGCGCACTGCTGTCGATGTACGGTCTTTTCGTTCTCGGGGAGGGAGGGATCGGCTATATGTACATTATAGACGGGGTAGATTTGTGAAAGAACTTGTGCATGATCTAACAGGAAAACCGAGAGCAATACATTTTCTCATACAGGTCCTTACATGCAACAAACACACCGTGTGTACGCTGCTGACTACATATTTATATACGTATACATTTGTTCGTAATAGATTCTCGGAACGATACGCATAACGTGGAGGGTCCGTTGTCGCCAACGATTATACTTCGTGTAGGTATACGATTATAATTTCGTATTATACAGGAATGAGGAGGCGACGGGGGTTGTGACGACTATTATATACCGTACAGGTAACAGATCGCGTACGAGTAATATTATTTTGTTAAAATATAACAATAGATGGTGTGACACACGCGGACGGGGAAGACATATATCGTATACGAAATACATGCTATGTATTGAAACATCATCTTGTGATAACAGTAGGTATAAACGTGATAAGATAACCTTGATAAGAGTAACCATAAAGGTATAACAATAAGTATGACTTGTGATAACAGCAGATATAACCGTGATAACAGTGTGGTAATAATGTCGGTGATAACAGCGTGGTAATTTTGTCGAGAGTGGGCGTGACCTAAATGGTCTGCGAAGTGGTGAACAATTCGGGCGGCCGTGTACTAGGTATGGCACGTCGTCCTTACTCCTGATCCTGATTTAGAACTCTCTACTTTATACTACTTAAATATATTTTTTTTTTTTTTTTTTGTCAAAATATATACACGATTACGCGGAATTATTTCTCCCAAAAATCTAAAATCGAATGTCATACTGAATTGGAAACATTCAAACCCGTTACACACAAAATATCAGAAGCCACACGTGCAGATAATATGTTTACAAAATGTCGGATGTACTTACCGTTTTTTCGATTTTTTTCAAAACTTTCAAGTTCAAAGTGCCCTCGTTATCGTTTGAATCAAATCCCGTTAAATCTATTTTGTCATCCTCCTGAAACATAATACTATAACTTTCCATCTTATTGTCGAATTTAGTTTTTAGCATTTCATCTGATTCTCCTTCTTCGGTTTGATACATTTTATCCAGTCTCACCGAAAACTCGCCCGTCAACGGTTTTTCGTCGGGATCCGGGCCGCCCGCCCATACTTGCTTTAGACAAATAATATGAATACATTACATTTATTCTTTACCTGCATATATTTTTTTTATTACGTAAAAACAAATCCTGTATAGTTATTACTTGGGCGCGCAGTGCGTCTTGACCGATAAAATTCATTTCGTATCTGTTCAGACCCGAATGGACTACAACTGCCTCTAACAGACGCTTCAAAAAATGAAAATTGAGATTTCCCTATAATAATAATATCATATAATAATATCGTATAGATGTATAGTATTAAATATAGAAATATAGACTCAGTGACGTCATTTGCCTCGCCTTATTGTGGACTACGAGCCGATACCCGCTGTCTAGATAAATTTAAAATAATTCTAAAATCAGGCCATCAGAGATGGGTGAAATCCTTCAAAATGTAGTACCTACATAAATACTCGATAAGATAATTCAAGATATTTGATACTTTATGGAACTGTATTGAAATACTACAAAGCATAAGATACAAAATTGTATTCTATTCAGAAAAGTCTATGTAGCTCGAAAACTAAATGACAAGCGCTATTAAAAAAAATATATATCTGTGGCTTAGTAAAAGAAGGCCAACGTTTTTTTTTTTAAAAAAAATAGGTAGAAATGAAAAAAGAAAGTATACTAATTCGTATTTTCTTAATAGAAATTGTCTAAGTTTTTGTAAATATGTAAACACAAAAATTCGCATTTAATAAAATACACAGAGCCTACTATGGAGAATTGAAATTTCAAAGCCAATTTCCCAACAATCACAAAATGTGACATTGGCCTTTCTTGCACCTAACCACAGATGTATATTTTTAATAAAAGAAGG
>CABPRJ010001430.1:17121-109837 GCA_902439185.1 Cinara cedri
ATAGAAATTGTCTAAGTTTTTGTAAATATGTAAACACAAAAATTCGCATTTAATAAAATACACAGAGCCTACTATGGAGAATTGAAATTTCAAAGCCAATTTCCCAACAATCACAAAATGTGACATTGGCCTTTCTTGCACCTAACCACAGATGTATATTTTTAATCAAAAGAAGGAAAACGGTTATATAGTAGTACTCAATCTGAGTCGGTTAGTACGTAAGTTTAGACCAGTAAAGGAAAAAATACAATTAATTAACTTCTGTCATTTTTTATTTACGCCCATAAACAAATATATGTTTGGTTGGGTCCCGTGTTCATTTTACCGGTGTAAAATTATATCTCATACCTGCTCACTAATGTAGACTACTCACGTTAACAGTATCAAGCGACATCTTGATGACGTCTTGCATGTTGATAGAAAATTCCATTTTTGAAAGCGTTTCCTTATATAATTTCTTATATAATAGTACAAAATGTTTTCTTTTTAAAAACTAATATTTTAAACGTTAGATTTACGAAAAATATTATATATGTTTATTAAAAATAATTGCTTGGTAACAGACTATCATGACTATCAAGAGTTTGTATTTTTTTAAAATATTATATATGTTTATTAAAAATAATTGCTTAGTAACATTCTATCATTCTATAAACAGATATCCTTTCTTTCGTCTGTTATTTTTTTTAAAAAGTTTGTATTTTTTAATAGGATCCTTTGTCTATAAATTTATATAGTTATAAGTATACTTATAGTATATTTTTAATTTTCAAGCTGGTATTTAAAAGAAATAGTACTTAAAACGAATATTCTCTCTTTTGAATCGGTAAATAATACATATTTTAATTTGTGTACCATTGGTAATAGAATGACTGAATTGTAAAGAGGCCATAGATTAAAGGTGGGAAATTAAGAGAGTATAAAATCTAGGGTAATTCATTTATATAGGTACTGAAAGCAACGATAAATAATTAAAAACAATTCAGAGTGGAATTAGTCGCGTTGTTTTATCTATAGTAACTAAGGTGACTTATAAATCAACAAAAATAAATCCGGGGTATCGTTTGTTATCAGTAGCAATTAAATATAAAATCCAGTATAACCCATCGTAAATGACGGGAATACAATTATATGTATTTCCCCCCTACTTTTGGGCACGTTTAGAGACTTTTTCTGACCAAATTAGCTCAAATTTGGGAATTATAGTTGTTTTATAAACGGATAAAAGTGATAAAATTTCGGTTGAATTTTAATATGAATATAATATCATCATGTTGTTGCGGTAGTATAATTTATTTTTAGCTTTGTATATACACGACATATCTACAGACCCCAAATGAAGTCGAGGGGGGAGGGGGGAATCAAATTCAATTAATGCCTGGTATTAGTGTCAAGGATGTGCCTCAATTTTCAATATGCTCTTCAACCATTTTCGATTCTGAGCGGACGAAGAATGTATTGGTTTTACAATGATGTTTTTTTTTTTCTCTTTTAAAACTGCGTGCACAAATTCAACGAGAAATCTTGCTCTGAAGATGCTTCAATGTAACATCTTAAAGAGAATTTTTCTGGGGTGGTATTTTAAGAAAGTCACTTTTGATTTTCTTAGGGGTTTACATACTAAATGGGAAAACTGGGGAAAAAAACGGGAAAATTTACAAAATGTATTATTTTCAAATCGTAAATATTACAGCCTTTTAAAACATATATAACCAAACTCTGCTCAAAATCGTTTTTCGTTAACAATGATTAATCATTAATGTAAAAATATTTACATTAAATTTTCTCTCTACCTTCTCAGCTTCTCATCGCAACAGTGGTCCACCTATCGTGCGAAGTATGTCCGTCTGTTTTATGTTCAAATTTCCTGTTTTATCAGAAAATAACGGGTTTAAAATACCTATATTGACTAAAATTTAATGAAATCCCGGAATCAGAGACTATATAGGAAGGTAGAAGATATTATAATTCAATCATCTATTTGGCAGTAGATCGGTGGTAAAGTTTTATTTTTGAGGTGGTCATTACAACCGTTTCGAAGAATTATTTTTAAATGTTGCAAAGTTGGAAAAAAACGTGTAAAACCGTAACAAAATTAAATGTCAAACATTACGAAATCGTTTGTTGAAATTTTTTGAACATTTGAATACTGTAATATCGGATTTCTCGTTGAACACCGATATAGTTTTTGTGCCAAAATCGCGCGTCTACGTAGTAGATTATTTTACACTAAATAAATAACGATATTGAACGCAAAAGGTTAACGTTCGAAAGCGGTTAAACCCGAAGGATAGTGTTTTTAGAAGAATCGGTCGTATCGGCAGAGAAACCCGGTGACGTTATTCTAATAGTGTATGCATTGTGCGGATGACTCACCGACAAATAATTACGAGAACGTACCTACGTTTAAATCGAGCGCCGGAAAGTACGGTTGACGGTTACACGGTCGCGTCGGTACGTCTGGTCATTGTGCATTCTCGTTCGGTTCGACGATCCGAAAATTCCGGTTTCCAACCGTGTAGATCCGGACGAACAATTCATTTTTTCGAATTTTTGTTTCATTAAATCGATTTTCGCGGTCGATAACATTGTTTGATCGGTTTCCATCGGTTTCTATCGGTAACCATCGGAACCTAATGAATAAATATCCAATACTATAAAGGTGTCGGCTAAGTTCGTCGATAAAATTTCCAAATTTATGTTTATTTTTTCCAGTCGAATAACTTAACCAAACCCACAAAGTTTTCGACCTTCGCAGTTAAATGGACGGAGGAACTCTATATATATTTCTGACCATATTATTATCGTGAAAACGTCATAATTTTACCGGATAAAATAAAAAGGCGGTAGAAGTGGTAGAAATAATACGGGATTTGTATATTTTAATAAATCATGTGAACATCCGGAGCTAATGCATTTTTTAATAACATACCATTAATAAAACCTTCGCAAAAATATTTTAAATTAATTTATCCGTTCTAACATATTTTTTACAGCGATACGCCGAATGAATGCGACGAGGTAATGGAAATATTAAGACGTGGATGGCGGATCACCTCCAACACAATCATAGCGTATAAGTACAAATCGTGACAATCTTTGTATTTAATATTCGAAAATATTTTATATAAATTGTGTCCCCATGAAAAACCGAAAAATCTCGAAAATTTAAAATGGCTATGAAAAATAAAATGTTTTGAAAACTGTACCACGTCTATAAACAATTTTAACATTAGTATTCGGCGAAAATTTAAAATCTCTACGATTGTTTTCAACTGAACTACAGGATAAAAAGTAAAATCAAATTAGAACCGTTACTTCGTAAAAATACTAGTGTTTCCGTCATTTTTCACTGGTTTCTACGCTTCGGAAAACTATTAGGAAGAATAAAAGAAAAATTCGACTTCCTCAGTACACCAACCATACGTTACTGGAATCCACTTCTAAAGTCGACGATCGATATGTCCGGTTTAAGAATATATATAGTTTGCAGGAAAAACTAAAAAAAAAATTAAATCCCCAAACCTAAAATTACAAATTTATTTTACGTGCCATACTTCCATCTCCCATACTTAAGGGGTTGCGTATAGGCAATTTTTTCTACATTTTTGGAAAAATAAAATGTTATCAATTCAAAAATATTTACATTCTCATTCAAATACATTTACAAGTACTCCCATATCACTATCGTATAAGTTTTTATTGTGATATCTCAAAATTTACAAAAAAAAAAAAAAAAACGATTTCTAATATCCGTTTCGCTCGGGCGAAAAATATTCGGATTATAGACTTGATACAAATTTTTGCCACGAAACCAATTAGGTTCTAAAATACCGGTGAAGGTTTGAAATCGATTGGACATAGTGGTGGAAAGGGTGATGGGCAACTTTAGGCACGTAAGAAAATTTATATTGTACCACGTTGGTTTCAGTTTTTCGATATCACTATTACGAACAATATTATCCAAGTTTAAATAATTTAAAACTATCAAACAATAATACATTTTTGAATTCGAAGCGCAACGAAGGATCTATTGGTTGTACTTTGATGTGTTATTTTATTTTATTTTTTTATATCTATAAACAACTTTTCTACCAGAAATTTTACTTCAGTGTATTGGGGAGGTCATTTTTTGGTTTCCCAAGGTGTTTTCAAAATAACTGGGAAAAACTGCAAATAATATTATAGGTAAAATTTACGGTGCGCTGTGACGTTAACGATTTTATTGTTTCTAATTTTTGCCAACTTTGTTTTCTACCAGAAATATTGATTTCATCAAAAAATGTTAGGAAACCATTTAGTTGAATTTGGGATCTAGAAATTCACCTCACGGAAAAAGTCGGCTTTTGATTTTCTATGTAGTTTTTTGAATAATTGAACCAAAACAAAAAAAAAAAAAATTAGAAAGAAAGCGAGTATTTATGAAAATAAAATTTTTATTATTTTCAATTTTGTTTCATGTTGGAAAATATTCGTAGAGATTAAAAATATTGATAAAAACTTATATTTATTTTTTCTAGACATGGTACAATATTGGTTAAAACAGTAAGTTTAGTCATTTTTGAACCATTTATCGACATTTTAATTTTACGAGTTTTTTATATAATTTTTATCTCGTAAGTACTTTTTAGATAAAATTGTTATACTAAACAGAAATGCTTGAAAATTTAATGAGAGGTAATGACCATTAAATTATAAGTCGTACTCAGTGTTAAAAAAAAAAAATTGTGTGTAATTTGGTATTTTATTTTACTCGTATAAGCGTTTTATTATCATACTTAGACAAAAATCGTAAATATTACGGCCTTTCATAACATGTATAACGGAACTTCGTTAGCAAGGGTTTATTGTTAAATACAGATATTAATTAAATAACTTAATGTACCCCACTTTCCCGACTTCCCACCTACAACACCCACACACATCCCCAGTATAAGCTCTTTATTTATTGTATTTACAATTTCGAAAAAATTAAATCAACGTGAAGTAGTGGAAGTAACTTTTTCATGGTGAACACTTGATTTCTTATTACTACGTTTATAATAGCCCGAGTAGTTTTTTCCCGCGCGAACCAGTTTTTACAGTTGAATTAAGGCGGTAGCACTTCCTCATTTATCGTCATATTGTGAGTATACCATTAAAAAAAAAAATATAAAAAATTAACGCCGAAATGGGTTTGTTTGTTTAGTATACAAACGGACTGTGCCGCATTATAATTCACTCCCACCGCCAACTCGCGGAAACGCTTTCAAACGCGTTCATTGCCGTCACTGCCGTCGCTTTCTCTGGGCGTTTCTATATTTTGTTCGAGTGTTCGTTATTAGTGTTAGGTTTTTTTTTTTTTTGACATTCAACGATTTCAGGTGCGCGTGCCGGTCTCGTATTGTCGACGTTTTCAAACCGATCGCGGCGATGGATCCGTACGACAATAATCATTCGGACATCGACGACAACCGTCTTGATGCAAAAGTTTGCGGTAAGTTATAATGATTTAATAAATAAAATATCCGATTTGATAAAAATTAAAATGAAAACTTTGGCCAAATATCCGAATCAGAAAATGTTGTTAACATATTAAAGCAAAGCTGTATAGTAAATTTCGAAAAGCATATTATGTAAGTAGGTAGTATAATATAACGATTGAGGTCTATCGTTGTAATAATAGTACTAGTCAAATGGTTTGGACACGCATATTATATTTTATATTCAACGGGAAATTTTAACTGCTATATTAAGAGAACGTTATACTCACATCTACTGTCTCGGCCCAACTACTGGGTAACATGCGAAAACGATACTTACACAGTATAAGTAAAACTAGCTTAATTTTGATTTTAGAGTTTCAGTACCTATTATGAAATTTATACAGAACAATATTTTAGAGGGAATGCCATAGGGTTATAAGATACAAAAAACCTTTTTTTTTTTTTTTTTTTTTTGATTTGTATATAACTGTAACTTTAATAGTTCATAATTCAAAAAACTGAGACTGTTGGACCGAAACAGTAGATGTGAGTATAACGACCTCTTAAAGTTAATTTTAAAATATAATTATATTAGAGGAATCTTGTTAACGATAAACGATTTGGAGCGAAGTTCGGTTATAAATGAAGCCCCTAATATTTACGGTATTCGTCAAAATTTAATTTTAAAACTCTTATATATAAAAAAAAATATATATTATAATTAATTTTTTTTTGTCATCTTTCATGAACCACCTATCAAATTTTCAAGCATTTCTTTTTAGTTTAAAAATTCTATCCACATTTTATAGTAGGAACCAAATAACCTACTCAATAAAAACTACGTAAAAACTCGTAAAAATTAAAATGTATATAAATAGATTTAACCCCCCCCCCGCCATCAAAAAAAATTTGATTTTAACAATAAAGTTAACTACGCTTAGATGCAAACGCGTAACTATGAATTTTATGTATTTAAATTTAAAACGTTGACTCACCAATAATATAATGCGTGGTATAGGATTTAGGTACTAACTATAGTTTACAAAGAAAAACAAATGCTAGACATTTTTTGAAACAATTTAGAAAAGATAACGTGCAGAAAATCATAGTAGGTAATTAATGTTACAGTGACGTAACGGGTTTTTCTCGATTGTATGGTAAAAACGCACTAAAAAAAGCACGCAATAATTATATCGGTTGTAATAATATATTATGTTAAGGATTTAGTATAATGAGCTGTTTTATTGTTGTTTTCCCCGTATTTTATTTCAACAGTAAATTTAAAACATGATTCCAAATATTTGATTCTACCGTTAAACTCGTCGTATCATCAAAAAAAAAATGTGTACCTAATACAAGAACAAAAACAAAAATTGCTCTCGAGTAGGCCACTGTTGTATAGG
Source organism: Cinara cedri (assembly GCA_902439185.1). NCBI lineage: Eukaryota > Metazoa > Arthropoda > Insecta > Hemiptera > Aphididae > Cinara > Cinara cedri. The sequence continues at coordinate 23,990 of CABPRJ010001430.1, forward strand.
TGAAAGTTCGGATAACAGATTGATTTAGTTTATGTAACAATAAATCATTGCAAACGAAAAACGTTTCTGAACGGGAGTAATAAATTACTCGTATGTTTTTCTTTGTTGCCAAGGTAACGTAGTCAACGATTAAGAGACACCTTAATAACTTATTATTTTTCCACTTTATAAAATTTTTAATACAGCTATTTTGTAAACTATATTGTTCTCACATATTTCGTGCGATAAGGAATCACAATCAGCACAGTAATTCTTTATCATCTATTAAATATTTATTTTTTTTTTCACGTCTATTTGCTATAAATTAAAACTGCTATTACTAAGAAACTATTGATTGGATATTAATGTAAGTTGAATTAATATTTTTTAGAATAATATTTTATACAAAATTACTATTTTGAAAATCTTAAAAATGATAACATAAAAAGTTATTTTTTATCAATAGTTAAGAGATGAATATATAAATTTACTTTTTCTCTACATTTGTATCCCCGTCGCACAAAACCCTATTGAAAAAAAAAATGAATATAACAGAATTATAACATAAAGATAACACATTTTCCATCGACCATTTTTTTCCTTTCGGCCATTTCAGTATATGGCCATTTTATTCGTGACCATTTTTAATTTGGTCATTATTTCTTAAACTCTATAAAACTAATAGCTTTTTCACTAGAGCATCGTTAGAGTCGAATTTTCCGCCAGTCGAAGTTCAAATATTTATTTATTTTTAATAATTTATCTAAAACTATTGCTGACCCGACACAAGGCTTTGCTATCACTATATAATTGTGTAAAATTTATATCAAAAATAATAGAAATAATTTTAATAGTTTTCTTGTCCATGGCAATCAAATTTTCATCTATGTCACCAACAAAAATAAATAAATAAACAATTAGCTATTCGTACCGAAAATGCCTAACTATTGAAATTTTCGTAGGAATCTCTAATTTTTTTGAAAATAAAATATAGCGCATGTTATTCGCCGATAGTATAGCTTTTTATAGGTGAAAGAAGTTTCAAAATCGGTTAAGTAGTTTTTGTGTTTATCCATTACAAACATGAAAACTGATATTTTTTTTTTACAATAAAATTAATATTAGTTTAGATAACTACAGTCACCTCAATTTGGTTACATTTTCTATAAACGGATATTTAAAACCTAGTATTTCCTAGTAAAATCAACAGATTATATCAATGATCGTCCTCTATATCGCATGCTTCGTAGTTTTAATATATCAGGTGGTTAGTTCTGGTCATAGTTTTTTCTGTTATTCATACTTTTTAATTGTAACTTTTCTATCTGCTGTTCTGTAATTATTGCTTTTGGTGTTAATAAAATATAATATTAATAATAAAAATATCCAAAAGCAGATTTGACAATGAGATTCATGGATATAAAAATTTTGGTGGATTTTAGATTTTAACTATAATTTATGTATATTGTATACATTTGTTAATATATAGGCATTATAAAAAACACAATACAGTGCGATCGTCTCTATGTTTGAACTAAATTCAACAAAAAGAAACGAATTCGAGACACATGTTTTCTAACGAAATGAAATTTGTTAAACAGACAAGATTGGAATAGATCTAATCAAAAACGACACTGTCAGTCCGTCGCCACCTGCATCTAGTGACGCAAAACTAACAAAAACTAACGCGTTCGTTAAAATAATCGAACAACCCACTGCTGTGATTTCGGCAGGGTTTCAACAGTCGCAGAGAACCGCGAAAATTTCAATATGCGGAGTTCACAGTACTTCCGAGCACAAAACCTATCCAACAATTCGGGTAACGCAACGTTTTTGTAAATAATTATTGTTTTCTGATCATTTAATAATATTATCTAATAGCACAATATTGTCCGGCACGACATTTGACTTACAGTTATTTGGTTCCGGAGGCAGGGCTGCTGTCGTCGTGGTGTCCTGCGTCACCAAATCCAGACCATTTCGCCCGCATCCGCATAACGTTGTGGGCCGAGAAAACTGTAAGAGAGGAATTCGCACTGTCCTGATGGATAGCGAATCGACGACAGAAAGTTTTCAAAATTTGGAAATACGGCAGTGCGCTAGCAGAGAAGAGGACATACGCGACGCTCTCAAAGTACGAGAAGCCATACGAGTGGATCCGTTTAGAAGTAAGTACATCATCGGTTACTCATCAAAAACTCAGCTAAATTCGATATTAAACAATTTTAAAAGACTATATCAAGAAAACTACTCCTTTAGGCATCAATTAAACAACATATTAGTCAAGACTAACAGCTTCTTCGCTACACTCAGAATATGAAATACCTAAAATACAGAAACGTCGAGCTGAACTCAAACTAAGATTCTATTTTTGATAATAATTTATTTTTATTGACATATTGATATAATTTATAAATACGCAAATGTACAATTTTATTATTTAAATTATTTACCGTTCACATAATTATTCGGTATTTACATAAAAATATCAGTGAAGGACAAAAAGCAAAACTATTTCACTTTATTGATTTTGTTTTTTGGAAGGGTTTTTTTTTTTAATTCTTCTTTTAAACGATAAAAAAAAAAAAATAATAATAGAGGAAATTTATTTTGTTAACGCCGAGCGAGACGTCTGCTTTATACAACTATTTCGCAAAATATCCGTTTCTAAACACAATGTTTAGTCGTATATTTTAATGTAAATAAATAAATAAAATAAACTCAATAACACGAATGCGTAACATAATCTACGTTTTATGAGTACATAATGTGGAATTGATAATTTGTTAGTAATAGTAGTAGAAACATGTTTTAATTAATAATGACCGTAATTATTATTACCTAACCTTACATGTCCAATGGAAATTACTAATTGGAAACCAGCAATTATTCAACGATAACGAGTTAAACACTTCGTAATAAATTACTATCGGGTGAATTTTTTTAAATATTATTTCTCGCAGTTGGTGAGTGATGTTTCATTTTTTTTTTTCTGCGTATGAGGTCAAATTTATCAAACGAATACAATTATGGCGTCGTTGATGGAATTATCTTAACTTGTGATAAATCGTATAAATTACAAAAACATTTCACTATCGTAACCGTAAAAAACTAAGCGGGCCATTAGAATAATATACGGAATTCCCGATAATTACCCACTCTACGAGTTACCTGAATGAATAATATATTGTTTCTCTTTTGTTCCAGAGAAGAAAGGCTCTAGTCAATTTTATATAGTTTTCAATACGATCGAAATATATTGTATAAAAAAGACGTCCAAGGATAATTAGGACGGGTGCAGCCACTGTTATAGGTAATTTAATGTATACCTGTAAGGAACGATATAAACCATTGCTTACGAAAAACCGATTCTGAGCGGAATTCAGTTGGTAGTGATGCTTTTACAACAATATATATGCCATATTATAGTAAAATAATTAAATAGGCTGTACATAATTTTCTTTAATAATATTTGTTTAATGTTGTACTGGTTTTCCCAGTTGTTCACATTTGCTGAGAAAACTCCGGGGAAAATTGAAAAATGACCTCTTTAAAGTACCTCCTATATAAAATTTCCTTTCAGAAACATTGCTATCATTAAAAGTTTGAGCAAAAATTACTGGTAGAAAAGTTGTCCACAGAAAAAAAACTAATATTATATTTATTATATTTCGTAAACTTTCCCGTTTTTTTGGTTTTTGGCATTTGATGAGAAAACTCTTAGGAAAATCGAAAAATAACTTATTTAATATAATTCCGCACACCGACTTCTTTTTAGAAAAGTTGCTACACGTAAAAATCGGACGAAGTCCTCTGGTAGAAAAGTTGTCAAAAAAAAAAATAATAAACATCTTTGTAAAACTATAATATTCTTTGCCCAACTAAGAATCTAAAATTAATAAATAACATAATTACTATAAGTGACTACATTTCCTATACTAAATGGATAAAGCTAAATGCAGACGTTTTAAATGGCTTAAACCATACAAATGCTATGACTTATGACAAAAAGTAGGTATACATAAGTTACATAGTGACGTGAAATATTTTAATTTCCAGTAAAACATTTGTTAGAATTTGCTTTGAACACCTAGGCCATTCAAACCGACAAAATAAGGGGGAGGGGAATTAAATATGACACAGCTATATAAAAAAAAAAATTCAAAAATTGACTAAAGTCCTTCTTCCCCACAGGACAAAAGATACATAGTATACAAAAATTTAAACGTAATATTATTGTGAATTGTGATATTTGCGAATGTTGATGGTAATGATATGTTATGATATTTTTTAGCTGGATTTTCGCATAGAGATTATTCTGCAACATCAATCGATCTCGACACGTTTCGGTTGTGTTTTCAAGTATTCTTAAGAAGTTCGACAAATGGGAAATTCATTACGCTCGAACCGGTGGTTTCCGATGTTATTTGCATCAATAACACGAGTAAGTTAAAAACCATGATCTAATATCCGAATAATGATTCGCTATATATTCTAACAATATATAGGCCAAATTTAAAATCGATGTATTCCACAAAATGTATAAATTTTTAACTTTTTTTTTTTATCATTTGGTCTTATGTTATTTTTTCCTTTTTAGTTTTTGATCTAAATAATATAAATTATGTATGTAAGGTATTGTAACTCGTATTTCACTAAAAATTAAAATATCTTAAGTCTCTATGGTACCTATACTAAATGTTCGTCGAAAAAAGCCCATAGAGTAATGCAATTATTTGACATAACTATTTTAGCTATTTAGAACGCCATTCAGACCATTATGTCATTATGCCATTTATGCCATTATAACATTAAACAATTTGGTTGTATTTGATAACTATATAAAATTGACCGAAACCCCACTTTCCTGAATCTAAATATGTATTATGTTTATTTTTATAAATGTATTATTATTTCCCTGTTGGTATACAGCACTTTGTATTGCTATAACAATTGCAATATTGCAATATCTCAAATATGATAATGGATAAACGCAATTTGAACAGCTACGCAATATCCTACATAATAAAACGTTTACGTGTCCAATATAATATAGTTGAACATTGATGATTTATAATCGTATACTATCTAATCTGTTGTGTTGATCGAATAATTTAAAATTCAATTGTATACATAAAATGGTACGATTTGATAACTGGTTATCTATGAAATATCGATGAATTAATGATGAGACGTGGGAAATATTTATTTGTTTTTATTGTTTCGTTATAAATTAGTTATTATAGTACACAAAACCGGATTTTTATTACTATTACTATTATTATTACTATTATTTAAGTGGCCACAAATTATAACCATACATGAGTTTATTGCTCGAGGAAAATTTGTACGCGTGAAGGACGTAAAAATAAAAAATAAAATAATAATCATAATAAAAAACACCGGATCATTGTAAAAAGAATATCTAGTATACATGAAATTATACTTGTATTATATGTTATGAAAAAAAAAAAAATAAGAAATAATATATTCTAATTCAACAGTACGGTTTATGAACATTGAGGAAACCATAACGAAGTTGTCGCCTAGCGTCCTAAAACAAAAAAGGGAATTTGTGTGAAACTATCGGGTTTATTATTATTATTATTTTTGTGCTTAACAGGCATTTAAAGTCTTTTTCACGCTTCTACCAAGGCTCTCCAAACATCACGATTCCTTGCCAATTGCGTGCCGAAAAAGGCAATCGTGAGGTGGCCGCTCTGATTTCTTTTAAGAGGTCTACTTATTTGAAAATTTTTAAGAAAGTGATAAAAACTCAGTGTTAAATCTCAATGCATAATAGCCAATGGGTGGGTTGTGGGTTCGACGGTAGGTAGATAGGTGTTGAAATAAAATTCTTGCCTCTGAAAATATTTGAGTCCGTTACACCACTGTTCCTTGGTACACATACCGATATCGTTACTCTATCACCCACTTCCATTGCATTTTTAACGATGTTATCCATTTATTGTTTTACGGGACCTCTCCCTCGAGTTCTTTTTTTTTTTCGAATTCTCCATTTAGATTTTTTGTGGGTCCACATAAATAATTTTGTTTACGAGTGTTAACAAAACATATTCTTGGAATGTGGACTAAGAGCATACTGAACACAAGTAACAAATTTAGAGTTGGTGTTTTGATGTTTTGGAAAACAACTCGAAGTTAAACATTTTATTTATAACAAAGTATGCTCGATTTACCGCACTTATTCTTATTAGTACCTCGTTATTTATATTATTCTTAACGTTGACGTTAATTCCTATTAGTATTTAAAATTGTTAATTTGCTCAAAACAATACGATCCTATTTTTAGGTTTTACTTGTTGATGAAAAGAATGAGTAAACTTTTTTACATTAATATTGCAGTTACCAGAAATTGTTGGTTTACGTCACGGAGAGTCATCCATATTAATGTGTTTTGTTTTTTTTATGATAGACTGCTATGTACCGAAAAGGCATACCGCAAAGATGTTCGATTGTCCATCATCGTCGAGCGATGACCAGAAATTTACAAAAAAGCCGTACATCGAAATACTCGAACAACCAGCAGCTATTCATTCGGATCGTTTATACGCGCGCGAAAGTGTATCCGCTGTAAAAATAGTCGGAGTTCATAGCACTGCCGAAAACCAAACATATCCAACAATTCGGGTAACCTACCAAAAATTTGTTGATCATAACCGGTTACTGTTTGCCTGTGAAATTGGAAGCGGTCACAAAATATAAAATTCGTTGCCCTTCAAAGGTCAGCATATTAACACACTGCACCGTATTTCAGACCCGGTCGCTATTGCTATATGTATCATCCGGTATATGATTGTGTTTTAAATAGGTGTAAGTATCAACTCTGTTACTAAAGCGTTGATCAGTGGATATCTCAGTGGGTTAAAGCGAAAACTGTGTAATGATACTGGGCTCGTTTTTTTCTCTGTGACCCACCCGACGTGGTTTTAATAACAAATTCCGACATGAGCGAGCAGTAAGCATAACAATTACGAAGCAATGAATAACACGCTTGTTTGCCGCTAACAGTGAACCGTCCCCCGCACTCTAAAGATTTCGACTACATTGATAAGTATATCGAGCAAAGCATAACAAGCGAAAATGTCTGAAATACGCGGTGCAGTATGTTAATACGTCACCGGTTACACTGATTAAAATTCGGTCACAAGATTGTGTTACCATCTTGGACGAAGTGTGACGTTTGGACATAACTTTCAAAATTATAATTTCTCCTTATTATTAAACTCTCATTATTTGGCAACCAATTTGTTATCTCTTTTCATGGTCATGATGTAGGTAATTAAATAATCAATTTTATTTAATTTTGGAAATTTTGGTTTCAAATGTCGAATTTAAATTTTCGTTTTATATACAACCAATTAGAGAACATATTCACTTATATTGATAGTTTAATTGAAGTAGGGGGTACTTGGCGATGTGGGACAAGTTTTAAACGATAATCTTCATTACCGATCACTATAGGTTTATAACAGTACCAAAATGGTTCACTATCAATTTATCATCATGGATATTACCATTTCAGAAAACACAAACATTTCATTTTAAAACGTTTGACTATATATGAATAGGTGAGTTTGAAAATAAACGCCAAAAGTATACTCTTTAATGTTCTATATAATTATAAATCGTTATATCAATTTAATATAATTCAACTGTGCGGTAAAATTTGGTAACGTGGTTAATGTAACAACATAATATGTAATTAAGTCGTCCAATCGAATTTAAAAGCGTTAAATTATTAATACTATAGGATTAAGTGTAAAATCACCTTATATCTCTTCGAAATATACGGTTAAATACAACTTTTGGTTACAGTTGGTGGGTTCCGGAAGTAAGGCCGTCGTCGTGGTGTCCTGTGTAACCAAATCCAGACCGTTCCGCCCACATCCACACAATGTCGTGGGTCGGGAAAACTGCAAGAAAGGCGTTTGTACCATTGTAATTGATAACGAATCGATGGCCCAGAGTTTCCGGCATTTGGAAATACTGCAGTGTGCAAAACGCGAAGACATTTACGATGCGCTCAAAATACGAGAAGAGATTCGAGTGGACCCGTTTAGAAGTAATTATAAAAATAAACGGACATATTATACTTCACACGATGTGTCATTGTCGTTGGTGGGATTGTGGTGAGTTAGGAAAGTAAAAAGTTACTCTAGTGTATAAAATAAACTACCCTCCGTTTTACACACTACAGTATAGTTATTTAATCAATATAATTTGTTATTGGTAATTTTCATATGTTCGAAATATTTTCTATTCAAATATTACTAAAACATTATTATTATAGTTATAACTTAATTGTTTATTAATTATATCTATAAGTACGTAAACCACTAAACGTATTATTAATCATTTTGATGATACGATAATTTTTCAGCTGGATTTTCCCACGGAAATAATCCAACTACGATTATTAATCTTAATGAGTTCAGGTTATGTTTCCAAGGATTTTTGAAAATTCCAAATGAGGGAAAATTCGTTGCACTCACACCGGTCGTTTCTGATCCTATTTATTATTAAGAGAGAAGTAAGCTTTCTATATATTTATTAAATTATACCGAATATTCAAGACGTGTTATTATTACAATAATAATAAAATTTAAAAATCATAATATTGCAGATAAATCGACAAATTAATTATACTTGCTGCTGCATAATATAAATATAATATTTTAAATTCATCTGAATCTTCTCCGATAGTAATTTTTCACTTTTTCGACTACTCTTTTTGGGGTGATTGATCAAAATATATCTAGTGGGCAATATCCCTAATAGAAATATTATGGGATATTTTTTTTCCTAATAAAAAATGTATAAATTATAATAGTTAATACATACATATCGCGAACTTGTTCAGTGCAGCCTTTTACCTTTTAACTAATAAAATAAATAAACTAACAATTTATGAAATATAAAATTAAGTATTAAAATTTATATTATTTGATAAAAAATTCATTAAAAATAAAACCAATAATGTTAACATTGATAAGATTTTTTTTAATAGATATTTTTAAATAATATTTTCTTTAAAAGAACTTTCCATTGGAAAAATTGTGTATAGGATATATTTTTACCCGGAAACGTTTATTGGTGTACATACATTTTTACGTTGTCGTTTGGGCTAATTTAGCGATAAATAATTTTAACGTTGATTTTTTTTAAAACTTTTAAATGCATTTCGTGAATTTGATAATAAATTTGTATCCATCATTGCTTAATCAATAAAAGAATTTAAAAACAGACGATAGGTATTTCAACGAAATTTTCGCGGTAACCTTATATATTGTATAGTCGGTCAACAATATAAATGACAATATTGTAGGCTTTAATAATTAATTCTTCGGCTACGCATTGTTTTTTTCTACTTTATGTCTTTATTCTGTTTTTAAACTTAGATTCAAGCCTTGACAAATTCATCATCCATTCTACTGGCTAAAAAGAATAATACTATGTTCACACTTAAACAGCATGATGGAAGACACCGCGTGAGTTCTACCTGCCAGTTTGTGTGTTCATAGTTATTGCGCTTTGCGGAGTTCGTTCCAAGGACTGTATCTATAATAATAATAATATACGACTATGGTGACCCTAGTGTAGTGCACATTTGTATTTATTACGTCGGTCTGACCATAATAATTTATTGTGATTTATGTATTTTTAATAAGTCCGATAATAATATTCATACATACTATGTATTTCGATAAATAAATATGGATTTTTAAATGACAGATCAAAACAAGTTGTTTTTTTTTTTCATTATTTCGTTTTACGACTAATATTGCTTTAATGTAACAGAAGTGGCGTCGTATTAGATGTGACGGCGTCACATTGGAAACGGAACAATTTTATTTCAATCGATAACACCGTAGATTAAAATATACAATACGAATATCATATTTGACATATAGCGATAAGAGACGTATTGTCAATATTTTACCAGTTTACAACACGGAATTACTACCGAAGTTGTCGTAAAACGCGCATGCGAATTCCACCGCAGAATTTACTAAACTAATCGATTCTATTGTCAGGGTTAGCCTTAAAAAGGACTATTCCGGTTGTTCACCGTGGTTAGTAGGCTTGGCTGACGGAAATTATGCTGTTATAATCTTTCAAATATGCTTTCAACAATTTATGCGTCGTTTTCATAGACACCATTTGAAGATTCCTGCCACGCTCACCGGCCGAGACGGGAAGTAAAACAGGTGATATGGTAATATGGAGAATAAAATATGACGGGAAATGTGAATGTGATTAGCAGTAAGACGCAGACCATCTTTGTGTTAGATGTAGTGTGTTAGTTAAATGTAGTAAAGAAAACTATGTTATGACGACAATCGATATTTCAGTTATTTGGGAAAGAAAAGGAAAACCAACACGGAAAGTAGAAGAATATTCAAATAGCCACATAAAACACCGATAATAAATCGAGGTTCCGCGGATAAAGGCCAATCGAAGTCTTCATTTTCAGACAACCCTACAACGTAACCTGGATACCATATACTCAGGCATATCTTCTTATCCTATTTCCCTCGAAAATGTTAATAATATTTTAATAGTATCTACACTTACAACAGCTCGTTTGTTAATTTTCCCTCCTGCACTTTACCGATCTGTCGCTGTCTTATTCAAATACTATTTAGTCTGTTCGGCGTCCACAATATTTCTATCTACAACCACTCAAACTTTCCTAAAAGTATTTAGTTGTTTTTATGTTTTTATGGAGGTTCGGCTTTTTTTTACCGTCTCGTATCGATAAACATGCCTAATAAAAATAAAACAAATTTGATCGTTTTTATCCGTACCGCATTCGAGATACAATACGTATTTTAGCTGAGTAATGAGTACACCCGATTAAGCACTAATCCCGATTTTTTTATTTTCATTATTGCACCATAGCGCAGTTTTTATTATGATATAATATTTTATTGTCGCTTACGACCATACCGTACGCACGGTGTGCGTTTTAATTTTACACCGGACAATGCGTACAACTTACATAATAATAATTATTATTATCGCCTAACTACGAATCGAACAATATACGTTCCGTTACCAATATATAATGTAATAAAATATGTGTGAAGTGTGTATGCAGTATAGTTACAAACTTGTACTAATCGTATACACGTCATATTTCGTGTGTTTTCAAACGGTCCCTCTTGTTCCGTCGCCATGGCGTTCGGATCGATTTGGTCCAATGGAATAAGGTCGAGGTCTGGTGCAACAGAATTAAAATGGGGGCGAAAAAAAAGAACCCGACCCGATTGATTTTGTTTATAGAAGCCACAAAACGGCGGTAACACGATTTCGACGTTGTTAAGCAACCGGAAAGACGATGGTTTTTGCGGTGAAAAACGCTGACGATTGAATTATTTAATCACGTTACGACGACTATATTTATACTCCGTACGAACACTACGTGTTCCGTAGGTAGTATTAGGTGTTTTACCATAAAAAGTATTGACTGTATAAATAATATCTGTTTAACGGGGATTTTTTTTTTTTTTTTTAGAAAGTGTTTACTCAATTCGATATTATAATTCAATTGAACACGAGAATGTATACGATATTTCGGATTTTCGTTGCGAGATATATAATTAACAATGACACGTGCGGAAATTACCTGTAGCAGGTTCGAGTCGAAAATACCGCAAAAAAAAGTATACTACATTGACCGCCCGTATTGCCAAACATTTCGAGAATCCATCAGAGAAACAGAACTCGGTTTGAACATACTCCTCTCCCCCCCCCCACCATATAATTGACTTTAAAAAGCCGTAAGTAATCGGAATGACCTAAGTTTTTCACAGATAACAGCTAGTTAATAATATTATTATAATATCGGCGCGACGGCTTTAGGAAAATGCATTTACGATTTGTAAAAATCGTTCGACTTTTAGATTCTGAGCAGAGCGAGGAATGTATTAGTTTTACAATAATGTTTATTTCTATTTTTTTATTTGAACACTTTTTCTACCAGAAAGCTTACTCTGATTATCAGTTATAGCATCTTTTCTGAAAGAAAATGTTCTCCGGGTGGTACTTTACAGAGGTTATTTTTTGAAATTATCATTAATATTCAAAATTATGAGGAAAAGCTGGTTCTTAAGGTTATAAAAAGATTGAAAAATTAAAAATAAGGTTGTCATTGGTAACCGTTTTTATTTATTTTTTGTTATTATTAAGTTTTTATTATTTTAATATTTTTTTAAACAATCATTGTTGTCATAGAAACGCACATTGTTGTAACCATTTTACCATGTTATCACGTATACAATGTTGACAAAGCAACAATATCAACTAAACTCCGCTCAGAATCGTTTTTTCGTTAGCAATGGCTTATTATTGGACATATGATATAAACTAAATTTCCCAACTATATCGTCCTACAACAGTGGCCTATCCATAGTGCAAAGCATATCGGGAATTTTGAGAATTAAACTGTTTAACTACTTCTGAATTTAAAAATTGAACGATTTTTCTTTCTTTATTAAGACGTAAACCATTGAGCAATTTGAGCAATTTGCGCCGTGAACGCAGACTTATAAACGTACCGCCGTATGTGTGTGGGTTGCGGACACTGAAGCACCGGGCGAGTCGATAAATCGTCCTACAATATTTCTAACGTAAAGCGTGTCTAACCGATTAATATTCTAATGGTACTATAATAGCATGACGATAAACGGAAGAAAATTATCATAAATACAACGGGTCGATAATAAATCGCAGTTTATTCCTTTAGCCACCAAAATTAGAATATTATTTATAACCGGCCATGCAACTGACACATCACCACGTCTCCCGAGGCTTCGAATTCTGTACATTTAAAATATCCAGTGAAGGTTCCTTTTAATCTATTCATTTTTTTTTAAGTATTTATTTTATTTTGCGTTTGCATTCCTGTTCGACAGTGGCGCACAGATGAATTTTGAGAGCATACATACAGTAAACAAAAGTATCCGCCCGTTTTATTTTCCTTTAAAGATTTTTAAAACCGTTTTAAGCTAATCAGAGACACTAACACATGAATGGTCAACACCCATTCCCATCCTCGAGAGCACACGTAGTCGCGTTACGCGGTAATCCGTCTGTGCAGCACTGTTGGTCGAGTAAAAGTACCAAAGCGAATAATATTATTATATTTTTACTTTTCGAACATCTGCAGCAACCCAATAATCGCCATCGCTTATGTTTTTACGTATACTTTATATGCACTCGTCAAACCAGATATTATATAGAAATAAACAATCATTAAATATTCAATATTATACAAAAATAAATACAAAAAAGTTTCATATTTTTTTTTTTTTTTTTAGGAAATACGTTGATTTCCCTTGTGTTATACAACTTGTACATATTTACGTATACGAGTTATGTTTTTCAAATGACACATCTGAAAAGACTAATAATACGAATGTCTTTGTTGTAAACGTGTGAAATTTATACGGCAAAATGATTACGAAAACTATTCGAAATCGACTGAAATTATTTTATAAATTTATAACAGAATTAAAATGATATTAGGCTGAGCAACTCACCCCTCCCCCTCCCTCACCGAAATTTTAGATAGCAATAATTTTGGATTCTGATCGGAGCAATGAATGTATTGGTTTTATATATGCTGTTAATTTTATTTATATTATTATTTTTTTTTTTTTTTTTTTATTTGTCAACAACTTTTTTACCAGAAATTTCGCTCCATTTTTTAAGCGTAAAAAAACATGTAATACTTATTCTGTTTGTTTTTTTTTTAATTTTTTGTTTTTCCCAAGGGTTTTCATAATAAATGAAAAAAACTGGGAAATATGTAAGAAAACGGGCAAATTTACGAAATGTATTCTTTTAAAACCGTAAATAGTAATATTACGGCCTTCCAAAACATGTATAATCAAAACACGTACAGTTATACATTAAATTTCCCCTCAATATCTTACCGTCCTAACTTCTCATCTACAACAGTTGCACACCCATCGTGCGAAGTATGTCCGTATCTTTCTTTTTACCAATTATCTAGGTTTGTGCAATAGTCATCCGTAATACTCGATAGTCGATAGTCTTAAGTAATCGAAAGTACCAAAACTATCGGTGGATTTATACTATAAATGGTTTTGATTACAACAACATCTATTATTTCAATACAATTATTCCCATAAATATCGATTATTTTCATTCGAAATTGTGCAAATCTAGTTTAATTTGATTACTTTTTAAAATATTATCACCAATACAATCGAGTATTGGCGGTACAGATAAACCCGATTAACCGATAATACCGATACAATCGATTATCTGATTGATCAAAGTTTTATTTTTATTTTTTTAACATCGATATTATCTATTATATGATAATATAGATTAATCGAGTATAGATTAATCAAGCAGGCTTAGTAATAGCAATAATTTCAGTATTTTATCTATTAATCTACAGCATAAATTCTAGTAGTTATTTTTTTACATAATAAATGGCCAACTGAATATAAGGCACCGGTGCAATCACCAAGATACTTCAAAATTTACAATTTTTCAGGAAACACAAAAAACATTTTTTTTTTTTTTTTTTTTATATATTTATATACATTATATTATTTAGTAAAATTTTAAAATGTTGAAGTATTATGATATTGGCTGATACATTATCTATTTCATATAAATACAGGTATAACAAATTTTAATTATTTAATAAAATTAACTATGAATAATATTACCATAATGTTTAAATATTGGTTTTTTTTTAGGCTCAACAACAGAATACGTCCAAAACGTAACTGGTTATTGCACCGAATATATTATGTTATATACATTAATGAATAAAACATATCGAAGAAATATAGGTTCATGATATATTTCACATTCATTAATTTCTATTATTACTATTTTTATAAAATTACAAAATCAATGGCATAATACTGGGATTCACTTGATACTATTATATTAATAATAACAGTTTCTTAGATTTAATAATTATTAAGAATAAAAAGCCGTTAAATACTGTTAATGTACCGAAAAAAAAAAACAACATGAATAGTATAGATTGATTCGGCGCAAAACAAGATACGTCCAGACGAATCTGGTTATTGCACCGAACAGAATGAATGAACAAGTTGTTGGTGTATTTTTTTCAATACATTAATTGGGGGGCGTATCTGGTTGTTGACAGAGAATTTTTCCCCGATATTTTGTTGGAAAAAATGCGTTTTTTTAAATTTTGGACGTATCTCGTTAGCGCACCGGTGCCTGTTCTCGGCACAATATAATGGACAATCGTTCAATATTTTCCACGACACACAAACAATGTGCACGGGGGGTTTACTTACGATACCGATAAGGCTATATTATGACACTTATATATTTATTTATAGTGACCGACTGTTTTTAATTGCCGAACGGCGGAAAACCGAAAATGCACAAAAATAAAGCCCTCCAGTCGTGAAAGTACACGTATACGACGGAAAAAAAACGGCCGTGTTTTACACATTTTTTCTAATTTACTTATAATGGCGCTAACCTTGACACCGCGTCCATGACGTAGCGACTATGTAAGTTAAAAGTTATAATGTATAGTTATTAGCGTGTATAGCGGCCACACGTACCATACGTATTAAACAGTATTGTTTCGAAAATTTGTAACTATCAAAAAATTCAGCTGTTTTTTGGCGTCCGTCTACTGATATGACGTATTGCTCAGCCGCGGTGGCATCCGAAAAACGCTGCAAGTGTATATCGGTCGTTCCATTATTACGCGATTCGTGCGTTTAGAAAACGTATTTTTGTCACTTTAAAAACAATCGTACTGCTAAACGTTATGTGATATTGTTATTGTTTGTTATAAGCACGCCCGCCAGCCTGTCTAGGGGGATTTCATACACGACAAGTTCGTAGATACCCACAACAATAATAACGAACGTGTTTGATTTTGTACGCATTCGAACGTTTTACCGGCAAACACAATACCAATGCATACATTCTGCGGTAATGTCTTTTGGACGGAGAAATAAAAAATTACAAGTTATGCCGTCCGACCATTCCATATTATATTATTGTAATTAACAATTATAAACTCAACACGTTTCTCACGAACAACACCTGCAGGTTATTCAGCAAACACTGGTAAACGGTAGATTGATATCTCATATATGCATAATAACTATTTTTAATTACCAAAACACTGCGATGTTTTACCATTGCATAAATATAAATATTTATAATTGCCTAAAAAAAAAAAAAAAAAACTGGTTTAGCTGGGAGATCGTCTTCGACGTTATTAACGCCGAACGAAAACAAAAATTATAAGTACGTGTCTACACGCGATGAGTCGAATTATAAAATAATTCAATCGACTCGCGGTTTTCGATTTTCAATTAAATCATGGCATATCGCCACATCGATAATTGGTTTTTTATCGGTAACAACTGTTAGGGTGGGTGGAGCGTATAATATGTATATTTTATTTGTACGGGTGTAAAAATACCGTTTAATTTTAATTCGGGTGGGGTGTGTAGTGGGAAAGAAAAATTCCAGATCCGGAGCGTTGATTTTACTTGCGTGTATTACATTTTATTTCTTTATGGTTTAAATAATTATCGCTACAAACGATCGATTGCATAAAAGTAAACCATAAGAATGTATAATAATAATAAGGGGAAAACAATGCTCTAAAGTCGATAAAGAGAAAATCAATATTGACAATGTTATTAGCCGCGAAACAAATATGAAAAAAAAAAAATGAATAAAAATCGTCATCAAGTGATGATTTATCAACATTTTGTAAATGTTTACGTTTCGCGGCTATTAACTTTGTCAATATTGATTTTATCCTTGTCAACGACAGGCTCTCATTTGTTCCTTATTACATTTTTGATAATTCCACTTCATGTCGTTATTTCGTTCGGCGAAAATTTAAACCATAGAATAAAAATCATTCATGCACCTAAAATATTTGCCTAAAATCGCTGCTGGCGAACGGGAATTTTTTTTTTCCGCGAAATAAGATTCGATGTTGTACCTGTACAAATAAAACATAAAGTACGCGCGGTCGCGAAAAAAAAAATTGTTTTCGATTTAAAAGACACATACGCGGAAATAGTCGTACCGATCCAGTGTTTACGGCAGGCTAATAATCACCTTGGCTGCGATCAAAATCTGATAAGGTTATGAGGTCCGGTAAGGTATCGTTCGATTATTATAATAGGTGTACTATATTAATATTATTGCACTGAAAAACAATGTCGGATTTAATAAAAAAAAAAAAAACGAGTGCACTCTATGATATAAAACACGTTTTAATATTACGCGTACGGGATTTTTTTTTTCCATACCGATTCACTTTCTTCACAGATAGTGTTATGCAAATATGCGAATTACTATGATAATGGCCGTACATAGCTGTACCGTCGATCTCTTGGGTTTTATCGCGTAGGCATATCGGAATTGACGGAATTTTTTTTTTTTTTTTCTCGCAATATAAATACTTGCCAGCACTAGGTGTACACAAAGTTAATAACTGTAAATAAAAAAAGAGCGCTGTATCCAACCAGGTATATTGTACGCGTATTAATTATCATTACGCTCGACGAATCAAAACTATAAAATTCTAACTGCCTATTAACGTCTTCATCGCGCCGCAAATAATTATAATATCGTATAGTACGTAGAATATTTCATTATATACGAGTGATTACGTAATATACAATATTTTCATAATACTAATTGCTGTTAAATACTTTTTCACTTTACACACGTCTTGCCATCGCCGGTTTTTTTTTTTTTTTTTTTTTTTTTTTTAATGCAAATAATATTTACATCAAATCCAGTTCAATATTAATTATTTTGGGTGTTTACACAATTTATACATCAAGGCACCCAGATGATACAGGGCGCGCGCACTTTAAAATAGAACGCATAATATTTTACGCGGTTAGAACAAATATTTACGTGCTCTAAAAACCTCTAAATATAGAACGATGTACTCGTGCAGATATACATTCGAAACAATAAATTATACCCTATAAATACGATTAAAAATAAAACCATGCAGAAATGTCTTAAAAATGTATAGGATATCAGTAAAATATGACCTAAAAAACGGCGGAAATATGCAAAATAAAATTCTTTTTTACCTCGTGATATGCAGTACGGTATAAACGAGCGTCTTTTTTTTTTATTAACCAATAAAACTACGCAAAAGCACATAATCAGATAATTTTATGTCTTTCTTACAGTGCATCGGTGTAAAATAACAGCTATAAGCACCTGTACGTACATTACTATAAGACTATAGGCTCAGCGAACTCGAAATATATTTTCAGTATATTTTTCCAATATCCACCTACCTACCGACGAACCCACGAATCACCCAACGGCTATATACGTTTACTAGATATAATGAAGATTTGACACTGGGTTTTTATCACTTTCTTAATTATGGCCATATGAGAAGTCGTATACCCTTTAAAGAAGTCAAAAAAGGTCGCCTTTTAATTACTCCCTTCGTCACGCCACTGCGACAAAGCGACCTCTATATAAAATGTTCCACGAATATTTTTAATTCTTTTTTTTTTTTTTTGTAGTAATTACTAAAGACCTGCACGTAATGATTACTATATTTTATAATTTGTATTATTAAAGATGCAAAATTCTTTTTACAAAATCCAAGATACCTAGCCATTTTACAAATATATTTTGAAACGGAATTTCCAATGTTTAATAACGATGAATCATTAAGTTTCTACAACTTTTTAAAGTTTATGAAAATCATCAATAAAGTTATTTAATTTAATTTAATTAATTATTATTTTTCACGGAAAATTAGTGAATCATCGATTGAAAATGAAAACAATTGAACTTCAACGAATAATATCAATTGATTCAACAGTTTTCCATGAAAAACAAGCGTGTTAATGATTTTTGTAAACATCAAAAAATCGAAGAAACTTAACGATTCGCAATTAGTAAATATTTATAACGCCAAAATTCCGCTCCAAAATATAAGATAGAGTAATCATAGAGCAAAAAAAAAAAAAAATGTACTTTACTGAACAAAAGCTATTGCATTTGTCGAATTTTCGTGTGACATTCTGTATTCCACCTATATACGCATACACAAGAAAGAAAATATACTACAATATTTGTTTTGTAACAGGTAATATATTATAAACGGTCGCATAATGCTATAGATTGTGGTTTTTTAAGTCGGCGTGGTTTGAGGTTTTGAGGCGATCTTATTACTTTCATATTGGATTCAATATTAGTATAATATAGATAATATTTATTACAGACTGATTACATATATATATATATACACACACTTCGGTTTCGATCCAAAATTAAATGTTTTATACTTCAGCGGCTGCTTGTTACGCGATGATTATTCGAAACTAGACACTAACAACGGCAACATTGAGGGCCTTCAGTGCACAAAATGTACTTTTCCGTTTTTCTCGTTTTTCAGTAGATTAATTATGTTTTTTTAGGCATACATTTTTCGACATTTGAAAAAGGTATAAATATTCCGAAGTAAAACGGAAAATGTAAATTGTCCATTGAAGGATGACACTCTGGAAAAAAAAATCGTTTACTCGAGGAAAAATGTCGTTTTGGCTTTAAAACGTACCGTATTCGATTCCCCGTACAATTCACCACACACAAATCGGCGTATTATCTACTATATTTTCATGAAAATGGATTTTTCATTCAAAATTTTCGCGAAAAATCGGAACTGTTTATCCGTTAAAATCTGATTTACCGGAATACGCGTATTCGACATTATGTTAAGCCGATCCGGTGGCTGATTTACGGGCGGGGCGGAGGTCCAAGGGATCTGCTCCCACCCCCCCCNCCCCCCCCCCCCCCCCCGGACACTGGTATCTCTCTCGGACAAATGTTGAAAATTCGCCGCTGGGCCTGTCTAGATAATATTATAATATTATGTAATATGTGGGTATATATTATGATATCAGAGTCGAATGTAAACAATAATCGCAATGAAGTCGTTACTAGATAAAAGTGTTGAGATCTATAGACTCGATAATATAATATAATATTATTATTATTTCAATGCCGTCGACTTCGATTTCTACAATAACAACGAACCGGACAGAACACATGCTACGATAAATCCATTACAAAAGTCTCTCCGAATTCGTAGGTATACAATGACGTATCTACGGTGGGTAGTAATATTCCGCACTCGCCACAATATAACAATAATCATAGAAGTCTATTATATATATATATGTATACGTCTACATTTGAGGTTATGTTATCGATCGGGACGCGTAAAATAATAATAATAATAATAATAAACGAATCATTTTTTTTTTTTTTATATAAACATATATGTGTATATAAGTATATACGCCATCGTATATTGACCATCGTCGTTATGAATCGCTAGGAAAAAAAAAAAAAATGAGTACCTATATAGAAAATATTAATCAATTTGTAGCTTGTAAATTACGTTGTACCTACGCGTAACGTATATTATAATATACGAGTAATAATATAATATATGAATCAATTGCGTAACAAAACATTTCGATATTTCAAAACAAAACGTACAAAATATTATACAACGCGTGATGTATAAGAGTCGTACAGAGTCGTTTTACAGTCTTTATACATGTTATTCAAATAATATTATGCTATTACTGTGTATGAATATACTAAATTTTAGACGCAGAGTGTAGCGATTGGTTTTACTATGATATTATGCTCTCTCCCCCCCCCCCCTGGAAAACTTCTATTTCGGTTAGTGAAAACGCTCAGAATTTTTCATATCACTTCTCGCAAAAAAATGCTGATTTTTCGTCCGACAGTATACTTTAGTTGGAATATTCCACGAAATTCCCGATACTTTTTCTGACAAACTGCTCAATTTGACTTTTTAAAACATTATTTTTCACTTATTTACGGTTTTGTATATTTCGTCGATGTTTGGGTTACCTTGGCTACGGGACAAAATAACACCACTAGTACTCGCTAACACTACTCCGCTAAGAATCGTTTTCTCGTTTGCAATGATTACTATTAGGGCTCGGAAGTTATTGGATTCGTGACTTTTTTTTTTCTATTGTTCGAATTTATTGCTAATTAAGTTTTAAATTCGTTCCATGTGGATTAAAATCTAAAAATGTTTAGTGCAACTTTTCGCAATTTTTATCATTTTTTCGAATTGATTGCAATTTTATTGATTTTCCTCATTTATGATAAAATTGCTAATACTTTTAAATATTATTCACTTGATTTAATTTTTTTTTCACGCTATAAATGATGAAATAACGACAGGGGTCTTGTTAGATTATATTAATATGTCAGAATAAGTATCTCTGAGCGGTAACAACGTTATCATAAATATATTATATTTTATAACAACAACAAAAAAAAAAACGATTTAAGGGGTAAACTGCTCGAAAAATAACCGCTTGAAGTTAATAACAACTGAGCAGAAATTCCGCGTCTTTTCTATAATACGGTATGGCGTGAAAAATCATCGGAACATTGGTTTTTACCACCACTGAAAACTCGTTTAGGGAAAAAAAAATCACATCTTACAGCGATACTATAATAATCTTCGCGGTATTATATACGTACACACTCAGAATTTAATGCAAATGATAAGCGATAAGATTTTTCTCGGTTTTCGATTTTCAAATAAAGGTTTCGAAAAGCAGACATCTTTTAGTTTTCGTACTGGAGCGCACTGCGAGTCGAAACGACGTCGTTTTTATTATTAGATCGATGTAAATCTACCGCGGACAGTCGCGCTCGGGTCGTTTTTGAACGACGATCCGAGCGGAAACGAATCTCGGCCCGT
This sequence comes from Cinara cedri, assembly GCA_902439185.1. Classification (NCBI taxonomy): domain Eukaryota; kingdom Metazoa; phylum Arthropoda; class Insecta; order Hemiptera; family Aphididae; genus Cinara; species Cinara cedri. The sequence continues at coordinate 45,810 of CABPRJ010001430.1, forward strand.
GTATACCTATGTAATTAGACGGTAAAAGTGCCCGATAATAACAGTTGTAAATATTATTATAAATTGACTGCACGAGTGCGGTACCTATATAATATTCAGCGCACGTGCAGTACATCAAAGCGCTGAATAAAGATAACGTTACACTGCCCGGGCGAAACGGACTGCTTGGGAAACGGAGGTTCGCAATTTGTTGCATAACATTTCCGTATCTATGTATATTGTATATTATACAGTATACACACACACACACACACACACACACACTAAACAATGTATAATATAATCTCGAGTATTATAACTACGTGTGCTATAAAAAAAAAAAAGTAGCGTGCGCAGGGAGGGTGATAAGGGGTTATATACCCCCCCCCATTGGTTTCAAAATACATAAAAATACGAGTAATCTAATATCGAAATGAGTATATTTCTGCCAAGTTAGGAGAAAAAACTCGATGTATTGATGAGAAATTGGCCATTTTTTTGGAATCCGGTTTTTAAATTACCGATTCCCATAGTCGAATTGGGTAGGGAAGACGATTTAACGATTTATTCACGATTCTTATTTGCTACAAATGTAATTTATCGTCCGTTTAACATAATTTTATAAGGGCAACCGCACTCAAAAACGATTTAATTTCGATCCTTTTATCGTATACGCAAATATAGGCGTACCTGTACCGGCCTATGCGTTCATTATTTACGCGGCGGCCATGGTGCCTGTATATTTTTTTCCTCCCATCCTCGGGATACGTTAACATTTCAAATCGCATTCTACACCGTGTTATAAGTTTACGAACCATATAGGTATAGGTGCGTATACGACAGAGAAGAGAAAAACATTTCGTCACGACTGAAGAATGGATATATTGCGTTTGGGTAATAATAATGTAATGTAAGTATTTTTATTATTATTATTATTATTATTATGTACAGCGTACGTACTTTTCAAATCGAATCCAACGTTCTTAAACGATTTATTTTATTATTATTATTTATTTTTTTCATCGTGTCGATACGTATTACCATGATATGTATAATATTGCGATGTTACTTGGATTTTTTTTTTATTTTTAACACATCGACAACTGCGAAGGTTATTTTCTGATTTTTTTTTTTTTTCTAGTAATTTTGAAGAAATCAAACATGACAATGGAGATTGCACTACGACACGAGGGACGGACAAACGAAAATGACCTCTACCTACGCACAGTACGCGATGTGTGATGTGTGTGAAGCATATTTTGAACGGTTTTCTCCTCGCGGGAAGTTCAACTGCCCGCATAAGCCGAACTAGATATTTTTTCATACTAGAATAAGACAGTAAAATAGGAGGATATGGTTAAAGGTTACTGAATGTAAAATTGTTTATATTTTTTTTTTTTTTTTTTAAAGATTTCATGACAATCTTTTTAGAAGTCTCTTTTTAATATTTTTACGTTTCTCTTTATAACCGATCAGACAATGTATAATTTTCGATAGTTTGAATATCAGATGGTTCTGTTTTGTGATATTCGAATTTTGAATGTTCAGATCCCGTCTGAGTATTTAATCATAATTAATAAGTCCGTGTCATTATTTTTAATGTTCCGGCTATCAATTTTTAAATTGGAAATTTTGAATTTTAAATTAAATTAATTTGATTCGATATTGTCTTTGAGGCTTTGTCATTATTTGAACGTTTTCGCGAACAGTAAATCAAAATAAATGATAAAATATATCTTGTGTACTTGTGTGTACGTATTGTAGGGAATTATATAAAGTGAAAAGTACAATTTTTCAAAATTAAGAAAAATTACTGAAATGAAGTTTATGCGTTTTTAGATATACGTTTTCTTTTTCATAATTCATTTAAGTCTATCAAATTTTTTATATTAAAATAATGACGCATAATATTATTAAAAATGTAGTGATTCCACTATAGCTGTTCTAAACTTGTTTGGAAAGATACTAGTAAATCTAATATTTTAATAAAGCATTTATTCGAAAAATTGGTTGGACTAACCATATCTATTCACATTTCTATTCTTTATTCTCGAGATTTCGAGAATTTTTGATTTATATCAAATGTATTATAATATATGTATTATAATCAAGTTCATTCAGTTTTGACATCATGGCGTACATTAGTTTCATATACAGGTAATACATAAAATCGTCTTCTTCTATATTGGCATTAAGTACTTTCTAAAAGTTTTAGCAATGAAAAAGAAGCTGAAGGACGTATCGCTACATTTTTTATTAGAATGGAATAACTTAAATTTCATTAATTTGTTTTCGATTCGCATTCAATATTTAAACGCTATCAAAATAACTTAAAAAATCATACTCCGTTAAAACTGTTGATACGATGAGATTATAAGGCCAATTGATTGGCATAAGTCATTGAAAACAAATAATCTTCTTGGGGGTTGGGTCGGATGCTTTCTATGGAGCATTTGCTATAGTAGCGGTCAAGGGAGGGGTAGTATTTTGATGCGCTGCAAAAAAAATCCTTGGATTTTTCCCCGATGTATTTTAATATGCAGTTCCTAGCATTAGGTGTCTTTAAATATATTAATCTGTATCTGTATATTGTAATATAGGTACATAAAATGTATAAAACGGCCGTTGTTCCGCCTATGGTTACCCGTATTGTAGTAGGTATAGTACAACAATATAATATTATTTCACTAATCGTAAACTGATGTTTAGCGTCGTGTTCATAAAAAACAATGTTACATACCGAACACACATATACTACAATGCAGGAGGTAGGTACCCGCATTTCCCCGTGGCAATGACATTTTATAATATTTTCGGGTCGTTACATTTCACCTAACGTCAGTCAATCGCACGTTTCTGGTCACGAACTTTTTCCACAACGCTGAGTTCGTATTTATTTTTTTTTTTTTTTTTTTATAAAATGTCGTGATGGGTCGAGAGAGATTTTTTTTATAGGCTGGCGTAGTCTGTCCGGTTTATACTGTGAGGACAAAAAATAATTACATAATAATATTTTAAACGGTTTTTATTTTTATTTTCATAATTGTAATAAATTTTACTATCGAATTTATACAGTTCAAACTGCGTTTATGTTTTCGTGGATCCGTCCATAAAATGCGAATACACACGTGTATTAGTAATTCGATTTCGAGCACAGGCATAATGTATAAAAACGACTCATATTAATCGTATTATAAAAGTTCAAAAATTCAAAACGACGATCAAAAGATTTTTCGTCAACTCTATATGCCGTATAAAAAATTCGTAATAAACAAAAAATTACATGTATTTTCATTGGGAAACTTTACCTCGTTATAGGGGGACTTAATAATTGTACTCGGAAGCTCAAATAGGGTTCAATAATTATTTTTATTGTTTTGGAATATATTTAGGGTGCGTCAAAACAAATATTCTACCGTCGCCCATAAAGAATCACTCTTTTGTGTATATTTGTATTATGGAGTGGACACGTCTGGTTTACACTTTCATTTATTTGTAATAGATCATATTTTATTAGACAGATTTTGATTTAAAATAATCTAATATTTAATATTTAATATTTAACTAAATTTTCTATTAATAGTGAAGTATGTTACTTTGTGTTTTTGAGAATTGGACAAAATATAATATCATTTTGTTTATTTTTAAGGATATTTTTTCTCCTTTAATTATTCTCCTCGCCCTACCTGATACCCCGAATTGTGTTTTTTTGTGGTTGCATTGTCCATAAATTGTTAAAACTTGTACTAACAAACAGTCACATAACTTACAAATAAATTAATATAAAAATTAACCTTTATTAAAATAATATTCAATAATATTTTTGAACAACTAAGCGGTCTGAACACAACGATCGACGAATAATTCATTTTTATTTTGTTTTTATTATTAGCTTATAAATATAATATATAATCAGTTTTTCAAACGCACATCGCTATTGTTATTATACCACTGCAGAACCATAGACAAATTAATAATATATACGCCATATTGGTTTTTGGTCGTTCTTTTATTTTCTATCTAGCTCAGTAATAATGCGATATTCCTATGGGGAATGGGAATTAGCCGCCACAAAACCCACCTGGTAAGTTAAAAGATATTATTTTAGTGTTACAGATAATTACTATTTCTCTAGTATGCAGTATTTATTATAGAAGACAATTAAACTAACAAAAATTATTCACGGGATAACCCAACCATCCCTAGATTTGGCACTGATCCAAGTCATCCAATACCGAATGCGGCTGAAGCTGGGCAATAAAGCTGGTGGGGTTAGTGATTTAGATGGTGAAATTTATTTGATTTAAAAATATATATATTTTTTGTTTAATTCAACTTTAAGAAAACACATTTAGGACATTAAAAATCATGTTCAATATACCTGCCTATATCCGAATACCGCATAGTACCGTACCACCGCAAATCGACGGCTCCATCTCGGTTATGTGACTTCGGAATATGTTTTTTAGTAAAATTATATTTTACACACGTATACTCGTAACTACACAGATAATAAACAATTGTTTTCCCACTGGTATGTAAAGAATATAATATACACGGTGACGTTTCGGGTCAAGGCCGTCCCGACAGGAGTCTGCCACTGCAGAGTCGGAATAAAACAGGCACCTAACGATCGGCCGAAACCTTTCACGATAGAAAATGAAAACTATCACGATAATTATATTTCGGTGCAACTGCGGTACCTATTATAATATATGGGACCACACCGGACGAGTGGCGGTCTTCTCAAACGGAAGCCGCACGCGATAAACTATCAGAAAAAACCGACGTATACCGCGGTATATGTGTACAGTCTATGATCGCTATTATTACTATTCGACTAAACCTACTACAAAATCCATTGACTAAATGACTTTTGATTGTATTCAACACAATCGAGAAGCTATAGGTGTCGCTTACCGCATTTACAATAAAATATCATAAAAACACCTGCGAGAGCAGCAGAAATTCGTCATTAGAGTAGAATTTTACCCAATTTATTTTTTACCTACTCATATTATAGATATACACCTTGGCGAAACAATAAAAATCCAATGTTTAATAATACAATACAACGTTCTACTATACTATAATTGTGCTACTTCCTAAAAAAAAATAATGAAATTTGATCATACCAATGGTAGGGTAAGAGTTTAAAGTTAAAACCCCTCAAAAAGTATATCCTTGATACTAATAATGTCAAGCATATACAAAATATCAACCTTTTAGCTCAATTTGAGGAGGTATATATTTAAAAGAACATCCTCCAACTGCAACAATATAGTGAAATTTATGTTGAGATTCACGAATTTCCGATTTTCAAGCTAAGCACTTTTTCTGAAAGTATTAGTACTTTAGGACGGTCTTTTTTGATTTTCCCAGGAGTTTTCATAATAAATAGAAAAAGAATGTGGGAAAAACGGGAAAATTTACGAAATGTTTTGTTTTAAAATCGTAAATATTACGGCCTTTTAATATACATGTAACCGAACTCTGTTCAGAATCGATTTTTGTTATCAATGGTGAATCGTTGTGTACAGATATACATTAAATTTCCCCTTTACTTTTTCAACTTCTTACCTACAATAGTGGTCCAGCCATCGTGCGAAATGTGTCAGTTTGTTTTTTTTACCGCGAAATTTCATCAATTGGCTACCTATACCATTAAGATTTCCAATCAATTCTACTTCTCAAATTTTGAAATTTAAAAGACCAAAAAAACGAGAAATGTTAATAAGTTATATACATTTAGCGTGTTAAATTGGTAACCCTTATTTCCTACTCTTTCGCCCGAAATGTTTAACTAATGTTTAAATAATCACTTGTGTAAACAATATGGCCGAAAACTTACTCAAAAGTCTTTGTGAATGCAGTGTTTGCTGCAGGTTCGTTATACAAATAATCACTCTGCATAATTATCGTTACCATTGAGGTATAATACGTTATAGGTTCCTATAACAATTGTGTCTGCGTATTATTACCGTAATCGTTTATCAAACACTATCGAAAATCAATTAAAAACAGAATATATTATATTTTATTCAATATCATACATATACACTGACAAAGTAAATACAAGGATAATACAAATTACGATAAATAATTTGTTTATAACATGTAATAATTTGACAATTTTATACGGACCATTTAAGAAGGTTAAACCGATTAAAAGGAAATAATACACACAAACTACGCCATTTTGTTATTCGAGTCGGCGGTGTATGAAGTGCGTTATTGGAAACTTTATACTCTTAAAATATTCTAAACAAATCAACTTCCGTAATGAGAATTCCCGAGAGTTGAAAAATAAACTGTTCGATTTTTCTGGAATATCGACTGTGGTCATCGGCTTCGTCAAATCGCGAAAAACGTTCGCGTTTATCATTGCAAAACGCGACAATTTTCGATACTATTGCATGCATTTATTACACGGACACGAGGTAAGCGAGTGTTGCTGCGACTTCTTGACACCGAATACCGAATTAGTGGATTTAATACTATCTATATACAATATACAAAATCGCGTATTACACTGTATTATATTTTATAATACGCGAGTGCAAATACGAGTGACGTACGTAATACTTGTCTAACGATCGTGTGACATTTCCAGCTCGTTCCGGCTAGTTTAGCCATGACGTTTAATTCGCGGGTCGTTTTATAGTCTTTCCTTCACGCTCTCTAAAATTGCAGTTTAAAAGTCGACCGTCGAGTTTGATGTAAGTACCTGCATCGTATCTTGCATTGTCGGAGATTTATTACTACGGTGTCACGCGGCATTTATGCCATCACGATAATATTATTTAGAGATGTTTATGATCGTATCGTTTAAATCCGGGAAACAAAGAAATAAAAAAATAATATAAATATGAGAATTAATTTTTGAAAAACATGCAAGACGCAATTTTACACGATAAGATTTTTACCGTTTCTTCGTGATCCGACCAACGGTTTATACAACCTAAATTACCTATGTTTGGTTAGTTATCTTACAGTTTTTCGACAGTAATTTTGTTCGATTCGGACAATCGGATTTCTTTCGTTGTGCGAAAAACACGTGAATTATTTTTACAATCACAAATCTTTTCTTCATTTTGCCAAAAACTAAAGTTTTCCGGTTATTGTACTGAATTCGTAAGCATTGCTCTGGCCGATTAAATATGGAAATCACGAACTGACTTAGAATTAGATGGACTGACATAATTTAGTTCTTATGCCTCTCGGTCAAAATCTTTTCCATTTTTCCTACAACTATGTGCACAAATATCAAGTATTATTGTTTTAAATACAAATCAGGTACCTACTTATATACATACAATTAATAAATTTACATTGGAATAAAACACATCCGCATAGTTAGCTACATTACGAAAAAAAAAAATCGACGGGTACTGCCTGTTTACCGAGAATATGTTGTAGGAAGGACGGGTAAGAATAGAGGGGCCGAGAAACTTGATGTCCGACTTCTAACTAATCCTCTTGTTCTGTCAGTTATGCCTGTCCATATAATATCTTAGTTCGTAATGGACGTCCGTCGCGGGCTCCTTATTGTATTCAGTAGAGTTACAATGTCGCGAGATGTCATTCTCGAAAATAGTATTCCGGTTTTAGAATAGATCAGATAGAGAGATGAAAAGAGAGAAAAGCCATCAGAACCTAACCTCAGAACTGAATAATATTGTGTCTATAATATTAGAAATACATTTTTTGTTTTTATTTCCACGTCGAGTTGGTGTTGTCGCCTTGATATACATTGCAGGATAACAACTTGCCTACCCATACGCGTGCGGAATTTAAAATAACGTAAAATTGTACACGAACATGGGTGTATTTTTTTCTTCAAATTTTAATTATAGGTATACAGCAACAATTATTGCACCTACCCACTTGACTTATAATGAGTATAATATATTATAAGGTCGCATTACGGTAAACGAGGGATCGTGACCGCAAGATAAATCCTCTCACCCAATTGTGTGATCGCGCGCGTATGTGTGTGTGTGCGTGTGTGTGTGTGTGGTATGCAATTCCTGTAGAATTTAATCACTAAAAAATAATAATTACAATAATAATAAAATGTTAAAAAAAAAAATGTACTTGGCGATATAGGTAACGACGATAATAATATATTATTATGTCCGCGAAGAGATTTTTTTAGCGATCTGCATTCTGTTGCAACGGTGCGATTTGTCGAAATTGAACAATATAAAAGACTATGTTTGAAACGATACAACAATATTTTAATCTGTATGACAACATAATACTCGTATTATCAAAGTGACGCGACGACGTCGATTTACACGGTCGGTTAGCACGGGCCTGCGGGGGTGATCGGTCTGGCGCAACACGCTCGGTATTATATCAGAAAGTATTACATTTTTCGGAATTTTTTTCGGGAACAATTTAAGAAACTATAAGTAGCTCTAAAGTGATTGATATTACTCGTGTTTTTTGTCACCCTTACATGCTTGGTGGTGTAGTGAAAATGTAAAATCCTACTAGACATTTTTAATAATAACTGTTTATTTTCAAACGGAAATCTACAATGAATATATTAAACGTACCATAAATAGACGAAGTTTAAGTTTTTAATCAATTGCGGAGTAAATATTTTTATGATTTCCATCAACCTGTTGAAAAATTATTCCACTTTAACATAAACATTAAATTGTGTAGAGTTGCTTGTTTCTTAAACGTTCTATAAAATAAATTCCTAAACAATTTAATATTTTCCGAGATAATGAGTTTACTCGCTTACACGGAACACCCTGTGAGTCCTCCCCTGCTGACGACCACGCTCGAGGAAGCGAGTTTTACCAGCTACTTACCTCATTGTCTAACAAGGATAATAATATCATTAACTATAATGTAAGACTTTTTAAAGTTATTGTTTGAATGATTTTTACATTGGTATAATTGCACGTATGCGCAGTGTGTGTGTGTGTGTTTGTGTGTGTGTGTGTGTAAATAAACGTGTTTCATAAAAATAACAATAATAAGGCATGTTAAACGTTTTTTTCTTTTTTTTTAGAAAAAAAATTTCTTTCGACAAACGGATGAACTCATTGTATAAATTAATTTAAACACTATTCATTTATGATAGTAATAAATTACTATTTTGCGAATCCGATATATATTATTGTGACGGTAACGAAATCGTAATTTGCACAATACAGTGCAGTGTATATAACAATATGAATCGCGCTGCTATACTTGCGCGATTATCGTTAGGTATAAATATATTATACTGTTATCGCCTTCTTATTGGATTTCGTTATTCCATCATCACGCCCGAGATGAGCACCTGTGTAATAATATAATATTATAGATGCCTACGTGAGAAATTGAATTTTCACGGTATACGTAGCATTTTGTTTTTTTTTTTCTGTCGTGTTCTTCTCATCCGACAATTGTACGAGTACGGAGTACGCGCGAACAATGAAAACATGCGCGGTATTCCTATTCTGTCGTTTCGATTTTACAAAAAGATAATCATATATAATACCTATCATCTTTGGAGATCGCATATCACTGGGTCGTACAATAGTGTTTTATAATAATAAAATATTATATTGCTGTTGTTATTATTATTATAATGGTTTCATACTATATATGTATTGCAATATTGTTTGACGCAAAGGTCATAACATCGGCACACATATACAATACATATTATTATTATTACTGATTGCGAATTTCGAATTGCAGTATTTGAAGTCTAAACTTCAATTTAGCATAATATATATGTATCCGTCAAAATTTGACCTGACTATCGGGTCCTCAACGTTGTAACTGGTTTTAAATTACATTTTTTAGTCAAAATCTGTCGTCGCGTCTGAATTATGTTGGTCAAATTCTAAAATTGTCTGTAGTGAGACGCGTAGAGAAAAGCGTAACTGCGCAAACTATGAAATGGGCCTAATTAGTTATTGGCGATTGCCACGAATCCACGAATCGTTACCGGTCATAAAAAATCTTGTCAATTTAAGTGAAATCGATGCGTGATACAAATATGGAACAATTTGGTTTTATACAGACTTATTGCACCTGATAGGTACGAGTTAGTGGACATGGAATCGGTCCGATTCGTTCGCAAACGACTCGCCGCTAGTCCAGGCAGCGGAAACTATAGTGGAATTTAAAATTACGGATGATATTACTTTTTCACACAAGTAGCATTTTTTTTTTTGCACGTTGTATTTGCAACTGCACCTAATAAAACCTTGAATTAACTCCGTCGATGATTATGTTCGCGATGGGAAAGATTATTGCCGGCACGAAAGTCACCCAAAGGCTGGTTAAAACTTACTGAAATAAAATGAACGAAACTCACAGATATCACAACTATATTTTTATTATTTCTATTAGGTATAGTCGTCCGAAGTTACTTTAAGGGGTCTCTACACAGAATTTGTTTTCTCTATATGCCGTACGAGTAATATATAATGCAACAAATACATTTCGCACTTTAGTGATTTCGACTCTCTGGTCGAGTTTAGGGCAAAAGGACTTATTATACGTTTTATTAACAAGAATATTGACTATGCTTTGGTGACATTATTTAAAAGATGATTATTCAAAGATATAGTAAATACTTTTATTTACTTATACTCTTCCGTAAGCTCAGCAAGAGAGTCATACAATTTAAGACTGGGATTTATATACACTAAAAGCGTTTAAAAACGTCAAAAAAAGCTCTAAAAAATCATTTCAAAAATATTTAAAAGAACAATAAAGGTAGAGGAGTTTAAAAATGTATCCTTCTATTGGTTCTGACTTATTAGAAATAATTTTTTTGCAAATAAATTTGTACGTATTATAAAAAATAACACGCTTTGTGTTAATCATTTGTTAGAAAAATGTATTTAATGAGGTGAGAACCGACAGAGTGGAGACTTTAAATATTTTTAAGTACTTTTTTGACGATTTAAACGCTTTTTTACGGATTTTAAGTACATATAAATCCCAGCCCTAGTCATAATCGTTGTCGTGCGAAATGTATTTGATGTTATATTATGTGCGAGACAGGCAAAGAAAACATGTTATGTATATTGTGTAAAGGTCCCTTATTAATTGATCTGATAGACAACCGGTCGAATTCATCGATCGATACTTATATTGATCGCCTGTGGTGTGACCACAGGTTATAAATAGCGCTGTAGACAGTACAATACATGCATAATAGATATAGTACAACGTATAATCCTAAGAGTGACTAATGGTCAGTTTTCTCCACACAATGTAACTGTCATTTAATTTGCAAACAGTAACCACTCCCAAAAACATTCAGGTTAAGTAGATACACTTCTAGGGCCAATTCTAAATCGAACTCTTACCAGAAATAAGGCACGGAATGCGAAAACAAAAGGCCGGGAAGGCATGTTCAAATGTGGACTGCAAGTTTGCAACACAACAAGAGTCTGCAGACGGGCGTTTAACAACAAACAGTACAATACGCGTGTATATCTATTGTTTTTATTTTTATTAATGTCTGTTTGACGTCGTAAAATGTGACATCCGGCCCTGGCTAGCCTCTGGAAAAAATTTAAATTTCACCTAATATGGGCCGCGAATATTTAATTTGATATCCGATTCCGATAAGTGGTTCTGCACGTCGTGTATACATAGACGGTTTCGATCGATCCAGACACGGTGGCAATGGCAAATAACCAATAACAATTAAAATAATACTAAGTTTAAAAGCGAAAGTCGTGCGTAACACTCTATAATGTGTACGCTCTGGAATAATAATAATAGTTTTACCTCGAAGTATACATTAGTATTAATTACAATTAATATAATATTAGTATTTGATTTTTATAAAAGATTCGAAAACGTTATTTTTCAAGCGATTTTTTCGAAATTGTATTATTATTATAAATTGGATTATTTTTTTTGTTAGTATCTTAACGTGATCGAAAAAAAAAATCACATTTTCATTGTAAACGTATCTATAGGTATCAAATAACATTAAATTTATTGAAATTCGAATAAAAAGTGAACAAGTTATGACACTGATACATGGGTATAAGTGTACAAATTTATATATATTTACCCCCAAAAGTATTAAAATAAATTAATATTTACAACATTTGTCTGAAAAAAATATAATTAAAGTATTACACTCGTCTATCGAAATTACTATGTCAACTGAAATAAAACTAAAAATTATAAAAACATCATACGCACAAATTTAATCGACTTTCGACTAGGTACACAAAAATAATATTACGCGTCATACTTTTATAATTCTAGTCTTCGAATCGTGTATAAACGAACTTCGCTCAGAATCGTTTTTCGTTAGCCATGGTTTATCGTTGCTTGACAGTATAAATGTGTGTCTCGTATTTTCCTAAATAACCAACTTTCCACCTACAACAGTGGCGCGCCCATCAGCAGTATCAGCTCTTTTAAAAAAAAAAAAAAATCCTAAAAACCGCTACAATATATTATACAATTATTATGTATTCAAATAATACACATAATTCAAGTGCGTTGCGACATTTACGTTTAATGTGTAGGTATATTATTTAAAATGTTTATATTGTAATCGGTTTTGCAACAGCACTATAAATATCGTGAAATCCAAAGTTATATAAAAATGGAAAAAAATGTTCAAAAATTCTCAAAAACGAAGTCGTACACTTATCTATAATAAACCGGAGCACCGCGTGCTTCTGCAGACGTATACGTCTGTGAAACGACGAACTACGCCGTTTTTAGACCGATCCGGCGGAAGAAAGAAAAAAAGAAAAAACCCCAAAATACAATACAATCAAAGCGATAAACGAGCGTTTTTATTGCGGACATTTAACCGAAACGCTATATCACTATTTATTGCGCTTGCCTGTGTGCCTACGTGAAATAATACCATAAAAACTCGTATTTTATTTTTTACGCAGTTCGGACGCAACTACAATATACTTAAAATAATATTTTAATGCGTCTGCGTGTCGGAATAACGAGGTATTTTGTTATACACTTTTCGTTATTACCGCGCCTCGCATACCGGGTGTAACGCGAACATGAGACACCTAAAATAATGTTCGTTCTATTCGGTATTTTGTAGATGTGTTCATTTTAAATAATTTCTCCCCCGGTACATTTAAATTATTATCGAGTTGTTTTTTTTTTTTTTCTTAAGACGGGAAAACTAGTAAATATGAAAATGAACAGTTTAAATTTTATTTTATTTAAAAAAAAAAAATCAAAATGTCTATTTTGTAAAATATATTTTTAGAAAATTTTTGGTGATTGAAACTTTTATTTAGATATATGGTCATTATTTTCTACAATTTTTCAAATTTCCTGAAAATGTGGATATAATTTTCGCTTTTTATTGAATATAATTTATAATATTCAATCAATAATAGCTATAACCAGAGAATACCAAATGTCGAGGATTTTCTTTTTCCGCGAATTAAAATCATACAGTAATCATCATAGACGATGTTTACAACAGTTATTATTTCGATTGTAAAAAAAATCACTCACATTAGCAAAAATTTCAAACAATCGAAAAACAAATAACTGCACTTAAAAATAGTTTTAACCACCAACGATTTTCTAAAAATCTACTTTTATAAACTGGCTGAGTATTTTGAATTTTTCTTTTTACATCATTAAAAAAAAATGTTTTATTTAAAGTTCTCTCGAATAAAAAAAACTAAATAATTTGTCGACGATAGCCCCTCTGCATAGTAATCATTTAAAAAAAAGACAGATTACAAAATATTGAATAAAACAAAATTTATGACAGGCGTCAAATCTTCGTGTTACACCCTATGTTTAGCTATAAAATGCAATATTATGCATTTCATTCCAATGTCAAGAATCTCATCACTAATCAACAGGACAGCTAGTATTACTTAAAAAACTATATATATAAATATAAATATTTTTTCACGTATATTTTAAATTTCCGTAGACAATTATTAATATTAAATTCTATTAACTTCGACGCTATTAAATTCTTCTTATCTCTCCTTCGATGCGTTTTCCGAAATTAATATTATAACGAGTCGTTTTTGTACCTGCCTTATTAAAAAAAGGTGTACCGTTATTTATACGATAATGATATTGTCTATTAACTATTCGAATATGATTTTTTTATTCGCGGTGGACCACTGACTGATGTGGTCCGCCTACTCGCATATTAATATTATTCTCTTTAATACTGTTCGTTTAGAAAACGTTTAAATTATTCAAATGGAATTATCAGTATTACACGCGCGTATAGGTACGTCGGACAGTAATAATTATAATATTCGAAAAATCATTTATCGTTTTATAAATACCTAAACCTAATGATTAAGTATCATTTTTCTTATACCACCGTTATTTATAACAATAAAAGTCACTGTTTGTGTGTGTGTGTGTGTGTGTGCGCGTGTATATATATAACTATAGTTGAAACTACGGCATTCAGAGGTCCGAAAAAGCCCTGATTTAAGCATGCACACGCGGTGCACAAGCACAGGGCCCCCATATTCCGAGGACTCCTTTCTATTCTATATAAAAAAAAAATTGTACTTTATATTTTTAGTAGATATACGATTGATAAGTTTTGAATAAGTAACTATTATGTATCAGAATGTTAACATTTTAGATTCCGAGCGTAACGAAGAAGCTATTGGAATTACTAAGAGATTTATTTTTTTTTATTCTAGTCTATGGACACGTTTTTTCCTAGTAAACTAACTCCGACTTTACCCTGTAGATACTTTTCAGAAAGCTCAAGTTGTCTAAGTGGTACTGTAAACCAGGTAATTTTTTAATTTTCAACGCTATTTTTTAAATAAAAACACTTAAGTAGAAAAAAACGTAAGAAAATATAAAATTTCACGATTTCATTATTTTATAAAAACACGGATGACGTTTTCTACCAGAAGAAATAATTTAATCGAAAAATCACAAGATACCTTTTTTATTGCCTTTTTGATTTACTTTTTAATCATTGCCAAAACTTTTGAGCTACATTTGAGCTTTTAAGGAATTTTAATTTTTGGGAGTTTTTTGTTGTGATTCGGTTATAAATACACGTAGAGACTTGAAACTTGGTAATAATATTTTTATTAAACTTACCTAGACGTGTTAATTTCCAAAATTATTGGACAACTTTTTTTTTTAATAAACGTTTTGAAATCAAATTTAAACGCAAATCACAAGAATTATGTAATACCAAACTGCGCTCAGAATCGTCTTTCGTCAAGCAATGATTTATCGTTTTTTATAGATATAAAAGAAATAACTTTATGTATCTTACCTTTCCGACTTCTCACCTACAACAATAGCCGCTTCCATCTCTAGTATCAGCTCTTTTTTTTCCTCTTCTTTTTTCTAGTCTGTGAACACGATTTTTAATTCAATTATATTATATGTATCTATTATACCTATTTTGCACATAAAAGTAAAAAACTCGAATACGTTTTTCTTTGACTAGAGGAATACTGAATAAATTCTTTATCGTTGCCGGCAATTAATCGTTTAAAAACATTATTGCTGAATTCGCATTGAAAAAATTACAAGAAAAAAAATGCATGATTTACAGATATAAATTTAAGGTATTTGATACAATATTCAAAACCTAAAGTTCAACTCGAAAATCTAAACGATGGTACCAGTATATTAAAAAAGATACGAAGTAGCCACTTAAAGCAGTTTGAAGCAAGGATTTTTTTTTCAATGTGACAACGTTCGTATTTCGGAGTCATTTATGGAACCAATTTTCTATAACAACGCCGCCTCTATCTTACTCTATTTTGCGAATGGTCATTGTTAACTCTGGGTCACCTCAGTAACAGAGATGGAAAAGAAGCCTATTATTAATTTATTAGTTAATTTGACTGTCATGAACAGGACAACTTTTGAAATTGTATTGCCATGGGTTGGATGGCTAAAGATCATGGTGAGATTATTGTCTATTTGAATATAACTGTAGTTGCTTATATTGTATTATTATTTTTGCGGTTTTCCGCGCACATATTTCAAAATGTAATTACCACAATAATATGTTTAAAGACGAAATAATGATATACATAGTACTGATTTTAATATTTTGTTTTATCGTGTTGTTTAAAATGATTACCATATTTACGCAACCGCAATTAATAAATATAATATTTTTTAATCACCGACGTCATAATAATGAAACGTTTGTTTTTTTTTATTATTATTATTATTATTAAATTTTGACAATAGCGATTGTTCTAATTTTTTTATATTTATAATTTTTTTAAACCTAAGTTTAGAACACCTTAAATCCCCGTTATCCGTATAGTTATTAGTAAACAGTTACGGTTGTTGATTTGATTACATGGCGATAATGTTATTCCGTATTCGTAACATTATCACTATTATTCTTAATTTGGGTATAAATTCGCTATATTTTTGTTTTAAATTTATTTAAATACATATACATTCATACTAGCCAATATTAAAATTAAACAAATAAACGCCAAAATTGAAAGTATTTGTTAAACTTAAACATTTTTTTTTAAAAAAAAATCTCAATTCAACTATTTACAAATCAAGATTTTTAATTCGCCTAAGTTTCCACGTATAAGCACAGTTTATTAGGTTGCCGAAAATCTTTCAAAATTATATAATATGAAATTATAGTTTGAAATACGTTCAGAACCCGGGAACTTAGCACGCTCTTAGAGCGGGCTTTCCTAACTCGTCTCTTTAGATTACGATAATATGATATAAAAAAAAAAATTCGTTTAGGTTTCCGTTTGTAATCAGATAATACGCGAACGAAACAATCACCGCCGTCAGCATCTGCTGTTTCGGTAAATGATATTTATTCAACCGCGTCCACGTACGTATAAAATGTTAATGTTATAACATTAACATTTTATAATACCATAAGTGTATATACTTATGGTCAGTTTTGCAATTAGAACAACTGTTATTATACTTCTCGCATGAATGCAATTTGAATATTTTATACTGCTCACGGGTAGGCCGTTGTTGTAGGTGGATAGTTGGAAAGGTAGGAGTAGTGAGATATTGCAGGGCGGAATAGTAATAGCTGTATGTAGATTATAGTCGTGTTTTGTTGAACTTAACAAAAATCAAAAACACAAACAAATCACCTTCTGCTAGTGAACTGTGAACATGTTGATAAATGTTTTAAATATACTTTATTTGAAACGCCGTCCGGTAATTTCGCATCTTTTGAGATACCAAATTGGAGCATTTTTAACCGAAAAAGTATTTTTCGAGAGAAAAAACACGCCTTAATAAAACTATATTTAACTGTATAATTCGGACGGGACATTATGTGTTGACGTCACTAAAGGACAGAACTCCTGAATAGAAATAGAAATTTCAAAATCTAGCTTCAAGATGTTGTCCACGTCAGTGGCGTAGCCAGGAGAGAATCGTAGATGTCTGCCACACGTCCCGAAATTTTAAAAGTTAAAACATTATTTCTATGGTCTACGCAAGTCGACGAAAAATCATTAAAGTGCATTAACTAATCTGGTTTTAATTGTTATCTTTATTTTATTTGTTCATCTTATCGTTCACAGACGAAACCTTAACTGTATTCAATACCTATTTCAGTATGCACCCATAGAGTAATAATATTTTGTTTTCATTCTAACTGCACGTACTGAAATTTACCGCCCTTTTGTTTATTTCGCATTGAAATTGCTATAGCCATCCCCGTTGTACACTATTGACCGTTGCGCATTGGTCGAGACGGCACGTATTATTATCATTAGGGCTTATTTTTTTTTTTTTTATTGTTATCATATATTAATATACTTAATAGTTGCTATAAAAGACTGGCGTGATTAACACGAATTTGTACAGGAACCTAAAATAAAACCTCGACGTTAGCGTACTAAATGTATGGGACACTCTATAGCTAGATCACCCCTGTGGCTCTGTGTAAAAAACGATCAGTCCTCACTCCCAAAGAATAATCCCGGCTACGGCCGCAGTGTTCGGCTGTACTTATCAAAAATGTCAGATCTTTGTGCGTGGTGCGAATAGTTATTTTCCTGCAATAGCCGGTGTACCGTCATCGCTTGTCATTGTTAGTTTTTTTGATTAAACGAATTTTTTTTTTCCTTTTCAAATACAGAGCACCCGCGAAAAATCCGCATTTTTTAATAACCAGGTATGCGCGAACGTAATTATACCGATCGGATAAGTGGTCACAGATCGTGTAAATAAAAAAAAATCATATTTCGTAAAATTAATCGCTCTAATCGGAATGTGAAATTCAACGATAATACGATGCGACATTCGGAATATTATTATAGTAGGCGCCAGTATCTATTATTATTATAATTTAGTACCGACAAATAAACGTAGGAATTAACATAACAGCTCGTAGGTGGGTATTATAGGTATAATCGCTATTAGCATATATACGTTTTCAGAGGTGATTCAACTGCAGGTATTTTTTTTTTTTTAAGTAGTTTATTTTTTCCTATATTTGTTTCGCAGGTTTAGTTATATTATTATAATATTTTCAGTGACGTATCCCGGCACGGGAACCATGACCCTCCGCTCCTGGTAATATTTGTTAAGTTTTAGGACTCATTTTCTCCGTTATACCGTATCTAGAAACGCGGTACACATTATGATAATATATGTGATAACAGTGATGGGTAGGGCTGTGCATTTATAGAAAATTTATTCATGAAACTTTTATTTTGCATTTTTTAACGTTTTTAATTTTCAAAGTAATTTTTTGAACTTTTTAAGTCATATTTTATTCTTTTGTTTATTTTCTGGTATTTTCAAGCGAATTCCGTACAAAAATTTTTCAGATGAATAGAATTATTACAGAAATTAACTTACTCAACATTCAAATTCAATCAACGTTTTTATAATTTTTTTGTTTTTTTTATTAAATAAATTTATATTTATATAATATACTAATATCAGTCGTATCAAAATAAATATAAAAATTAAATTAAAAACCATTTTAAGTGCATTTTATATTGCATTTTTCAAGACTTTAAATGCATATTTTATTACATTTGTTAACATTTTTTGTGTATGTTTAATAACATTTTTAAGATTTTTCACTGCGTTAAATTCACAGCCCTAGTGATAGGTAACCAGCATATTAACACCTACACGTCATTTATATTTATACAATTATTTTGTATTGAGTATTTTATATATACTAAGTCCAGTGAACGTAAATTTTGTTTTTTTTTTTTTTTTCGAAAGACATTAATTTTTCGATTAATAAAAACGCAGCGATTTTTCACGCGGTGTACGTCTAAAGATGCGGATTTTCCGCCTAATGATATTTTATTTGAACAGTTTTTCAAAATTTCAAATACTTTTTTTCCTCTCGAAAAACACCTTTTCGATTAAATAGTTTATATAAAAATGCTCAGAAATCTGCACGCGACTGTCGCTAAAAAGATGCGAGATTTGTGTTCGGTATTGATTTATTTTCTTCTTATTTTTCTTTCTGTTCAAATACACATTATTAACATACATTTTCGATTATATTTATTTATTTGGTTTTCATCCGTCGCATTTAACGAACACGCACAGCGATTTATTCACGACGTAATTTTATCGAATTAACAATAAAATTGTAAATTTACTCTATTGGTATTCGTGCCGTACAACAGAAAACAGAAAACTATAAATTACAAATGGTCTACATACGCTCGTATAAAAATATATGTATATATGGAAAAACGGACCAGATATATTTAATAACGGGTTATGCGCTTACCCGTTGACGGTGGTATATATTATAAGTATAATACGAGTATTATGTCGTGGTTTTTTTTTTTTTTTTTTTTTTTTTTGGCAACCCGTAAACCGGGCAGCCGAACGGATTTCCCCCACTGCGCCCCGAAACCGAACGATTGTTACTCATACACCTACTCTCTCCGAGACGGACCGTTGTATAATATCGCGTATTTATTTATATGCCGAACGCGTCGCTTCCCATTATTAAAGTGGAGTATAATTAAATCAATGTCCCGCGACGGGATAGAATATTGTTGTTTATCGAAAATTACGGCGAAAAAAAAACAACAACGTTTAAAAGCGACGAATGCCAACGCGGAACTTTTTTTTCGTCCGAGCCAAGACGTATTATAACGACATATTGTAATAATATCTTCGGTGTAATGCACACGCGAGTGTAATATTAAGCTCGACATGGGCGTTTACTCGGGGGGAGGGGGATATGGGGGGGGCTCGATTTCTCCTCGATAGCCATTTTTTTTCTACATAGGTAAACGTAGAATTTTTCGTTAAAACCATTGATAAAACGCTACATTTTGTTCGAGCATGAGCCATCATGTCATAGATTCTTAATTCCGGTGTACCATCATAACCCGGGCTCATAACTTTAAGCATTTACATAATTTTTTTTTTTTTTTTGAGTGAACTTGAGATACTTATGCGAGCTATAAATTTTTTTCGAGAAATCGCGAAGCTATTTACGAAAGTTTATTTAGCATATTTCGAAGTTTAAGTGCTATTTTGATTTTTTATATGTGCTTAGCATTATTTCAATATCATAGGCTTCGAAATATATTTAATAACAAGATTAATTTAATCATTCTTGAATATCTGCACATACCTACTTATATTAGCGGCCGTTGCAACTCAGCTTAAGACAGTAATCATATATCGATATGATAAGAAACCCCTATAATTGTATCACGTACATTAGTATTTTATTTTTATAGTTTATAGATATATTCCGGTATCATTATTATTATAACTTTTTGCATGTTTTCTAATTTTTAGTGCATATTTAAGCGCCTATATACATGTTTTCAAAAGCATATTATTACGCTTAAACAACCTTTTTTTGAGCTACAAGTTATGAACCCTGAATTCATAACTATATACCTTCTCGTTCGACTGAACTCCTAAACTATAACTGCAGTTGTGTGAAACGGAATAAAACATAAAAGTTTGTTATCATATTTTACTAGAAATCGAAGTCAACTATTGATAAGCCCCAGGGATCTTGTAAGACCTTTAAGAACGACGAACGACGAAGGACGTAAACGCGTCCATTTTGTCAACGGTCAATACCGTGAACGCGTGCTTAAAATAATAATGAACTCGAACGAGAATGCATTCACTTTGTCAGTGAATGTTCTAAACATGACAATGAACTGACATAAACAATGACTAAAACATATTAGTTCAAATCAAATTTTACTTAAAATTTTCGTAAATAATCACTGGATCACATGATAAAAAATCACCCTATACAAACATACTAAAGAAATTAAAATCCAATAGAGTAAATTAAATTTAAAAAAAATAACGGTAGGCCACTACAATTGTTGTGTGTGGATAATTGCAGAGAAAGTATAGGACATAGAGGATGATTATAAATTTATATAGGCACTGTATACGCAACGATCAATCATTTCATAAAACGAATAAAACGATTCTGAACAGAGTAATATGTTGTTTTTTGACATGTTTCGCAAATTAACATGCAGAAATCGACAAAAATTAAATTAAAAAATCTCCCGTTTTTCCCAATCATTAAGAAAACGGTGCAAAGAAAATTTTAAAAAAATATCACCGTCTCAGTGCGTCAATTAGACAAAATCGGATTTCAAAAAACACAGTGTACGTTTTGACGGTCGGAACGAGATTTCTGGTAGAATAATCATTTTCACATTAACATAATAATAATAATATTATATTGTTTTACATGTTGTGCCTTATTGTTGTTGTTATTGTTTTTATTTATCATTATTGAGTATACAAAAAAAAAAATATAAGCGTATACATATTATTATAATAGTGCGCGTGGATTGCATAACCGACAACTACGGCTAATGCAATCTTCAATATTTGTGTAATGTAAAATTTGAATGACCCTGTGCAGTGTGTAAACGTCACGTTTTATATTTTTAATGGGTAACGTTTCATATTTTCCTACCATATATATTGGTAGCTACTTATAGCGTATAAATGCATTATATCCACATTACTATTATTATTATAATACACTGCGGCGCGTATTTCTTTCCGAAATAACAATATAATAACTGCATTTTTATAGATTGATTGGAAAAATTATATAAAACAGAAACAATGACGTTCGAGACGAAAATAATAATAATACGAATTTAAATTGTGCAACGTCCAACGTGTACCAAATATTATGCAGTGTATGGCGCGGGCCGTATCATGTACAGAAATACCGGTACGGGCCACCGGTAGATAGGCAAGAAGTACGACCGGGACTGTTGCAGCTGACTCCGCGTTCTCGCGCGCGCGCGCACGCGTTAAAAGCCGTTAAACAACATTGCCGATTGCATAACGCGGTCGTTTCGTTATGAATTTCAACGCGAGACGACGACGGCGACGAGCGTACGTGTGGACATACCAAAAATCGATCCGTGTCCCGGGCGCTGTAGAGTATGGAAAAAAAAAAAAAACACGAACACCCGTGAGCGACTCGCGGTGCTATATCAGTGGCGTAACTAGAACGTCTGATGCCCGTGCAAAATATCGTGTTAACGTCCTAAAGGCCGATCCGATAAGCGAAAAAAAATAGGAGGGAGCGTTATTCAAAAAGACCGTCGCCTGTCCAATAATTCCCGGGTCCTAGGCCACTGCTAGGACCGTCATCTGTTGTGGGCCCGCGGCGTACCTTACCCGCCCGATATTTACGCCACTGGGCGCTCGCTGTCACTAGAGCCGAGATTTCCCCCGTCCGAGGTGCGGTCGCTGGTTTACGCGGTTGCCGCTCGTTGAACGTTCCCTTGTATATGTGGTTGTGATTTATCGGGTACGAAACTGTTCGTTCGACCGCGTTCGATTATTTTTCTTTCGTTCGTCCCTTCAGTTTAGATTATCTGTTGTCGCCAGAGCTATAATAATTGTAACGCAAGCGTTTCCCCGTTTGTAATAATTGAGAATTTATAACGATTTGAATTTCCTTTGGGTATTCGATGTAAACTGGTGCAAACAATAAACATAAACACAAAAACATATCATAAGCACCTGCATCTCTGCCGACATTTGTTCTCATCGATCTGAACCGAAGAATTAATAGCCATTGGTCACGACTGACCAATGACCACGCCTGTCAAACTTGACATTCATAAGACTGTCAGTTACGAAAAACTGACAATATTGAATGATAAACATATGTAAGAGGTTCCTCTTTACAATATTTCATTTTTTTTTTTTTTCTAGATTTTGAGTAGAGCGAGAAATATAATGATTTTAAAATGATGTGTACTTCTGGTCTTTCTACGTTCTGTCTAAACAACTTTTCCACCATAAATCTTGCCAAAGAATGCTTTTTTATTGCATATTGGATCGTTTTGGTAAATGACGATGATCATTTTTTTGATTTTCCAAGTGGTTTTTTTTTTTTGATATTTGAGAAAACCCGAAAAAACCGGAAAAGAAAGACGGGCAAAGACGATTTGTTAACGATTCGATTATTTTTAATTTTTTACTTTTGTTTTTCTACCAGAAATTGTGTGCCGAAACTCAAGTGTATCAAGTGTAGCATCTTTTCTGAGAACGTATTTTGTCTAGTTTGTGTTTAAGTCTTTTTGATATTCCGTGTAATGTCCTTGGTAATTGGGAAAAACCGAAAAATGTTTTTATTGTAATTCAGTTTAAAATAGTTCTAGAAACCTGTGATTTTTACACAATACTCTATTAGCCTTTTCTAGACGTGATGAAAATTTCAAAACATTATTTAAAACGGTTTTTGGGCTCGATTTTTTTTTTTGCCAGGTATAATATGGATAAAATTGTTTCATCAATACTTGAAAATAAAATATGAGGTTCATTATAATTTATACTATATAGTCAAAAAATGTTTAACCAATAGGTTTTTTTTTATAAGCTTGTTTTTTAAATTCAAATATTGACAACAAACTTAAACAAAACTTCGCTCAGAATCATATTTCCTTATCAATAATTTATCGTTGCGTACAGATATAAAATATTAAATAACTCTATATGTATATAGGGCATAGGTACCTTCCTACCTTCCCAACTTCCCACGTAAAACAGTGTCACACCATGGTCGACTCCAGTGGGTCTTAGGGGCCGTGCCTTATCCCCAAGCCTAATTTTAATTTGGGTGTATTATTTTTTATTTTAAATACATTCAGTATATATTAGGGGTGTATTGTACGTGATATATGGACCTAAATTTGTTTAAAGTTAATTTTGTGAACAATCTGTTACAATATGTGATAATCTGTACATATTTTTTTATATCTCAAAACTTGCAGATAATTAGAAACAACTGCTCGTAAACTTGAATCCGAAATTCTGTTTGTCATTCTTGACCGGTATTTGTTCTTCGAGTGTTTCATTCTCGAAAATATTGACTCGCATAGCCAAGTTAAACCAAAATATGAAGTTATACGAGGAATGTCTCGTAGATGTGAGTATTTTTATGCTTCGAAAATTCCAATGTATCGTAAATGCTAAAGATTAGAAAAATAATATTTTACTGTACGATTAATTACATCGCGATCGACCGATAATGGTAAAATTAATTTTTATTACGATCGACCTATATTCCTAGAACTCGATCGACTGGTTGGCGACCCCATGGCCTAGTGTGTAGAGGTATCTACTTTAATAAAAATCTTTACTATGAAGTACAAATAAATTATAAAATATGCTTTTTGTTATACAGTTTTCTGAAAAATATGACTTAACCCTATCCCCAAACAAGTCTCTGGGGCCACACCCGTCAGAAGTATCAGCTCTTTTTTTTTCGCCACTGTCCACGTCTCACGTCTATGCGTGTATATAGCCACGTTAGATTCACATACGTTTATGCCATTTCGGCCATAACACGCGGAACCCTATAAAAATCGCCGCGCTCATATTACTACCGTACTATTATACTTTACAAAACGCGTTTTACACGCATATGGCATAATGCAGACAAAATAATGATGATATTATATACGTATACATATGTCCAAATTTTTTTTTTTTTTTTTTTTAATGGGATAACCATTACAATTATGTATCAATGTACCTACTCATGGTCAATGCCGCCGACCGCAATAATATAAATTAAAATAGCGGCGCGTACGCATCGGCAGTCGAATAATAATAATAATATTATTATTATTATTATTATTGTTATTTTTTGGTATTGTATTGTGAAAAGTTGATAACCCACCGACAAAGGAAATACTATACCAGCGCGCGACCGGACGAATTCGTTACTACTATATATAATACACGAGAAGCAAAATCGAATAAAAATATAATATTGTATACGGTATTTCGTGGTTTAATAAGCGACGGCGATGACCATTACGAAACCGTCTAGCCGACATCGTATTATTATAATTTTATTTTTTTTTATTTTTTCGAACACACGTTTGCAATCGCCGTCGCCGTTGGGCGGTACACTCCGTCCGGCCAAAACGAACCTTTCCCTTTTCGGCCAGTGTATACGTTATACTTTATACACCTTTTTCGGTCATCCGAATCTCCGGTACCCCGCTACGAAATTGTCGACAAACGTCAACTAACTGCGTATCGTTCGTCCCAGGAGAGAAGCAGTGCTGAAGTCAATTTTTCGGCATTTTTTATTTTTTTTTATAATTTTGCACCTTTATTTTTCGGTCTAAATGGTATTACTGTGGGTATATTCTAACACGTGATACACTAAAAATTAAAATATAACATGTTACTATCATATTATTTGGCTAAAAAAGATAGAAGTATTAGATGCATTATAATTGTACGACTTGAGTCATTTAGAACGATAATTTCGATTAGGTTATAGTCAACAATTTAGCCATGCATCAATTGTGCGATTTATCATAAAATTTTCAAAATTGAATTTGCTTGTTTGAGAACTTTACAAAATTCTCTTAAGCCCTTCTTCCCGATGTAAAACTACCTAAAAGAAGATTCTTTGTAATCCACTCCATTGATTCTTACCACTTTACGCTGCTAATAGATGCATCACCATTTCATTCATTCATTCAATGCTAATTTTCTTTGGTCAGCATCTGTAACATCACTCAAATTCAGAACAGGATTAAGTGGGAGCCACGTTCCCGAAGCTAACGAGAAATAGGGCCTACAAAGACCATATTTAGAGTTTAGAACCGTTTTGTTTTTTTTGTTTATTTGTTCTATTTTAATATTAATAAGCTCCCTTACCAATAAACCAGGCCCTCACAACCCTTAATACGGGCCTGCCCGAATTACCTCTTCGATACCGCTATCAAACATGTACTCGCATACGTAGCCACCACCAACACCAGCACAGGTGCTGTACAACACTGCCCAAATTACTTCATTCACCTACATCACAACCTCAACCGCCAAAATCACACCACAGCATGCTGCTTATGCTAAAAGCCGTAATTCAATAGTTTAAAATGACAGTAAATAGTTCAACAGTGGTCAGAATGTGTTATAAATTCTATAACGTCAATAAAAGGCTAACATAAATACTTATATTATTATATTATTATTGTGATGATTTCAGATCTCTATCATAATTTTAAACCGAATTACGATAAAAATATAAAATCTAATTTTCTTGGGTTTCCTATGTTTCTTCCTGGTACAACTAGAAAAACCCGTAAGGAAAAAAAAATTGCCTCCTTAATGCACCATAAAAAATTTAATCATTTCTTGATTATAGCACGATTTCTGAAAAGTTGTTTACAGACACAAAAAAAAATCGCTCATATCATAGTAAAATTTTAAAAATATTTCTTTCTTCACTTAGTTTACAAATAAAAACTAAGAAATTATTAGTTTTGCCGAATCAGCAATTAATTTCCAAGTTAGGGGGTTTACTTCTCTTATATGTTTCTTCCTACCTCTAGCCTTGAGCTATGACTCAACTAGAACAAAAATTCGGTAATGGGACCCAACTAGTTTATTAATGAGCAGTTCTACAATGTACTAATATATAAGTATTCGGTGAAAGTTTCAGGTTTCTACAATTATTTTTAACTGAATTAAAACAACAAAAACAAAATCGAAAATAACAGAAATTTGTATTGAAGTAAACATTTTCGGTTTGTCCTAAATGATTGAGAAAATTGAAAGGAAAATCAACAAATTACCAGCTCAAAACACCAACCAATCAAAATTTGATACAAGAAATCATTCTTGAAGCACCGAACAGTATAGAATAGACACTCGATCAGCTACCTAATCTATATTTTTTTTTTTTTATTATTATTATCTGTGATCTGAAATATGGCCCTAAAAAAACATTTCCGTTAACCAACCTTGCCATAAGTTTATTTATACAAGTTACGATAACGTCCATATTGACAGCATTGATATTGAAACTAGTGACCAATAGTGGTTAAAATTCTGTTTTTTAAAAGGTCAAATCACATATATCGAGTTTCAGAGACTCAAGGGGTAACCACTCCGTATATTTAATTAACACGGGAATATACGGAGTGTTTAGTCTTTGCTTGAAGTGAATGATCGGGCTGACGTGAGCAAGATTTCTGGTCGAAAATTTGTCACACAGTACCAGGTGATTCATTTAGTGTGTAAACTCATTATCTCAGAAAGTATTAACTTTTTTCGGAATTTGTTTTCTAGAACATTTAAGAAACAAGCTGCTCTACAATTGTATATTTATGTTATTTTTTGTCACCCTTATTTTTGGGGGTAAAACCACTACCTACTTTTAATTTTCAAATGGCAACCTATATTAAACATTCCATAAATAGATGGAGTATTAGTTAAAATAAATTTGATTGTTGACATTTTTAATTTTTGTTAAGCCGTTGACAAGAGATATTCGAATTTTAAGTTTAGGTTGGAGGAGAGTAGTGGAGTATCATTTTGTGTGACTGTACGGCGCGCGGCGTGTAAATAATTATTTTATTTTTTGGAATAACATTATTTTTACGTGTGCATTTACGATAAGTGGTAAGAAATTTGATCTTGTTTTGACTGATTATTTTGACTTATGATAACAAAATACTTAGATAATAACAAAACGTGTGAAAAAGTGAGACCGAACATTAAAAATAACTTTATTCCTACTTGTATGATTGTGTGTGTTTAGGCGGGCAAACGAGTAATACATACAGTTTACACTCAGCGGCGCAACCGGAGACCATTTTCGGGAAGAGAAGGAGGAGTGTGAATTTCAAAAAAATGTCTAGATAGATTGCAGTGAAAAAAAATGTCTAAATAAGTAATGTGCACGACGCACGCGCAATAAAAAAACCAAGGAAACGTCTATAATTTCAATTCGAATCATGCAAATATACCGACAATACGTACTTGTGTGCAACAATACGATTCATAAAACAATCACAAATTTCGGCAAGAGGTGGTAAAAACCCTCAAATCCACCACCGGTCGTGTCACTGTTCATATTTTTCGGTTTTTTACGTCATTCCCCAAAATTGTTTTCCATCATAATAGTCACAGTGTCGTCTGAGCTATATTTCAAAAGTGCACGCTAAAAACTAATACGCAAAAAGCCGTTTACGATGGCCATAACATTACCATGGTGATAGTGGCACTGCGAATCGCGGACGGTTTCGTCACAATACGGGGCCACACTTAATAATATATTTTTTAGATGACCTTTTTTTATTTTTTTCTACGGTCGGTCTTAAAATAATATCATAATGAAAAGCAATTTATATTGTTAAAAAACAATGTTGGTGCATACCTATATACAAATGAACACAGCTGAAGAGGGACCTCGTGGCCTCTTCGTCCCCCCGGCTATCCGCCGTTATAATAATAATATGATGTATTATAATATTATGTATATTAATATATGTGTACAAGTACCACTTAAGAATAATATTATTTTCCCTGCGGACCTTGATGATAATGGTTTTATAATAAATACGCATTGCAACAATGTTATAATGTTATATTATTACCGATATCAGTAAACGATTCAATCAACTTTTTGGGCACTTTTACCCACGTGCAAACATGCTTATTATACGCGTATGATTACTTATGAAATCCGAAAACGAGCACAAATACGATATATAAACACCAGTGATCGTTCATGTCTGAATATAATATCATTAATATCCAATAATAGGTCTATAGTTAATTATATACATTTTAGATTCTCAGTAGAACGAAAAAGCTTATGGTTTTACAAAGATGTTTATTTTTTTTAAAAAACTTTTAATAATAGCAATGTTTCTGAAAGGAAATTTCATTGACCAGATACTTTAAAGAGGTCGTTTTTCGATTTTCCCTAGAGTTTTCTCAGCAAATATGAAAAACTGGGAAAATCAGTACAATATTAAACAAATAGTATTAAAGAAAATTATATTGAGCCTATTTAATTATTTTACTATAATATGGCATATACATTGTTGTAAAAGCATCACTATCAACTGAACTCCGCTCAGAATCGTTTTTTCGTGGTTTTTTCAATGTTTTATCGTTGCTTACAGGTATACATGAAATTACTTATAACAGTGGCTGCACCCGTCCCAATAATGATTCTAGGACGTCCCTTTTTTTTTTTACTATAATTTAGGTGCGAACTCATTAAAAATATGTTATTATTCTATAGTTTAGATGAAGAATGTTAGACATTATTAGGTTAACGCTATTTTGCACAAATCATAAAGGTTGCGTTGGTTAGATTTCAATTCGTCACGAGAAAACGTTATTCGCATGAATTAAGATAATTTCTTCGCAGCACAAATATTTCTGGAAACTGACTGTGAGCACTTAATAAATACCAGTCTTGTTTAGCATTCGAATTTTCGTACCAGTTTTAAATACTTCAGAAATTTTTTTTGATAAATGAAAAATACTTTTTAACGTAATATTTTTTATTCCAAAAATGTAAAATAGATACTTATGTTCACCTTACATGTTTCTAAAATAATTGTTTGTAATATTGTTCTAAGAATTTGTAATAATATTTCTATAAAATGCATTTGTACAACTCGATGACTCATTATAATAAAGTAATTTACCTAGCTTAAGTCAATCTAATATTCGTAAGCTTATTTACTAAAACGATTAACATGCTAATATGCAACATCTGAAATTCTCGAGCATATATAAATCAAATATCCACGAATAAGTGTTTGTTTGGAATATGTTGAATGTAGCTATCATACGATATATTTGCACATGCATGTTAATTTTACAAAAAAAGTGCATATTCCGTCGATTTTTATTGATTTTCATACGCATATTTAATATTTTTTTTAAAAAAATGTATTTTATTTTATTTTTTAACCTATGTATTTTATTTACTTGTATTATATATTAAATATTATTTTATACACATAATATGGACATATTATATTTAATTTATTAAATTTATTTTTTTTTAATTTTAATTTTTGGGATATTTTTTTTTTCAATTTATTTTGTACTCATATTTGAATACATATTTTGCATTATTTTATAGATTTTAATACATATTTTTGGGTTTTTCTATGCAATTTTGAACAATTTACCTCCAATAACATCCGAGCCCTAGTTACAAATTTATAACTGATTATATTTTTTTC
Organism: Cinara cedri; assembly: GCA_902439185.1. Lineage (NCBI taxonomy): Eukaryota > Metazoa > Arthropoda > Insecta > Hemiptera > Aphididae > Cinara > Cinara cedri. Next base: position 76,280 of record CABPRJ010001430.1, read on the forward strand.
CTGGGCGTTTTCTTATTATTCTCGATTTTATACGGTTCCCGAGGGACTTTATCGCTACTTCAACTACCTATACTTTTTTCTACGAGAAAATACTCAATCCGCCGTTCAATTTACTTCGGCGTTCTCGCGTCCCCACTATCGACCACGCTTAATCTAAATCTTTTGAAACTTTTCATCTTTTATAACGCTCGAAGAAGGAAATTGGGTCCGGTGTCGCTGAAGCCGTCGCGGCCCGTCAATCGCGAAGCGTAAAAAGTGAGTATTCCCTCGTGTAACACAGTATATACTATAATACATCCACGTGCATTTCATGTCTCTATCCGTCTACGCTATTATTCGCCAAATCCATCTGTTTAAATCGTCTTTAACTCTATTATCTCAAAACGCAACTGTCTACAGCGCAACCCAGGTCCATCCGAAAACTATCAGGGTTTTCGTGATTCCGTTTGACCTCCGGACAACATGGCCTGTCTGTCATGACAACATTATAATCGTTAATACCGGGTTCTCGATGCAGATTCGTTACACTTTTCTATTACGGTTCTCCTTCTGTATAGGTTATAAAAATCGGTTCATAAATCCGTCCGAGTATACCTACCTACTCTTTTATTCAAGCCGAAACGTTAGTTTGCCCATTTTCTTATGTATACCCAATGTACAATGTTTCACACGTGTAAACGTCAAAACTGGTCACACAAAGAACACGAGCGCAGGCGTTTAGTTTAATCGTCTAGAAAAAGTTTCCGGAATGTTTTAAGTATAATTTTATGTAATAAATAATTATAATATGTATAAATAACATATGTTTCTCGGAAATGGTATTTTATTCGACAGCGTATATCGTGTCCGTTCTATTAAGAAATCGCAGTTTAATCCCACGCATTATACGAAAAGGTTGCAAACACATTTTTGTCCGAATAAAATTTTTAAAGCTATAACCTACGTGTTTTCATACACTTCGCGTAAACTTCAAATTATTGTTATTATAATAATAGCGGGTACGATTTTAAAAAAAAAAAAATACATCACGCTACGAATTAGTCTCGGTTTATTGGTGATATCATATGAATAATATGAATACGTTAAAAATCATTAAGATTCTATAGATTGGTTGGATTGAAAAAATAATAATAAAAAAAAAGAAAAAAGAAATGAATTAAATTAATCGTTTTTTGCATACAAAATATATTATGTAATAACCGCATATGCATATAGTGTGTACACACACGGAGTTTTTCAAATTTAACTTCACTCCAGTTGACAATTTTTTTATTTATAATTTTTTTTTTTTTTTTTTGTATGTTGACGATACGTTATAATTTATTATTGTTAGTATAGCTGATACTATTCATTATGCAATTCCTCGTTTTAATTTTTTTACTACACAATCAAGTTTTTACAATTTTTAGTAACCCCACCCTATTATTACAAAACCATAATGCATTTTACACCATCACTGGTCATGTGTATAAATTATATTTTAATTAAATAGGTACGTATAATATTAAGACTAGTCGTTACAATAATATATTTAACACATTTATCCGGGGCACTTGTATTTCTGACGTTCAAGTCGTTCGAGTATTTATACCGGGTGTCTCACGGAGATTTTACGAATGCAATAACTTTTGTTTTGTTCTAGATAATTGCGGGTTTTTTTTTTTAAAAAATTACTAGAGCTTTGCGGTGTTATAAAAATATGTATAAATGTATTTTGTTTGAAAGCAATAATAATAATTACATTTTTTAAACACGTTTTGTCTTATAAAAATATAGAATAAAAAAAAAAAACTCTAATAGTTATTAGAAAAAAAAAAAAAACTTAAAATTATTAAACAGAACAAAAATGTTTACATTTGTCAGATCTCACTGGGACACCTCGTATGCACCTTTGTACAAATGATCCAAATACATAACAATATATACGTACCTACATTTGTTTTAGTATTTCGTTTTTACGTGCTAATCGGTATAATGTTGAAAATTAATATTTTTAAAAACTACAACAATTCGAATTCAATAATAATCGATAAAAAATATTTTAAGAAATATAAAGTACAAATACTATAATATTTTGCGGAGTAATCAAAGCCGCAACGAGACTTTTTAGCGCTTGTGTCCGTATAAGATTTTAGTTTTTATATCCGGTAGAGTGGGTGATCAGGGGATATATCGCCACATTTGTATTGAAAACAATTGCAATATTAAAATTTACAGAGTATTTATTTGGTAATTTAATCTTAAAATTATAAATTTCAACAGAGTTTGCAACGAAAATATCTTATCAAGTCTAGAAGTAGATTCTACGATTTTTTCGCGATTTTATTACAATTTACTATATGCATCCCCTTCCGTGAAAAATTCAGCCACTTTAAAGCCCGCTGTTCTATAGATTTTTCATTAAAATTGTATATTTCTATATTATAAGTATACATTCTGGATTGTACGCCTTTTTCTGAGATGCACAATCTGTTTGATTTAGTTTTGCCGAGCCCAAGTTCCGGCTCTGATTATAACCATCATTTAGCTATAAGTATAAACGTGACAAAAATGTTTATGACGAGAAAAATTATTTTTGTGAGTACCTACCAACGTCGTTTGTGACCTTTTTAGATAATTCGTTAAGGGGATTAATGACGGTTTTCCAAACATTCTTCAATTTTATAAAATTTTAAAACAATTTTTTGCATTTTTCACCAACATTTAGTTGGATGCTATACTTTTCCATTAATCAACGGCCTAAAAACAATTTGAGGGCAATGAGTATTCCCGATTTTACGGACGAATATGACTTTTAGACCAATAAGCTACACAAAACTATAGGCATGGCGTTTAATGGATTTTAATTTTAAATACGCCTTACAATTCTTTACATTATTCTGTACTGTAGGATACGTTGGAAATACATTTTATATTTTTATTCTCTTCATCATAAATCCAAGGCAAAATATTTTTACAGGCATTTTTGAAAATTGTTTACGATTTCTATAAAATAAATAATTTTCTATTTCTAACATATTTTGAAGTACAAAAAAACATAATGAACCTTTTTTCATAATCAAAATTGTCAAACAAAAGGTCTCCAGGTTTTATTTAACTTTTAGGCCTAAATCGATTAAAATATATACCGTCACTAAACCCTTCAATGTCGGATTGTATATTGTTGCGGGTAACTAACGACAATAATATCATAGTTACATTAAACACATTTTCGTGTTACGTACAATGCGTAATGCGAACGGTTGAGTCTCAAATCACCTACAGATCGAAAGTTACCGGGTATGCCTAATCTGTAACATTATTTGCCGTGTGGCTATCACGACGAAAAATATCGTGCGACCGAGTCATAATAATAATTTTCATGGGTATATCATTATTATAATGGAAATATAATATTTGAACTACCTATATAAAAATGTTATGCAAAACAAACCCCGACATTCTTCGCACTATGGGTGTGCCACTGCAGTTGTAGGTGGATTGTTGGGAACGTATAGAATTTATAGAGTAATTTAGTTTATAAATTATATACTATACGCCACGATAAATGGTCGCAACAAATAATGATTCTGAGATCCTTGTAACAATTTTTTAAGCATATTTTAGAAATTAAAATAATTTTATCCGCATAAAATTAAATGAAACATAAAAAAACTAGACAGTATCAAATAGCTATAAGTAACTCAAAAGCTGTTCATAATTAGGACCAACAGTTTTTTTTACATGGTTGGTCAAAAAAATGGCTATATAATACCTTGTAATACCTACCAAAATATGTTTTATAACCAAACGAGTCTGTATACAAAATATTATTTTACATATTTTTGCATATATTGGAATTTTAGAATTTTTTAAGACATATTTTAGAATTTTATGCGGTTTCAGAGTATATTTGATGGAGTTCAGACATTTTAAAAGAGTATTTAGGGTTTCGTAAACGTTTAAGATATTTTTAACTTAACGAATCGAGTATCACAAAATAATTGTTCAAAATGTATAAATATCAGCATTCAGCCAGCTGGTTGATAATATACTAATACCCGTGTTTTAGACAAAATCGAGTAAGAACTCAAATTTCTTTCTATAAAATTTAATTTTGATTGGTTTTCAGATAAAGAAAGAGAAATATACAAATAACAAACAATCAAAATATACATAATCTTTAAAATATTAATTTTTTTTTTTTAGAGTATATAAAGGCATACGTTATAGTTTAGACTTTATTATTGGTTAGAGCATATTTTAAGTATTTTAAGGGCATATATTGGTCATTTTTAGGCCATAACTGCATACATATTTAATAAGCTTTTTAGGGTATATTTTTGTCGGCTCTGTTCTTATTTTTTTGAAAATGGTACCAAGTACTTATTTTTAAGAGAATATTTCAGATTTCTTTAATAATTTTTAACCGAATCACAAATAATAAAAGTATCCGTTTTCTCCATTATTATGCAAACTACAGGGAAAATCGAAAAATTACCTCCCGAACACACAAACTTCAGACAAAATATTTTGTTATTGAAAACAACCCCTCGAGTCGATGATCGGATCAAGATTCCTGGTGTGGTAAATTAATTCACAGAAAGAAAAAAGTTCATGATAATATTATCACGGTAAAACCAATACGTTCCTCATAGCTACGTTTAGAATCTAAAAAAAAAACTTATGTTGCAAAAGATGAAAAAAAAAAAAAAAAAATGTAGGAATCGTTTAATACATAATATTAGTAAAACAATAATGGTAAAAAAAAAAAACAGTACCTACCAAATTATTATCGTTGGAAATGAACGCTACCTGAAACAGTGTGCCCCGAACAAAATAATCCGCAGTTCTCACACACATGGTAATATATGCAAACACCGTAGACTTGCAGTTCTATAGAGAGACTTATTGTAAGAATATTAAAATAAACCGGTTATAATAATGACGTGTGCAGTATGTGTGTACTTTCTTTGATTTTTTTTTTTTTTTCCGTATATTAATTTATCGAAGATTAAACGTTTTACCAATATTCCGAACGGTTACGAAACATAATAATGCTGTATATTAATTATTTAACTGTATGTAAATATTATATACGTACGAGTGTGTACCAATAATGTATAATAATAGTCCGTTGCATTTCCCTTTGGGTTTTAATACGCATTCAATCTTATGCATTTAGGTATACCTACGCAGTACGCATAGATACAAATGTTCTGGTATCTTACGACTGAAATTATAAATTTTACCAATAGAGGAGTTTATTGACTGCGCAACGTAATTAAACCATTAGTGCCGTTATAACATTATCGAAACATCATTCGAATTCGACTGTATAAAACGTGAACAGTCGGTAATATTATGATTATAATTTGTAGGTACCGGTGGTTTATAATATTACGCCTTGTTTTAGATTCTGCGCGGAGCGAGGAATGTAATGGTTTTACAACGATGTTTATTTAAAATTTTTTTTTTTTTTTTTTAACAACTTTTCTACCATCAATTTTTGTCTGACTTTCAAGTAAAGCATTTTTTTCTGAAACAAAATCTGACTAAGACCGTACTTTAAGAAGATCATTTTTCGATTTTCCCAGCTGTTTTCTCATATTAAATGAGAAAACCCGAGAAAAATATAGGAAAAACGGGAAAATGTACGAAATACTAATTTGAGTTTCTACATTTTGAAGTTCAGCCAACGTTTTTATCGTTTATTTATTCGTTTTATCTTAAACTGTGATATACTTGGATTTTGTTTTTTTATTTCATTAACTTTGGAAGTAATGCGCGAATGGGATATATTGATTATTTATAATAACAATGCGTTGATGAAATATTCCACTTTTAAATTTGGATTGAAGGAGAGTAATGGAGAATTAATTGTGTGGTGACGGCATTTTAATAATGCACCACTACTTTTCCATGCCTCAAATTTAAAAGCGAAATATCTTGTCAACGTATTGATGGAAATCAAAAATGTTAACAATGCTTTGTCAATAATATCTATGTCATTTCATAGTAAAATAATTAAATAGGCTTTATATATTTTCTCTAATCATTTTTGTTTATTGTTGTATCGATTTTCCCAGTTTTCATACGTTTTTCCGGGTTTTCCCATTTTTAACCCGGTTTTTCACATTTGCTGAGAAAACTCTCGGGAAAATCGAAAGATTACCCCTTTAAAGTACCTTCCAAGTCAAATTTCCTTTCAGAAAAATTGCTATTATTAAATTGGAGCAAAATTGCTGGTAGAAAAATTGTGCACAGAAAAACAACGAAGGCCGTAATATATTTTAACTCATACCTACATTTCTTATATTTTTCCGTCTTTTCTCATTTTTTTTTTTTTTTTTTTGGTTTTTACAAATTTGATGAGAAAATCCAAAAATGACCTCTTAACTTAATGTGACTTAAAGTATTAGTACTTAAAGTACCTCCTCAAACCGATCTTTTCTCAAAAAAGGTGCTACACTTAAAAATATGAGCAAGTAGTCTGGTAGAAAAGTGGCGCTCAGATAACAAAAAAAATAAATAAACACCTTTGTAAAACCATAAGCTTCTTCGCTCCACTAGAATCTAAAAGTGTTACCCGGTAGATATTACATTTTTAAAAAAAAAAAAAAAGAAAGAATAAAACCGTATACGTAACGCTGGTGTGTATATTTTAATATGTAATATTATGCTAACGACGGGGAAAAAAAGAGAAATGTAGGTCAGACCGCGCTGGACTGGTCCAAAACCCGGTAACAAAATATAATATAATATATATATAGGTAACCCCCTAGGCAGATTTAAAGGGCTGCGTAATTATCGACATTGGACACCGCTAACGTGCCTATATATAATATTTAATATGTATTATATCATTACGGTTTTTATGCGAGCATGGGTGGACTAGGTATATCAGGAACCATATGACAAAAGGAAGAAAATAATTCGACATATATATCGTAGGCACAGTGTTCCAGAATATCAATTTAGCGTTTTATTTACAGGTTCTCTGCAAAGTATTCTATATCAACCGCCGGGGGTCGACTTTCGCCCTATAAGGGTAGGCGCACATCGACAGAAAAAAATTAGGAGTACACAAAATATAATAGGGGTCCGTGAAATATTTTAATAAATAAATTATAATTTATTATAAGAGTATTTACGTTGACATAGACCACTATATGACTAACTCCTCTGCATTAATTATGCGATCGCTTAAAAAGGTAGTTTAAGTCATAAACTTATACATCTAGACAGAGCACTCAGTTCTGGCGGATAAAGCCTCATTCCGAGGACTGAATAGCGCCAAATACACAATCATACTATGAGATAGTAAACGGAGTGTTTTAATTGGCTATCCTCGAAATGCTAAGGTGTTCTCACATCGTAATCTATAAAGGTCTATTTCTTAGACCGTTCGGACCGACCACGTCTTTCAATCTTCCGGGTCAATGTTCCGTCTAGATTTATAAGTCTATACTTTAAGTTCACTTAGGTACCTCAAACAGAATTTTATCGAGGTAAGTAATGTTCAACTACCTATCTAAAACGTCGAAATAGTACAGCTCTTTATTTTTAAATTTAATGATTTTTTTTACATATTTTTATGTTTGTGAACAAATAACAATATAATTATTATTAATAATTATAATTATTTAAAATTATGATAATTTATAATTATGATTATTTAGCCTAATTCAAAAACGTTCATAGTTATGCTTATCGCACTATAGAAATAGCGGATAAAATACGTACATTTCACCACCACCACCCCCCCACCATCACCAAGTTGGAAAATCGTTTTTTTGCCATTAATTAGTGTGGAATTTGTGGTAATATTTTCAGAACTCGTAAGAAAATATTTTTTTGACAAATTCAAAAAAACTTTGGGAGTGTTGGAGAAATGGCCCCTCCTAAATGTAAAAATAGATCAAAAAACATTAAAACAAGGTTATACATGACGCTCTCAAGACCATTTATCCCATATTTTGGTGTTGAAACTTGGGCACTGAGAAAAACAGTATTCTTAAAGTATTCGAGAGGAAAATTCTAAGGAAAATCTATGTTACAGTCTTCGATAATCAAATGAAAAAATGAAGAAAACGTTATAATGATGAACTCCAAAGGCAATTTGAAAGGTCATATATAGTTTACCATAATAGATAAAACTATTATTGCACAAATTTTGAAAAATGTACGACAAATTCCACACTAATTAATGGGGAAAAAAAAAACCAACGTTTTTCCAACTTTGGGGCGCTGGTGAAATGTACGTGGATAAAATAGTCTTAAGTGGCCGCGTTTGGTAGCCCGACATCACGACCTTAAAACCTTCTAAGACCGTGCTGCAAACTACAGTTTATGCATTGTCAAACAAACTCAGGAAGTGGTCGTTAAAATTACGAAGGTATACAAAATATTTGCACAAACAGTTTGGCGAAAAACGTTGAGTTAAGAGGCGGGTGGGGGACATGGGCATTAATTTTAATTCAGCCTGAGGAGAGGTAAAATACAGATCCGTGTCTCTATACATTATAGTTCTTGCACTTATTAATAATCGAATACGAAGTTAATTTTAATCGTTTTATAATAATACGCACGACAATTACGTGGGTACATATATACGAATTACTATTGCTCCGATTACCTAATTTTATCGTAAAATCGTGTTATAACAATAATATACGGTATCATTGTACACACTGCAAATTACATAATGTTGTTTATTACATTCTAACGGAATGAAAAAAAAAAAAAAAAAACGTATAATACCTACCTAATAATATAATACAGACTATAGTGGCAATATTGTACGTAGATATAGTATTATAGTTTTCATTTTTTAAGTAAGAGTAGGTAGGTACGCGATATACATACCTACACCAGTTTAGATAGCATTTTACTAAAAATCGCACGAAACTCATTTGAAAACAAAATGGGCTCCTACCAAGGTTGGAATTATTATATTCAAAATAAACATGTAGCTATAGGTAAGTATATAGGAATTCCTTAAAAAATTTGTGAACTAGATTCATTATATAGGTTGGGTATATCTGTATTGTATGATATATTATTATTGTTATTATAATTGTTCGATTATTAAACTTCCAAGGTAATATTTTTATCTTAAAGTCTACTGACCTATCTGACTTGTGCAGGAAAACGTTTCAGTTTACTGCATGCGTATTGTACACGAACTTGGTAGAATTTGTTCGAGCTTTATACTGAATAATGGTTAATTTATCTATAGTAAGATAAAATATAAGTTTTATTGCTATATTTTGTGCTCGTAACATGTTTATCGTGACTTTTTATTTTTTTTATTAGTTTTATGATAAATACATATATTAACGTGCAGCAGTTAAATAATGTTTTTTTTTTTTTTTTTTTTGTAATATCGGTAGAACGATAATTAATATAGGGGAATAAACGATCTTAAACGACGACGGCCCCAAGGTTTATAGGTAGGTTATCTGAAAACCTCTCATCTACAAACCTTGGAAGGTCCCATATTTAAAGGGCGAAATTTACTTCTCCACGAATGATAAGAAACATAACGCCAAAAAAACATACAAATTGTTAAAATTTAATTTTAGTATCGGATACTAAAAACCGTATACGAATTTAATGACAACGAATTGACAAACCTAGAACGTGATAGATAAGATTATCGACTTTTCTACTTCAAAATGTAAACTATATGCCTATTGCCTTTTACTGATACCTACCTCTCTTTACACCTATCGTAGTTTTTAAACCACTAAAGATTCTTGTAGTTTTAGATTTACACTTAGGAAATTAATTTCCTTGAGGCAATATTATAATATTTTCCAGACTTCAGGAAGTTGCAGAAAAACGTGTGATAGGAAATACCTAGAGTATAACCCGTAATGTTATTGAAATAGACGTCAGAGGGTATCCAAGTAATTTTGTACAAAATGAGGTTAAGACAACGGAAATGTGGTATGAGAACCGAGAAGTATTATAATTAAAAAATAATAATAATAAAAACGTATTTTTTATTGTATTTGTAAAATTATTTTGCTACCTAATGAGAACAGAGAATGTAACAGAACGTATATGATTACGATTCCTGTATAACAACGTATTACAAAAACAAAAAATAAGGCGATACTGCGATAGTTACGTGAAGTATTATATTATAATACCCTTCGGGTGAGATTAATTATGATACTACGCTATTCTTATACAGACCTAATACGTTAATAAATTATAATATAAAAATATAATAAATTAATACATAATATAGTTAGGTATGTATATATTTCTTTTGAAATTAAAAAATAATTATACCATCTAAAAAAATATAATTCACACAACAGTGCAGTGCTATTATAGTATTACCTATTATATACAGTAGTTATAGTTACATTAAATTAATATTTAAGGATTTAAGTTATAATATAATAATTAATAATAATATGTCCGCAATCATATTTTGAAAATCTTAGCCATTGAACCAATTTTGAAAAGTCGATATTTGTTCGAATATAACAGATGGCGTTGAACAGAAAATTAATTTTAGGTTCTAAACACGCGTATAGCTAATAATATATCCTTAGTTCCAAGGAAGTAGGGCTTAAGTAAATTGTATATATTTTTCAGTACATTTCAAAAATTACTTAATGACTTAATAATTGCAAAATGGCTAAATTATTGAATGGCCTCACCTAAATGCAGACATTCTAAATTACTCAAGTCATATGATTATATGACCTACGCTTTTTTCACCAAACAAAAAGTACATCATAGTTACTTAAGATATTTTAATTTTCAGTACCGTATTTGTTAAACATACACGTACACTTATACTATTGAGAATTGAGAACAAAAAATAAAAAGGAAACAAATTGCAAGACTGAACCATTAATAATAAATTCCCAAAATCAACTTAGGTCCTCCTTCCCTGGCAGAAATCTTTATTAAGAAAACAATAATTAGAATCAAAATTTAAATTTTCTCAATGTACTACAACTGAATAAAAAGTACTACAACACATCATAGTAAAACCAATAAATTCTAATAGATTAGAACTAGGTATCTACTTGAGTAAAATAAATTAATAAATAATAGTTATTATTTAAACTAATGTTATTGGCTCATCTGCTAACATTTATAAAAATTAAACAATTACTGTGATTCTTGATTGCACATGTCTTAAAATGTACGAAATCATTAAATATGTTCTAAAAGACCAAAAACGTCAAAATATGCAAAATAAAATTGTGTACACAGAATTGGTAGATCATAAAACACATCCAAGTACAAACTAGTTATTTACTTTTTTTTTTTAACCACCAATAAAATATGTAAAAGCATATAAATATCTGCCCTACTTATGAATTATGCACTTTATGAGCATTTGTAATTCATTTAAACTATAATATCAGTACATAATATAGAAAGCTATATTTTACGTCATAGTTTTTTTTTTTTTAATAAAACATGTTGGTGTTAAAAGTTTTGTACCTTGAAACAGCGTAAACAGCTTAAAGCTACAATTTACCTTTATATTTTTTAACAACACATTATTCATAATTTAATTTGAATAAATTTACTTCTGTAATTTATTAAATATATTCATGCGGGTACGTTTTCAATTTGTTCGATAGTACGAAAACAAAACTATTCTCGATGCATGTTAAATAAGATACTTAGGTAACTTGTCCGGAATTAATCATACATATTTTTGATATTTCTGAAAGATAAGAATACATCTGAACTTTCCAAAGAAATTAAAGAAACTAATAGATAACTAAAAAATAAAATTTTAAACAAAATTGCTCGGGTATGAGAAATTAAAATGCACAATAACTGTTTACGAGGGTTTTACAAAAATTACTTACAATACACGTCATCAATAGAAAATATATTATTTGTTTTCAAAATTATATACTATTAGAAACACGACTAAAAATAAATTAAACTATTTTTCTCTTCAGAGATTGGACGTTACTTAGCGAATATCAGCCGCATAGCCAAAAGGAAGGTCACGGGAGCCATGGTTTCCCCATCGGACGTAATTTGTCATTTTTCATAGTTACTACGTAAATTAAATAGATTGATATTGGGATAATCATTACGTAATCTTGATTCGCCAACAAAAAAACTATTTCACTAATAATCATGACCCAGTGTAATTATATTTTATCAACAATTTTGAATTATTGGACACAATTCAAAACCGTGTGATTCTTTTAAAAAATACGATTTGATTGGTATTACAAATAGGCATATATGTAATGTATACCTAACGGCAGCGATGTACCAGAAGAAAGCTAAAGTAGATTCAGCCAACCTTCCTCCCCATTATATGGCCATGTTAATCACAAATAAAAAATATAAATTACTCAGCATAGAAAAAATATCTTTATATTATAAATCGAATTTGATTTATGTTGGCTTTTTATACAAATCGACAATTTTATTCCAATCTAAATGAAACTTCGCGAACTTGAAATTTAAAACAAGAAGGAGATCGTTGTCTACTTTTTGTCTGGAAATTTAACCCCTAAAGAATTGCTGACAATTGTTGGTACTTTTCAACAAGAATTCAACTTTTTTTTTTTTGATTTACTAGCTGTCCCGCGCCCAGCGTTGCCTGTTCCAATTCGTATTATTATTATTTTACCACCTTCGGCGGACTAAATGTGTTCTATTGTAAAATTTTAATAATATAAATAATAGTAATAATAATTATTATAAAAGTTTTCTTTTACGTGGCAACCCTTGAAGAAACAAAAATCTTATATAGATAAAACAAAGTCGGGTTAGTTACACCATTTATAACACAAGAACGGCTGGACCGATTTTGATGATCACATGATATTTTCCAACTAATTTCCAATTATAATTAATCACCATATTTTTTTATTCCTGTTAACGGGGTAACATAAATCAACAAAATAAAAATTGTATTTATTATATTATAAACTAAATTATTTGGTATTGCTCGTGTATATATAAGCGAAAATACTAAAATCGTGATTAAAAAATAGTAGGTGGTGATAGGTGGGTGAAAAATACTTTACAACCTATTCTCAGATCTACCAAATATACACAAACAATTTCATTAAAATCGGTCGTGCCGTATCCGAGGAGTGCGATCATAAACACATGACACGAGAATTTTATATATAAGATATCCAAAAAGTTACCTTGATAATACGCATTAAAAATAACGTTATTACTTTATTTGGTTATTGTGGACAAAAAAGTACTTGAAATCAATACAATTTTAGTGTTATACAAACAAGTAAGTAAATACGTTCAACAAACTAAAAATTAAAAATAGAATAATAAACATACATAAATATACATGTGTGTGTGTATGCATTTTATATTACGTATTATTATTTAAAAAAAAAAAACTGTTTAATTATAATATAATGTTTTAAACTTGCAGTTGTTTTAGTAGGTATTTTTGTAGGTAATTGCATGACAAAAAAAGGTATTTTTATTAAATTTTTTCACATATTTATAATATAATATTACATTAAATATATTTACTTTTAATGGCTCCTGGATAATAAGTACAAATTACTCCAGGATAGCTCTAATCTTTAATCCTACCCTGTGTATCCCGTGAGTTACTATAAAATATACGGTACCTAAATGTCCCGACTTCGGCTGTAGCATCTCGCACGCAATTCGAAAGATCCGCTTAGTCACTGTTGTCCAAGCGCTGTCTTAGGCTCTGGGAGTGTAATTCTATGACATCGTAGACCACTTTGTGCTCGTGTAAGTAAAATCACGAATAAATGATTAATTTATTAGAAATGAAATAGTCAATATATCGCCGAGCATCGAGAAGGAATAATATTGATACATAACAAACAGTATTGATGTCCGAATAATAATATTTCGTTAGCAACGTCGCGTACGTATATAAATTTAATAAATTTGAGATATCCGACCTTTATAAATATATACCTAAAACAGTAGCTTACCAAGTCTTGTGAAATATTCAAATACAAATATTTTAGTACTTTTAGATTCTGAGTGGAACAAAAAAGTTTATGGTTTTACAAAGATGTTTATTATTTTTTTTTTTTTTATCTGTTAACAACTTTTCTACCAGAAACCTTACTCGGATTTTTTAGTGTAGCGCCATTTCTGAAAGGAAATCGGTGTGGGGAGGTACTTTGAAGAGGTAATTTTTCGATTTTCTCAGGAGTTTTCCTAGCAAATGTAAAAACCCAGGATAAAACATAGGGAAACCGGTAAAAACGTTGGAAAACTGGGAAAATTGGTACAACATTAAACAAATAGTATTAAAGAAAATATATAAAGCTTATTTAATTATATTTTTACTATAAAATAACATATACAGAGTGTAACAGGACTTTTTGACATTTTTACATGTCATAACAATTTAAAGATATCAAATAGTCCAGTTACACCCCTGTATATTGTTGACAAAACATCAACTGAACTCCGCTCAGAATCGTTTTTTGTAAAGCAATGGTTTATCGTTGCTCACAGATATACATTAAATTATCTATAACAGTGGCTGCACTTGTCCCCGTTATCCTAAGACGTCTTTTTTTCAATATTCGAATACTATATTGAATAAATTTTAAAAAAAAATATTCGAATACGTATTTTGAATATTTTTTTTGATATTTTTTATTTATAAAAAAAAATAATTTTCTTCTAAAACCAATGTTAGTTTTAAATTTAAGAATTAGCCTATAAATGAATGACATAATTTTTTAGTAGCTTTACTAATCATTTATCAGTATATTTAATAAAATATTAAGCCATTAAACGTTAATTTCAGAACTGTTTTCCATAAACTGATATAAATTAGCTGAAAAAAAATTTTTCGAAAAGTATTCAAATACTTTTTTGAAATATTCGAATATATATTCTAAATAAATTGTTTTAAACTTTTTCGAATACGTATTCTCAATACTTTTCACTAATTTATTGGAATAGATATTCCAAATACAAAATATAAATATTCCTTACAAGACTGCATACCCATCAGCAGTGTCATATTTTTTAATTGAAACGTTAATTTTTTTTTTTTGTCAATTTCGGCTGTTTAATTAGTAGTAAAAACTCAAAAATATGTCATTGCATGGTTTATCGAACTTATATTACAGACATATATTTTATAGGTTTCAGATTATTTTCAGTCGCCCAAATAATCGTAACGCCCACTGGACTATATGTCGCTCGCGGTAACGTAACGATTCTAACGACGCCGCACAAATCTAAATCGGTTCAGGCGTTTAGGAGTTACGGCTGATTAAAGAAACTCACGTGCATGCATGCAATCTAAGTATTATACACTCTTTGCGGTCATATCATTATTAACGTTAATTCTCTGTCACAACTCGTGTGTATGAACATGTCAAGGAATTTAATGTAAATGCCTATACAGATATAATCAAAACGAAAAAAATCGCGATGGATGCATAAAACAGCTGTAGGTACTACATACCCGCTTTAGATAGATATACCTATCGTGTATGAATAGACGGAGAAATACGAAAACTTGTTCTAAAACGAATTTCGCGATTGCGCAACAGTCAAAGATGGACCCACTGATTACCTATATTTTGTTGTACGAGACTGTATTATAATAACAATAATAATAGTATACGTTTGCCGCAGATACCTGTTGGCCTAATAGGCAACTAATAGTTACTATAGGAGTCGACAGTCGGATTAGTTTAAAATATATTATTATGTTATTATTTATTACGAACACTCGTTGCAGAGAGACATGCATAAAGGCATCGAGGGAAAAATATAGCAAAAACTGTAGTATATTTTAGCACATTACACATTACACCGCATAATATATACATAATGCATTTTAAAGCAAATATACGTGCATTTATACAATTATAAACGGTATATTATCAAGGACGACATTTAAAGAGTGCTAACCAGCATCAAACCATACTTTGACAGCCCTGTCTTATTAAATGTTTTTTTGGCCCACACAAAAATTTTATAATTGCGCTGTTGTTGATAAAATATAAAATACAGAATGTAATCGAACCACTGCCACCGGCTGGCTCTGCGGGGGTCCTACAGTCCGAGATGTGAGAGCGAGACTCTGGGGGATTTTTACCACGATTAATTGTCAACTGTCAATTGTTATCGTGGCTAAATAAACAGATATGTTAGCAAGATAACAGTGCGCATCGAAACTGACATCACGCGAACAAAATCATGAGTTATAATGAGTTGAGTATTTCATGAAATAAAAATGAACTATGGCCGTAGTTTAGTATCAATATGTTACAATAATAATAACAAACCTAGTATTTAAATTTTGAATATTAAAATGTAAAACGGGAATACAAAATATATACGCGAGCGAAGCGAACGGAATATTTTCAGGAAAATTTGCCTGGTTCAATATTTACATCCCTATTAAAAAACTGAATGATGCCCCTATTATATGGACAATTACGGAGGAAGGAAAACGTAATTTAGTTTTAATGACGATTGATTTTCACGGTCAATTTAAAATTGCTTTTTTTATATAAATATTATCGATTTACTACCTAATAACCCACACTGGTTTACATAATATTCAAATGTATAATAATACCAATATTATAAGGATACCTGCAACGGGTTGTCTACGGTGCTGTGGGACGGAGCCCGGCCCCGTGATGTAAGCATTTACTATGTAAAATTAATCAGTCGAGTAAAAACCTTCGCGAAAACATGATGGTATAGATAACTAGATATTTGTTTAACGTTTATATTAAAAACTGAAGTCACTGAAATAGTTCATATTCAGAACTCTTTACGACCTATCAGAAAGAAAAAAAACGGACAGACATCGCACGATGGGTGGGCCACTGTTGTTTGAGAGAAGTTAGGAAGATAGAAGCGAAATTGAATGTTTACTTGTACGCAACGATTAATCATTGCTAACGAAAATTGATTATTTCGAAAAGCGAAGTTGTAAAACCACCGATCTGCTCAGAATCTAAATTGTGAAACATTTTGTATTAGAAAATTCAGAAATCAAGAAAGAATACATTAATTACATAAAACGGCAAACTATAAAAATTATATCAGTGCATACAATTTCGTGAAAAATGTCCGCGTAAATTAATAATTTCTGGACACACTGGATAATAATAATCGTATATTGGAGTACGGTCAGAGTATTGTTCCTATTCGTACGGCTGCAATTATCAAGTATAGCATCGTTTGAAAATCGAAGCAAAATTTCTGGTAGAAAAGTTGTTCATAGAAAAAAAAAAAAAAAATGATATATATATCATTGTACTACCAATAAATTTCTCGCTCCGCTAAGAATCTATAAATTAATTAATTAATAAAATAAATCAATGTATGCGTATAATAATACTGTGAACATGTGGATGACGAGATAATCACGAATTAAACAATAAATCGAGACTGATCCACACGTGTGTTAGATAACATGAAAAGATTACATAATATATATTGGCTTTGTATTGCGTTTATCGCACCCCTCAAAGTAATTATTCATTCTGAACAGAACGAGGAGCGTATACTGATTTCAATATACGTTTTTGATGATATTTGTTTTTATTTTTGTCTGTGAACAATTATTTTTTACCAAAAATCTTGAGCCAATCGTCAATTTAAGGGTTGATTTCTGGTAGGAAATTTCGTCTTACTGGTGGTGCATTGGGAATATTGACAGACCAATAAAGGATTTTTGTATTATTTTCTGTATTTTTTTTTTCTTTTATCTCGGACACACGGAACCCAATTTTTCCATCGATTTGTTACTATGCCTAAGACAAAAGGAAATCACGTCTATATTTTAAACATAATTATTCACCTCATTGCACAGGAAACCATTACTATAGGATTGTCCTAGGTAGTTCAAATCAATTCCAAATTATTTTAATGTTGCAACCACCATAATATTATATACCACTTCTAATGATTAATTATAATTCAATAAATTAGTAAAATAATCAGCGTGCTTTAAAAAAAAAAAAATTAAAAAAATACAACAACCAGTTTGTAAAATAGAATCTGCCCTGGCACACTAGGTAAAGGAAATGAAAGTATATGCGAATCGGCGTAATTCTCGCCAACTAGATTAACGTTTAACAAACGAGAGTACACATAATAATAATATTATAATATGTATTAACATTGACTATAAAAGGTATACACCATAATATAATATAAACTTTGTCCATGTCGGTACATAATTTACTAGGTAATTAATCACCTTGTATATTTTATAATTAATTGAATAATTTTTTATAATATTATTATTACGTGAAAGTCAAAAGCGATTACGTTAAATATAAATTCGTTTATTTTTTTTTGAGGTAATAATTATTATGCGCCTATGTGGTACACTGCAATATTAGTTTTACAAATAAACTGTATTTGTCTATTGAGTTTTAAATAATAAACATATCAACGAATAATTAAGAGAAAAAAAAAATGCTGATAATGAAAAACCACTTTTTTAAGAGGGATGTTGGAACAGAGGATACATAGGGTAATTTGGATCATTTTATTTGTATCTGTACACATTTATTGCTAATAAAAAACCATTCTGAGCAAAAACCATTATTAGTAGTATTTTTTCCTTTATTACTAAGTTATAACCCAGAAATCAAGAAAAATTATAGAACAAAATGGCGAGCTTTTCCCTATTATTTAAAAAGCTATAAGGAAAATCAAAAAATGACCTTCTTCTAATGCACCAATTAGATCAAAAATTCTACAAGAATGTTCTTATCGAGTATTTGATTGTATCAATAATTATGATAGAAATGTTGTTTACAGACACTAAAACAAAACACACACAAACATCATAGTAGGTACCTAAATTCAATACAATCCTAGCTTCACTCAAAGTTCAGAACACTCGCAATTTAATTTGATTGTTACAATTTTTCACCTGACAACCATCCATCATAGTTAATTTGATTCCGATATCGCTAATACTGTGAGATTATGAACATTATTTTAAAAAATAAAATAGAATTAAATGTCATAATAAACTTACAACTAGAATAAAAGATTTCGATATTTAAAAATATTAAACACTGAATTCGTGTACAATAATTTGATTTTTGTTTTTATATTCTGATAGCATAACAATAAGAAGCTATTAGTTTTACATAAAATGTGCTTTTCAATTATATTTACTTAGAAAATCATTTTACGGTTTGGAAAAATTACCTGATATTTTTCACGGCATACCTTAAAATATACGGAATTTCTGTCCGGTGATATCTAGGTTATCTGAACCATTTATCGACATTTTCAGCAGTTCACTCGTTTAAGTCCTCGTTTTTTTAGAAGATTTCTAGGTTACCTTAGCAACAAGGGAAAAACACGACTTATGCTGCTCACTTAGAATCGTTTTTCGTACTCCATCGATTTATAGTTGCATAAAATAGGTGCATTAACTAAATGTATTATGTATAACGTACATTCTACCTTTCCAACTGCCTGCACCTACCAGGTAAACAGTATCAACTTTATTTCATTTGGAAATATTAAAGTAGGTGAACGCTGAGCAGTAGCAGATCTAAGATAAATAGCCGGGTCGGTCAGTTTTATTTAATATATAGGTCTTTCTGACATATTATCCGTCTCCGAAATCTCCACAGCTTAATCACTTTCTTAGTACTTAAATAATGTTGTTAATATACTATTACGTTTAATATTGATAGGTAGATGTGTTTCGTATGTACGTATACCTGTTGATATTTTAAATATGTATAGACCTAATATGTTTTACGTATAGGTAGGTACATCCTTAGGACACGCAACAAGTAACAACCTACACTATTCAAATCCGCTTTCTAGACTATTACCTATATATTGAATAGTAAGTCGATGAGTTGTTCAAAATAAAAAGAATAATTTAACAATAATATTAATAAAAATTCAAAAAAACCTCAACTTTAACATAAATATTTATTCTATTTTGTTAAGAATCACTACACGTTTACATATATTTTCAAATAGGTACCTTATATTACGTTAAAGTATGTTATTTTAGTAGTTATAAAATCAATTGTGAAATAATAGAATGCATGTAGCGTATACCTATTATACCCACACTAAATTTTCGTTCGGTAGGCCAACATAGTAACTTTCAATTTCACTCGTAACAAAAACTATGCATGATTATTACTAATTATTATTAATACGGTAGGTAGGTACGTTTATAACTGGATTTGCGATACATTTAACGCGTTCGATAACGAAACATACGAATGTGCCAAAAGTAAATACGTACTATTAAAATTGAGAAAGTCAAAAATAAAAAAAATATAACAATACTTTTGGGAACACTATTTTCAAGTACCTATAAAATAGCACGCTCACGTTTAATTATATTCATTTGAGAACAATCACATTTTGGGAAAAGTGTTTTTCAAGGAGTTTGACGTTTGGGAACAAATTGCTGTTTTAGTCGAAAAATACATTAACCACTATTGCGACAATATCGAGGACAATCGTAATAATATATTTATTATAATATTAGGAAATCTCGTTAGGAACTATATTCTAATATAATATTCAAATTTATTTATGGTTTTATTTACTTATTCAATACAGTCGTTAAAACGAAATCGAAATTCCGGAATATTAATAAAATAGTTGCCCGGATGAAGACAAAAATAACGTACGAAATGAAGGAGAACGGTAAATCACTTACGAGCACGTTACGACAGGTGAATTTTACATCGATATCGTAGGCCTACAAGAAAAAAGTTATCTATTTATATAACTATTTCGTCTACAAGTTAACTTACCGCAATAAATCACGTTTACGAATGTTGTTTTTTTTTTCTGTTTAATACAATTTTTCAAATTGTTCATTTATATAGATGTGCTTATATAGATGACAAATGAAATAAAAATTGCATAACAATTTATGTTTCTCGAGTTATTTTGAACTAAATTATTTGTACTAATGGACAACTCTTACATAGAAATGAAGTGAATAATTAAATACGCACTGTATTGGAGTGTCCAGTTTAATCAGAGGGGATGTAATAATTAATAATAATCATTACAATTCACGAACAGTTCATAGAATCGTTTTCTGTTATTTACACCTAACTCGACAATTATCATTTAAAATTCGGGTTCAAAAAGGCCAGATTTTATCCTTGTAACTTGGCTAAAATATATAATTTCAAGAAAAATAAATAACTAACTGATTACAACCAGGGCCGGGTTGAGCGGACAAGTTACCCAGCCAAACACTCGGTGAGCCTAGTCAAATTTTATATTTTTATGCTGATGAATAGATTCATAATATTGTGTACTCGAATGTGTGCCAACAAATACAAAAACACTACAGTTTAACGTGTTTCATAAAATAATGAAAAACCGTAATAAATGATAGTTGAAACGGAATAAAAATAAAATATATTATCATAAACCATTATAATCGTATAGTCTTTAGAAACGATTTATGATCATTATATGGTTAATATTATAATAGGATTGTATCGATCGATTTTATTCAGTGAAATCTATTTATCTAGCTATTTATACATTTGACAAAAAAATGATCGTTCGACTGCCTTATAGACGAAATGACTAAATTGATAGTCGGGCCTCTTCAAATTATAACACGGGCCCGTTTTATTTCCGGCACTGGCGGCACTGAATACAAGTATAACCCCTATAACCTCCGATCCTGTGCATTGCTATGGTAAAACCGTCAATGCTTTTTTACGAATTATGATTTTATGGTTTCCAATTATAGGTCAAATTTTTAGATGCAGATCGATATATTATTACTTTTGTACGGCTGTAGATTTTATCCCGATCACAATGTTATAATATTACGTGGATTTTGCAATAATATTCGGTTATAAAATCCGATTAAATAAGTGAAACTACGCATGTTACAATACAAATTATTAGCCGATATATTCATGTAATAAAGTACCTAATAATAATTATTGTATACAGTAAGTGGTAGGTAAACGGTGCACTTGTACGAAAGCAGGAAACAAATACCCGGCGCGATTGCCATCACAGCTGTACACGCCGCCGTCTCGTATGTTGTGTATAGGTAAGTTTACAAAAAAAAAAAATCAAATTTGATGAATGATCAAACGATAATAATAAAATACAGTCTACCTGTCCGCACAATATTCCGGGGGGAAATTATTACACAACCGACGACGACGGAATGTGTATGTGTGTGTGTGTGTGTGTACGAGTGCAGTTGATCCATGTTGGGTGTAATACGGACAACGCCCACTAAAGATCTAATAATTTTTCTGGTGGCAAAAAAGGCGTTGCACCGATTCGTGATCCGGTTCCTTGATGGCTGTAATTATTAAATATATATATATATACATACATTTTTTTTTTTGCCCAGTTTTTTTCGCAATTCAAGGTTAAATTCGTTCAGGATACATTGTGATCTAAAGGTCATACTCGTGCACACACGTATAATACAGCTGCTGCTGCTGCTGCTGCTTTACCATAATATTGTGTATAATTGACAATTGTGTATATAGTGGAAAAATCTATACTATAGTTAGCTGTTAATGTAATAATACTAAGCTGTATTATATAAATTATATTTATTGTTTATTATAGTGTCCACGAATAATCAGGGGTCAACTATTTGAACTATTCTCCTTAAATTTCACATTCTAATTTTGATTAGTAACAATTACATCGATCGAGGACATTACGCGGCCGGCGTATTATATTATTATTATACAGGTACCACTTCGTCATAAACGCAATATTATTATATTGAGTACTAATTACCGATACTATTATTGTGAATAATCGTAATAACTAATAGGTGTACTTAAACGAAACTTATTTACTTTAAGGACACACGTATTATATTGTGTGAAAATGTATTCGCAATATTGGACATTACGGTTCTGTAACGTTATTTATATTTTATAATTTCCGAGACTTTTGTTGAAATCATAATACTCATATTCTGCGACCGTGACAATATAGATATCTCGCGGGTAGTAGCAGTAATAATAAATACGTGCATTTTTTTGAAACACTGGTACTGTTGGTGGGTGTACCATTGTTTTAGGAGGGAAATTAGAAGGGAAGATGTTGTAAAGAAGCGAGTAATTCTTAAGTTATATCTGTACGCAACGAAATACCGTTATTATTAACGAAAAACGGTTCTGGGCAGCGTTTATTATTAGCCGTATTTTTTCCCTTGTTGCCAAGGTCACCCAGAAATCAATAAAATTTATTATACGAAATTATCAGTTTTTCCTATTTGTTAAGAAACTGCAAGGAAATACACCGACAACCTACTCGATGCACAAATCAGATCTAAAAATTTCTGAAAATTCCTATATAGTTTTTGATCAAAAGAATAACATTTCTGACAGAAAAGTCGTGACACAAACAATAATAATAATAAAACGCATTATAGTAAAACCAACACGCTTCGCTCAGAATCTAAAACAAAACTTGCATTTTTTTTTTTAAATTTAATCAACTGTAAACGCGCGCTAATCGATAATTGTATTTTACTACAACAAAATTCACATCGGGACATATTATTATAAACGATAATGTTATTGTTTTATTCTATATAAACTAATCAACTGTCGGTCGACGCAGTGATACATGGTGACGGTGCGAAATAATTCTATAGTTATATTGTCGTACAATTATTATCGTAATCATCGTACTCGAATGGCGGAGTCTTGTCTATGTAACCAAGTTTGTGTGACAATGCATTTTGGTACTTGTGTTTGGGATATCCAATTGAATCATTAACGGCTTAACGCAGTGGTTTCCCTTGGATCTTTTGCATCCACAAACCATTGACCGCATGCGCTTTTCAAGAAATTTTCCACCTTGAGGACAAATGATTGTCCTCTATGCTCAGCTCATCGACTCCGAGAATCATTAGCTTTACAGCCCTACCTCCTTATACCGAGATACTTTCGGTTTTCCTATTGGTCGTATTTTACGACAGGGGGAACAGCCCGTGGTAACAGTACCCTTCAAGTACCATACGGTTATACTAATAATAATTTATTAAACAAATTTAATTTTAAATTGAATATTGTATTCTACATGTCGATTCACTATAATGCAGAAACTAAAAATAATTTGTGTAACCAGAATTCTTTGGTCTACTTAAAATTATAATCAAATGTATAAGAAATGTATTATTGCATAATTTACGATAACATATTTACCAAGCTAAACGAAATTGTTTATTTTACATTAAATATATTATAAAATATACAATATTCATAAACAATCCGGGTTCAAAATGATATTTCACGATATTACGTTAAAATATTCGATACCAGCCTATTCCTATGTAATCTTAGTCCCACGCACGTGTGTAACCATTGCGAAAACAAGTTCACGGAATTTAGGAAAACATTATATTGTATTATTATTATTATCAAGAAGCGGTTTTAGTGGTGAAACACTTAATAGAAAAAAAAAAATCTCGGATTTTTCAGAAAGAATACTTTATAGTAGCCATAATATAAAAATGTTACAAACATAATGTATATGAATAAACTATTATATCCATGATATTATCGCATTAAAAATACGACACTGCGTGTTCGAAACTCAAACGCTTATATTACCTTTCTTCTCGGCGATTTTTCCGGTTTTTTTGTTTACGTTTTTTTTTTTTTCTTGGTATCAATATTACGGTAGAAAAGTATCTGGATAACATTTTTATGAACTTGTTTTGTAAGACTTTTTAAGCTAGTTTATTGTCCTGAAAAGTGTTTTAATTGTATTTTATTTCTATAATCATATGCATTTTAGTTCTTAAACGACTTCTCCGTCATTGATTCATCCCAGTAAACTTGTTCGTGATATTTTACACTCGTAAAAACGTTGATTATCAATTAAATAATATAAAACAAAAATATATAAATATTTTATTTCTATAATAAAATAAAAATTTAAAACGATGTGAAAGTAAAAATAACCAGAAATATTGTCAGGATGCGTGTACTATTCAATTAATTTAATATTATATTATTATTTTTAAATACTTATCGGACCTTGTTCGGAATACAAGTAAAATTACTCAATTTTAATTTCATATTAAACGGGTATCGAAAACGAATTATCGTTTTTTTAAAACAACAAAATCTAATTGAAATCTTTAGTATTCGAAAAAAAATCTTGAAATATTCGTCAACTATTGACTAACATCAATAGTCAGTGTACTTTGGAAAAGATAAAATAAAAAGCAGATAAAGGTTTTCATAAACACTATTATTGTTTCATTGCTTTTTAAACACTCGGTTTCTATTTTTATATGTATATAAAAATAAAATAAAATATATATATTGCTTACCTATTCTAAATAATCGAGTAACGAGTTCAATGAATATTATATATAGGTATATATAATATTATGCATTATAATTAAGAACGTTATGCGTGAAAAACCACGGATGCGCACGTTAAACATTTAGATCTATATTATATACCTACTGCATTGTAGTAGTTATGCAACTAAAAGAAATACACTTAACTGTTAAAGAAAGTTATAACATGGTCTCCGATGTATATTATCGGTGTTTATTAAAAAAAATAATTTTGCTTGAAAAATAAACTAAGTTCGTATCGAAATTATTATTAAGTAGGTACTTTTAATTATATTTTGCAATAATTAATAGTGCAGCCCACAATAAACAACATAATAAAGGTGTGTAAATATTCTCAAAGCCAATAGCGCACGCAGGATTTTTTTTCGGGAGGGGGTTTTGTTTGTTATGATTTCTTAGAGAGGATGACACATATTATCAGTACAGTAAGTACTATCACTATTATTACTGAATAAATTATGCTTAATGAAATTAAATTGTATTTTATTCTGTCGTATATGATATTATGTTTTTGAATATAAAACTTGATTTAAAAAAATGTAATGAAGGAAGACAACCTAACCTAACATAATCTTCCGGAAGAGGTTATGACCCCTTAGCCCCCTCTGTGTGCGCCACAGCTCAAAGCAATAATAACAGAACTATAAGATAATCAAATCAATACTGATTATTAATGCATACGTTTTTATTTTTATTTTATATCATAAAACATATTCATTAATAATTATCGAATAAAATAGGTAAAGAGAAAGATTTAAAAAAGGCTGATACTGTTGATGGGTGTGTCACTGTTTAAGAAGGAAATTGGACCGAAGAATATATAGAGTAATATAATAATTTCTATCTGTGCACAACAATTTTGAACAGTAATCAATAATAATTATTATGAAAAATTGCTAGTATTTCCCGTCTATGAATAAAACTACAAGGAAAATCAAAAAATGTTGAAGCATTGAGTAACACCAACTAGATCAAAAATCATACAAGAAAGTTCTTATACATTTGTTGATAACATACAGCAAGTTTTCTTGTATGAAAGTTGTCAATACTATTCACAGACACAGAAAAAAATCCAACTTCATTTAGAATCTAAAACACACCAATGAGCAATAGATATCTGTCACTAGGGTAAAATTTTCTCTCGTCCTATTTTGGCTATTTTGTTATTTTAGAAATATTCTTTGCAGAACGATCAACGATGAATACTATAACTATAAAATTTTTAAAATGAAAATAATGAAATTTGAGAATAAAATTGGTAGGGGTGGAGATTAATAGTTGAAACTTCCAAAAAGCTCATCGTCGATACTATAACGCCATGCATACACACAATTTAACCCCTGGCTTTATTTGGAAAGAGGAGGTCTGTAAGGTTGTTTAAATCTAAAAAAAAAACACCTTCCTTTTGCAACAACATGATGGTGAAATTTATTTAAACCAATTTTTTCACTTCAATCAGTGGATAAAACTACTCCTATTCTCGAATTAGAGCTCATGTCCTCGGTCCATGAGGTGCCGTTAAAAGTGTCTAAAAGTAGTGACAAAAAAGGTAAATATATAAAATATTACCGTGTCAAACAATTAAAAAATTATTAGGTTTTTAATGAATCGACTTACGATAGTATTTTTGATAAAAATTATTTTAAAATATAGATAGGAGTAACTACAAATCACTAAAATTATAATTTTACGCCGTGGGAAGGTTATCTTCTTCGTATAAATAGCGATAAATCCACAGAAATACACGAAAATTATTACATTCGATACTAAACGATGTGTACTATACGTATGTAGGTACTTAAATTATGTTTTAAAAACAAGTTCTTCTTTCTAGTCGCGAATTTCGCTTGCCACAGTGTCCTTTACATTATTTCACCACTAAAATAAATTATTATCACTTTACCTACCTATATAATTTGTGTACATTCCTTTGACTTTTTTTCTTATCGTAATGAATTCTAATGCAATTTTAATTTTTTTTTCGTATTTTTACTTTTAAAACACAATAAACACTTGTAATGTTATTTTTATGTTCACATTTTATTTATTGGTAAAATATTTAGGTAATATTATGGTTATATTATTTTAGATATTTTATATAATATTATCGTTTTTACATACGATTATAATAGGAACTTTAATGATCGGTTACATCCAAACCGATTTGTTTGTATAAATATATAACTTCCATTGATTCCTAGTGAAATTTTGTTGATATATTATTTTATTCGATATCAATCTGTGTAATTAAATATTTATTAGTTTCGATTAAATTGTGTATAATGCATATACATATAATCAATAGCGTAGTGATCGAGCATATTTCAAACCCACAGGTTAGTCATTAAAAAAAAAAAAAACCTAAAAACCACTACACTTCCTCACCCCTCCTTTCACATATATTTCTGTGGCTAAGAAACAATTGCATTAAATAAAAACGTCGTTCACCACGCTATTGAATAATCAATCGATAATCCTAATCCTTATAATACATAAGAAAATGCACATGTGCAATGAATAATAGTTAAATAAAAAAATAATAAAGTAAAAAAAAAATACTAAAATTGTTAATACTCGTAAATAAATATAGTAAATAAAAAATTTATATTGTATATAATTGTATATTTATTTAGAATAATAATAATACTTAACCAGATTTACAATATGAAAAAAGATCTGATACTGAGAATGGGTACGGCCACTGTTGTAGGTGAGGATTGTAGGATACGTAAAGTTATTTAATTTATATCTGTACGCAACAATAAATCATTATAAATGAAAAACGATTCGGAGAGAAGTTCGGTAAAACATATTTTGAAATTTTTACGTAAAAGCGTAATTTTTAAGATTTTCGACAAAGTTTGATCTTAAAACGCCTATGAAAAAGAAAATGAATGCATTAAACTCAAATTGATTTTTTAGACCAATAAGTACAACTGATACTGTACCTTCAGTTAAATTTAAAAAAACCTAAGTTAAAAACCGAATAACAACAAAAAACCAAAATGCCGTACACTTTTCCGTATTTCCTACGTTTATTCTCGTTTATTAACGACTTTCTCACTCATAAACTAAGCAAAATTTTCTTTCAAAAATTTGCTATTCTTGAAATGTGGACAAATATTTCCGATAGAAAAATAAATCTTGAGAATTCTAAATTATGAAGTCGTTGAGAAGTAATTTGAAAGAAATCTTATTTTTTATTATTTTGGTTTTTCCCAATTATTTTTGAAAACGCCTTAGAAAATCAAAAAATGACCGGTACTCCGTGTACTGACTAGAGAAAATTTCCTTTCAAAAAAGGCGCTACACTTGATTCTTAAGAGCAAAATTTCTGGTAGAAAATTTATTCACAGACAGAAAAAAAGAACACATCATGGTAAAACTTAAAGATCTTTCGCTACGCTCTGAGTCTAAAATATGAAAACTATTATCGTGGTTGTGCAATATTTTACATCCTTGAATATTTATATAATATTAAATATTAACCTGCCTATAAAATATTCGCTTTGTTAAATTTAATCATATCAAATATCTATAATATTATACTAATTTAACAACAACAATTGATATAATTGACAAATTTGGGGGCCACTCAATTAAAAGATACCGTATTTTTTTAGGGTATACGATTTAATTTATTTTTGTATTTATTTATTGCTCAATATCATAATAATAATATATAGTTCAGTGTGCCGTAATAATACGTAAAAAGTGTATGGAAATAAATAAAAAAAAAAAAATGCGTGACAATGCGTTTGGCTTTCAAAAACTAATTCAATAAAAATCCTTAATAATAACGTTAATTGTCTATAGAGAAATCCTCTAGTTATCCTACGGCGGAGACAAAATCTTTTACTGCGTTGTCCATTCCCATCAGACTGCACGACAGGAGGACTGTTACGGTTCTCCGACTCCTCCGTCCCACTACGGATATTATAAAACAAACCGTTATCTCTCCTCTATAAAACTCGATTACTATTAGGATTTAGGGCTGGCGGTAATGAGTTGTAATAGCGGCGCTATGAAACCGTCTACCGGTTAATTTCCATTTGTATACGATGTACGGGTATTTTCGTCACACCTATAATAACCCTGATAGTCCGACATTATGTCATGTTATAAATTTATGATAATAACACAATATATTAACTGACCTTACTAGTTACTTTTCCTTAGTTTAACGAAAATCAAATTAAAATAAATAAACTCATATAATAATGTAAAATATATGAAATAAGATGTTACACACCATTCACGGTCACGACTAATATAATAACAAATAACATTCAAATTATAGACGTGAATCATAAACTTATTAGTAAACCGAATAACCGAATTCCGTTGTACCGGTATAATGGTGTTTCGGTGTACCGAAAATACCACCAGCTCTAGTATCAAGAATTATAAATTAAAATATTACCGTTGGTGAAAAATCGTAATAAAAAAAAAAAAGAAACTTCGAAAATGTCAATTAAATCGCCAAAATGTTTTCAGGCCAGTATAAGTATTTCGTGAAAATACCAAATCTCTATCGATATTTTCACCCGAATAACCACATTACAAAAAAAAAATAAATTCTAAAACAATAATAATAATAATAAAACCATTATCTTCGTAAATCTGTCGGATTTTACTATATGTTATTTTTCCGATTATTGAGATAGCTACATGGGAAATCAAAAATGACCTCAATGCGTCAACTAGACCCGAAATGCTACAAATTAAATTAAATTGTCATTTTTTGATTGAAACAAGAATTCTAGGTAGAATAGTTGTTCGCAGACGCACAAAAAGTAAATGAAAAAAACGCACACCACATTATTGCCGCACCAATACATGTCTCGCTCCGCTCACAATCTAATATTACTATATACGATTACACAATATCTTTATTATTATCATGTATACATAATCGCTCAGGTATCCGCCCTTATCCGAGATAACAATAATATTATACTACTCGGAGATCGCGCAGATCTGTGTCGAGTGTTGCGACCTCCCCCGACGACAACGTTGCAAAATCGTACGATCAAATTATATAGGCACACGAGCGGTATACGCCTCTATCATACCCGTATACGGATACCCGAGTATTAAAATTATACCTACGTGCGTACATCGGTTTAAAGGGTAACATTTTGTTTTATTTTTCGTCGGATAGATACTTGCCTATACAAGCTATACACTATAGTAATTATCTCCACGCGGAGATCTCAGAGCAGCCGTATAATTTGATTTTAGTATTTATGGAAACGTGTTAATAAGGTATACAATGCCGGGGCAATTGTTCAAGGTATTTTTTTATTTTTTTCTCTGCTTGTCGATTAGAGACTTTAAAGAGAACCAACCAACCATTTATTACAAACGTATATACACGCGCAATTCAAACGAAAGGCGAATAAACGGGAAAGGAAAAATATTAAATTCTTATCTAGATTATCCGTATAATAAAATTCTTACCTTCTCATCAGCAGTCATCATTGTTCAATTTAAAATATTAATATTTCTTTAAACTATTTTACTATGGTTTTCTATAGTGGCAAAATAGTATACCCCGATAATACATGCGAATTCTACATAGTAATCCGGATGGACAAACTTATTATGGCGGTCGGGAATTGGGCCACATTTTATATACCTGCTTCGTAAACAATATTTTTGCATGTTTTATTATCCGGGTATTGGGCCACAAATGTGTAACACAAAAGTATATAATTTCAATTATATTAAAATAAATAATATAAAATAAGCCAAATAATTATTAATTTATTCTCACACACGGTAGTCATTATACACAGTTTTTTCTACAATACATTTATTTTTTTAATAAATATATAATACAATATAATATTAGTCAAATAATTATTTATTTTTTTTAAAAATAATGTGATACAGATTGCTTTGCACAGTATTCAAAAATACCGTAAGCATAAATCAATTGCAACGAACATAAGAAATTTAAATTTGTAATCGCGACAAAAATAATAATGTGGTTTAAAATAGTGGTGTTAAATAGTGGTTTGCCTTTTGTCAGATCCAAAATGCATTAAAATATAGTAGCCCAAATACCGGATTCAATAATAAAAAAAAATCGTTTAAAATAGTGGCCCAATCACCTGCTATAAATGTAAAATTAAACGCAATTACCGTATTCCTTTTTGAAAAAGGTTCATTGTGGCCCAATTCCCGGACGCTCTCATATTATATAAATAATGGCAGAGCGTATTCCAAATACTCACTGAAAAAACTCAACAGAGATTTAACATATACAGATGGATATCCATCTCCATCTTTCTGTCCACTTTTCTTCGAAAATTAACACGGTTTTAAAATCAAGCATTTGTATTGGTAGGTTTCCCAATTCAAACCTATTCAATATTATTTTATCTGACCTACCCAGAAAAATGTTTCTAGCTACGCCTCTAGCTACGACCGCGCGGTTTATAAAAATACGTTTTCGTATTTATTTTAGATTCTGAGCACTTTATTGTAACACTTGAGACTCTTTATTATATTTGGCCGAATAGAAAATATACTCGAAAATTATACAAGATATGCATCATAAGTTGTAGTTAGAGGCGAAAAAAAAGTTAGCAATAATTTATCGCTGCGTACAAATATGAATTAAGTTACTCTATGTGTATCCCACCTTCCCAATCTCCCGTCCATAACAGTGGAACACCCATCAGCAATATCGGCTCTTTTATTATAATTATTATTAGTTTTTTTTTTTTTTTTTTAATTTCTCCGTTGGTTGTCCAGAGGTCCGGTTGTCGCAATACCCGCAACTGTGGTGGATGACGTGATCGCGGCGTCATTGGTGGTGTGAGCGAGAGGAGCGAAAAAGGATCCGGGGCGGTGTCCGGCGCGCGAGTCTTGTGCAAGTCTGCACCGGCTCAAAACGAGCGCTCGCGCGCGCGCAAATCAGTGGCGGACCGGCTGAATAAGAAAGTGACCCTCTCCCGGCCGTTCTCTTAGACATAGCCGCTCCCTCTCCGCCGTCGTCTCTCCGTCGCACAGCACTCGCCGGCCGTCTCTCCGGAGCGCGCGCGCGCGCGCTTGTCTCTCACTCCCCGGGCAATGTCTCTCTCCTAACACACCGCCGTGTGTCTGCAGTGTCCGACGACAACAACAACAACAACAATCTTCACTCTCGTGTGAACAGTAGTTTAGGACGTGTCGACGGGAGTTCGAGTCAGAAAAAAATTATTTATATTTCTCGGGGATTTTTATTTTTATTTTTTTGTCCGTTATCATTTATTAGTATAGACAACTAATAATAACCGTTCGAATTATTGAAAATTCGCCATTTCAATAGTATATAGTTTGACACGAGTGTTTTTTTTCCAACTTTTTTTTTTTTTTTTTGTCGACCGTTTTGTCAAAACATATTTTTTTTTTTTCCGAACCGCACGTCGTCCGTTCTATACACACATATATATATATATATAAAAATATACTTGTATTATTATTATTGTTATTATTATACACTCAAACTAAATGTCACACGCGCACGGAGTGTACGGTTTTTGTAACGAAAGTCCGCCTCCGTCGTTGACGTCGTAGTGGTCGCGCTCGCGTTTCCCGTACAGCCGAAAACAATTAGCAGCCCGTCAGCGGAGCAGACCCGCGAGTACTCCTCCGAGGGCCCGAAGCCCGGCGACCGAAGAGTCCCAGCACCCGGTCCCGACCGTGCGTCCGCCGCAACGACATGACGGCCTGCACACGCAAGATCGTCGCCGCCGTGCTGTTAACACTGGCCTGCGCAGGTGAGTCCACGTGGTGTATTTACATTTTAAAATTTTGTTTGTCCTTCGGGAGAAAAATACAAAACAAAAGTCCGCAGAGTCGAAACGTCACGACAGCGGTAACCGTGTAACGGACGAGCGTATAGGTCAGCCACGGATCCGGAGCAATGATCTGGATGGGGGGGGGAGAGGATGACAGTAGTTATTTTCTTGCAGCACAACAAATAACAACATAGACCCGTACGCTTCAATTCTGGACGTTATAAGTACTCGCTTAATATCATCAATTCGGTATTTAGTTTAAATGACGAAATCCACAAACATACGTATTATTTTTCATGTTTTCGTTTTTTTTTTCTCTCTCCATAGTATTACCAGGATTCTGGAATTGCAAAAAAATCAAAAAAAAATCGGAGAAATTATATCACGTCTGGCGGGACGGATTTTGTCCCCCCCCCCCCGGG
>CABPRJ010001430.1:109992-346305 GCA_902439185.1 Cinara cedri
AAAAAAAAAAAAAAAAAAAATCGAAAGTAATATAGTAATACTAATAATAATAAAAAAATACGCGAGCGAGCGCGCGCGATACATAGAGGAAAAGATGTTGCAATGGAAAGTGAAACGACGATAGTGACGACGACGACGACGACGACGACGACGTGTGGTACCCTACAGACCGACTGTATATTATGTTCGCGTATAGGTTAGCGAGTAATAATAACGGCGTGTGTTGCGGAGAGCGTATAATAATAAAAAAAAAAAAAATATATATAATATAATGAAAAAAATAATACAGTAAAAACAACATTTTTTTCACGATATAATATAATATTATATATATATATTTTTCAAAACGTAATGGGCCGTGGATAAAATCGTCGTCGTCGTCGTCGTCGTCGTCGTTGTCGTCGTACGCGCGGGGAAAGAAAAGACATTTCCGTCACGCGGTTTCGCGATTCGTTATTATATTATATTTTTCGATAAAACCGAATCTTATATTATTATTATTATTATTCACCGCGGAAAACGATCGTGTAATCGGCGTCCGGTTTTAAACGATTTTTGTTTCTTATCGGTTTATAATATGCATTCGATATACCCAATATAATGTCGTTATCGTAAAAATATTGTCACACTCCTCCGGAGCACTGCGCTCGGTGTAACGGGTACGGTCAAATAATCATTGCGCCCGTTTCTAGTTGAATTGCACTTGTGTTGAAAAGACGAAAAAATAAAAGATAACAAAGTTTCCGTTTCAACGGAAAAGTTCGGAAAAACAAAAACTCCGTTTAAAAGTTTTTCCGCTCTTTTTCCACTCGCAATTTAATCGTTTAAATTGCATTATTACCTTATAAGCGGTTACCAGAATGGAATTGTTGTTTTTTTTTTTTTTTTTTTTAATTCAGTTTTACATAACATATTATAAGTAGGGAACGGATTTATATGTACGTAAAATTCACAAAAAAGCGCTTAAAAAATATACAAAAGCACAGTAAAAGTAGAGGGGTTTAAAAGGTTCCCCGTCAATTGTTTCTGACTAATTAAAAATAATTTTTTAACACTAAAAAAAAGATTATTAAATAGTAATTTTTTTCAAATATATTTAAACGTGTTATAAAAAGACAAAAATGCTTAGTGACAATCATTTGTCAGTGTTAAAAAATTGTATTTAATAGACTTAGAACCGTTAGAGTGGGTGCTTTAAAACCCTGTTACCTTTATTTTTAAGGTGTTTTTTTGACGATTTAAGCGCATTTTTGCGGATTTAAGATACATATTATCCCATTTCCTAATCATAAGTAATAATTTGACAACTCGTTTTTAACCTAGCCAACGGTTTAAATCAATGTCGGCCATACGCATATAAGCGGGAAGGGAAATGAGAGTTATCGAAACTTTTTTTTCAAATATCTGTCGATTTGTCGACCAACGCCTGTTTTTTGACCCGAGCGCATTACGAGTTCGGGACAGTTGGACGGTTGTAATTTAGATAAAAAGTTCAATTTGTATATCGTTTGCGCATCAACGTTGTTCTTTTCGACCTTTTTCGTAAGACGTTTACGCACCGTAAGATATTCTGGTCACGCATCAATTGCGCCAAAATATCGTACATCGATTGCGTATCGACATATTGTTTAACGAAAGAAAATATACTGGCTTGATGCGAGTTAATTGTTTCGTGACTTTCGGCTGAATATCCGTTTACTGCCGATACGTTTGTAGCGAACGTTTCAAATCGATTTATTCGATTGTAAAGGAATATTGCAAAGACCGTAATAATTGTTTTTGTTTGATAAATATTTTTAAAACAAACGTAAATCGAGGGTAGTGGAGGGGGTTTATGAGGGCTCAGCTCCCCCTGGGTCATCTCAAGCCCCGTCTAAAGTATTAAATTCGAATACTCGTCTTTAACTGTAGGCCTAAAGTCTATCGGGCCCTATGTATTTTCACGTTCTATACTCACGGGTATGAAAATATAATATTCTGTTACGACAACACGACTGGATGTTATGAACAGTCGGCGTTTAGAGTATCTTAAAAACGGCCGGGCGTCACTGCGATATTTTTATTATTTTCAATTTTTTTGTTTTTTTTACCCCCCCGTACCTATTGTCCGATATGTTGATGCGCGAACGACGTAATATTATGGCGCGGACGACGCGCTAATGACAATCGGCCGAATACGGCCGTCCCGATCGTAACGCCGTTATCGCCGGTATTTATTGAGTACTCGTGACGCCGTCGTCGCCGCCGTCGGAATATTAAACTTGTCCAATTTCGTTTCAGGTGTACGCGCGGCCGCTACGGGTGGCGGGCGTATAGGTGGCCTACGATAAAATAACGATGGCGATTTCGTTTGCGAACCGTTTTCCGTGCTCGACTCGTATTTTGTGTGCCGCCGGCCGATCGGCACCTATAATAATATCACGCACCCGTGTAATAGGCTCGTTATTTATGCTCGCACGATGATTTCACGATTCCGAAAATGAGAAAAAAAAAAAAAAACAAACAAACAAATAGGCGCCCTCCCTCACTCCCCCCCCCCCCCGAACAGTCTGAATTATTATTATATTGTACGTTTTGTGTGTACGCGCGTAAAACGTACAATATTATCGGCGTAAAAGAAACGCGACTATTGTTGTTGGCCGTACTTCACAATGCACCCAATATGTATAGGTACCTCGTGTTTACGTTTGTATTACTTTATTCGACCTACGGTCGAAAATAATCCGAACGTTCGTCGTATATCCCGTGGAAAGTATCCGCCCGTTGCGCGCCCATTGTGCTGAATCGAAATTTTGCGGTTTTTTTTTTATTATTATTATTTTACTTCTCAGCTCTGATAAAATAATAATATAGTCAGTGGTAGTAGTAGTAGTAGTAGTAGTAGCAGTAGTAGTAGTAGCAGCAGTAGTAGTAGTAGCAGCAGTAGTAGTAGTAGAAAAACAAAAGTGTATACGTCCGCGCTCGGGTTCGCGATGACAATATTATAACGGCGACCGGAGGCGGTGTGCGCGTGAGTAAAAATTCGTTTGGAGAAAAAAGTGAAAATTCTACACATTTCGCTGCGTGTAGCGTGTAGATTATTTTCGGTGAAATTATTATTTATACAGTGTGTCGTTTTATTTGTCTGCGCGTGTTTTGTTTATCGCGTGATGTATAAATCGAACGGATCTCTATTACTCGAACGAATACAAGTTCGGAACGGAACGACGGCTTCGGCGGCGGCGAGGTCGAGGGGTTTAACAATCGGTCGGGGTGGAAACGGTGGGGTTGTTCGAGGCGAAGAGGTGAAACCCGATAACGTGTCGATTACGAAATAATATCATAGGTAGGTAACACACGAATGCCTGCGTTATGCGATGATCTAAATATCACGCATCGCGATACACCGGCCGTGCGCACTCTGCTCCGCAATAATTATAATCAAGGCTGTTAAATCGTACGCGTATGGTTATTGTTATTAATGAGCAACATGCGTCGTTGATCTGATTTCCGTCCTAACACCCCCGAAAATGACAATGTTATTCGAGAGAAGTGAAACGCTTTCGTCGCCGCGGTCCCATACAAATCCAAAGAAACGAGAACGCGTTATCTTAGCGTCTTACTGTGACGTATTTTTTTTTTCCTTTTTGCGTCCCGTAGTAGTGATAATTAAAAGCAGTAAACTACTTTTCTACCGGAAATCTCGCTCCGATCAAAAACTTTCTTGTATATTTTTTTAGTTTTTTTCTTATTGACATTCCTGTAACGTTTTCGATCTATAGTTGGTGCATTGGTGTAGGTAATTTCGTTGATTTCTTCGTAACCTCGGTAACAAGGGAATAAATACGACTAACAATACTCTGCTCGGAAACAGCCGAACACTTGTCAGCAGCACAAGCGTTTCTCATATACGTGTTTTATACGAAGATCCCATGGAATTGAGACTTTTTCTTCCTCGGCGACAATTTCGGTGTAATCTTATTAGCACTTTCGTAGGAGAGTTTTTTTCTTTGAAAGAAAGTCTACGTCCCTTTAAACGACGAACACGTTATCTTACATTTTAATTTGGGAAATATCATTAAAACAACTTCACATTTTTGAAATTACCGAGACAATAATTACGAATAACAATGCTATAGCATTGTGACAATATTATTATATTTTACGCTCGTCGACCGTACATACCAAACCATAAAATAGTATTACAATTTTTAACCTATATTTGTTCACCATTTTTTTTTTCCGTAATCTAATTTTAATTAAAAATTAAAATTAAACAGTTATCTAACAGCTACCTAGAGGTATACCTAATTTTTATTTTTTTGGTAACAAAATTTTAGTTTTTTTTTTTTTCTTTAATTAATAATAATAATTGCAATACGGTAGTCGTAATTTCTCGTGTTACGTAAAAAAATAAAAAAAATAAAAACAGTATGCGCGGGCGCGTTTACTCAACACCGCACGTAGGTACCAATAAAAATAGAGAATATAATTAAAAATAATAACAAAAAAAATATATGTATAAATTCGGACGGCGGCATTTCGCTTTTTTTTACATAAAACCACTACGTATATATAATTCTTATGTATGTGTGCGTGTATTATTTTGCATAACGTTCGAATATAATAATAATATTATTATTTTATATATACTGCAATATTATTATCAGCAAACTATACTTCATCGTTCCTTTAGTATATTATATATAAATATATTTTTTTTTCTTGTTTTTTTTTTTTTTTTTTTTTTTTTTTTTTTTTTTTTTTTTTCGTAAAATTAATCGATTAAGAAAAGACGTAAACTAGTATTACGATAATAGTGAAAATGTCACCTCGGGAGAACCGGTCGGACATTCCAGTAAAGGTTGAACCCGGCGGGGCCGACCTTGAAATCGTCGTCGTCGTTAAACGCGCGGAAAAATAATATAATAATCGTACGCACACACGCAACTCGTATACTCGTATACATGATACCTATACACATACGCTTGTTATAGATTTAACAAATAGGTAACGCTTTTAAAATTATATAGGTCCACGCGCCGGTATTATTATTCCCTCATCCCACCTCCCTCCCCCCCCGCCACCCGTTCCCCTCGCCATAAAAAAAAAAATCAAGTTTTTAATAGTAATTATAAAAATAAAAAAATCACGAAATGACGTATAATATACCTATACTATAATATAGTTGTATAAAATTTACTCGCTCGTATATCGATTGATACGTTGGTTCTCGCGCTCTTGAATCGGCGGCGTTTCATAAAGACCGACGTAAAACTGGAATTTAATAATAATAAAATATTAACAACGTTAGACCTTCGGCGATAATAATAATTAAGAGAACGACATGTTTTATTACTGTCTCGGTCCGACTGTCGGGCAACACAGCGCAAATCGTGTGCACCCGTGGAATATTGAAATCGCGGCGTTTAGATCGAAATAATATTGTCGTGTTTGAACATAAATAGGAAAATTAAAAAGGACGTCAAAACATATTATATAATGCTTAGGCGTACTTGTGTGTAACCAACTAGCTTAGGTTTCGTTTCAGTCAAATCGTCGCCCATTATAAAACTAAAAGGACATAACATTCTGGAGGGCATCGCGTGGCGTTTGTTTCCATTAGGTACTCCGTATGTAACGTCCACTACGTTTATTAGAAAGAACGACTATTT
This sequence comes from Cinara cedri, assembly GCA_902439185.1. Lineage (NCBI taxonomy): Eukaryota > Metazoa > Arthropoda > Insecta > Hemiptera > Aphididae > Cinara > Cinara cedri. The sequence goes on from CABPRJ010001430.1 coordinate 115,647, forward strand.
TAATATTCTGTAATGACTATAACTTTTCAAACAGTTTTTATGTGCTTTTTTTTCCCCCCCATTCAAACGCAGCGCGATGACCCCAAGAGCATTATTATGCTCTTTCAGTATTATCAGACGATTTTACTCTAAAACCAAAATCGAGCTAGTTCTGCCATAAGTCCGCTGTTTCGGCCGCTGAAAACCACCGGGTGAGAATATATTTTCAGGGCACCGCGTCTCCTTGTGTTCTAAATCATTGCTAAAACAAAAAAACACGAAAAATCAAAAAATAACATGAACATAACTCTTTTGTTTGTCGATAATTTAGGAAATCGCAACGCAGTAGTGCCCGAGCAAATGTTCTCTTTGAATTTTGTTATTCGTGTTTAAACGCCGATTGCAAATAACCTATATAAAATAAACGCCACAATTTTAATTCCGTCTTGCGTAATTTCGCTATGTTGTCTTACCAAACGCGCACGACATATCGAATTATTGGTGTTCAGCGGGAACAGTTTTGCGCCGTTCATTTTAATATTATAGTGGATCGCCCCGTTATACAAACTAATGATAAAAAACATTACGTGTGTGTGTGTGTGTGTGTGTGTTTTTACGTCGGTAAAATAATTGCGATGGTTCACATAATATGATACCTATAGTCATGTCTCGGTTGAAAATTAAAATACGACCGAAGTATAAGCACACACGTATAGTGTTATTATGTTATTATCTTCGAGTTCGATAACGGGCCAATTCGCTCTCGTATTAAAATCTAACGGCTGAAAATTGTCGCTGTTAAACGCAAATTTGCCGTGTCGTGCGTTTATTGTATAAGGCGCAACTGCGCACACGTGCTCTCAATGATAAGCTGTACAGGCAAAAATCTGGTCGGAATACGTTTGCCTTATATTAAAATATACCATCGCAATAATAACGACAATTGTCATACACAATTACAGTTTTTTATAATATTTTATTATATAACCATTGCCTATATGTAACGAATGCAATAGCACGTAACGATAATACATACGTTTAACGAGTATAATAGCTGTAGTTATATACTCGCCTGCTCTACAAAATCTCCGAAAAGTTCGACGCGAATATAATAAATTGCGTTGCTATATTTATCGTATTCGAATGTAATATTGGCATTATATTATATTACAATACAAACAAAATGGATATGGGTCGGGGGGGGGGGGAATCGTTGGGCTGCGTTGGGCTGAAACCGAATAACTTTCATTCGAGCGCAGTCTTTTTTGAGGTTTATACGCGAGTGTAATTTTATACGCGAGTGTAATTTCCCCATAAAAAAAAAAAAAAAAAACAAACAATTCGTTTCTCGGGTTTATTTTTTCCTCCAAATGCAATAAATACGACTAGAAATTCTGTGATCCGCATTCCGCGCGTCTATTGGCCGCGCTGTTGACCGCCGGAATATTCAACTTGCAACGACCGCAAGAATGTGTCTATACGCAGTGCGTTTAACTTCGCCCGTGAACCATTACACGCGCATTATTATACGCCTATACAATATATATATATTCTGTTTAAGGAATGCGTTGAATCTTTCGAACACAAGTGCATAAAGTATTAACTCAGCTAGTAATATCATACTGCGACTGTGTACAGTCGGGAATAAACATCGTTGAATTTCCGTACCGCGATCAAACGCCGAGAAAATAATGTAAATGCATAATATGTTATAAGAGGGGAAAAAAAACCCATTAGAAAAATGAAAAAAATTTTTTTTAAAAAAAAAAAAAAAAAAAAACCGACCGTATAAATTAAAATAAATCTCGTCTCCTCTGCCTATAATACCCAGAATACAGGTGCTTACAACCTGCGGTGTAATATAATAAAATGTTAAATAATCCACCGTCAACTGCAGATTTGAGAAGCGCGCGCGTTTTCTATACACCTAACTGTTTACAAACTCGTTTTGAAAAAGTATCAATGCGATAAAATACACGAACGGAGCTGTTATATTATATTACGTCCGCGTGTGGGTTTATTTATAGAATCAGGAAGCCGAGACCGAAAAATTACAATAAAAGAACCGCCGTTGAAGACGCGTGTCATCGTGTTTATAACAGCGCTAGGGCGGTAACCAGAGTGGTAACAATCCACGTAACAACCTAGTCGATTCGTTCTGAATTTCCCGCGCATCTAATCATTATTATAACAGCCGCGATATTCCGTAGCTAATTACGTTATTATTATAAAACGTCCGCACGTTACAAAAAAAAAAAAAAAAAAAATCTTTAAAATCAACGATCGCATTATAATATAGACAGTTCGGTAATTAAAATATTATTCTTTGTTACCCGATTTTACTAAAAACGACTTGCACGCACGGCGGCGTGCGCAAAGGTGGAAAATAGAATAAGGGTTGTATCCGAGATCACCCTCCCCACCTAGCATTGGCTTTAAAACACAACGTCTACACGAGTATATACCGAATAGTTTAATTTCGAGTAACAAGGAAACGGTCGATTTATCAAAATAAAATTTGCCCTTTTTTTAGATCCGGCTTTTAAATTTCCATTTACGGGTTACACTGGTGTATTATAATTTACACGCATGTAAAAAAAATTACACGGTTCGTCCGTGATAATTATTTACTATTACATCCACTGTTCCTGTTGAACATTTGCGTGGTGCACGCCACTGCAGCCGATCGTTCTGAATATTATCTCCAAGATGTTTTCATAGTATTTAAATTTAAATTAATTATAGTATTGAGCCGAATTATAATTCCATTGGACGTAAATATATTTTTTTTTTTAATTTCAACAGTTTTGTTTCGTTCAAACATTATAATATTTTAAATAATTTATTGTTCGTGTGTATATAGTAGTTATAGATATATTCCGACACTATTATAATATTATATAGGTATATTCAAGGACGACTGGTTAAATGTTTATTATTTTGTTGGTTTTTTTTTCGTCAAAAATTAACATTTTTATCGCGTTTCCTGGCGTCGAGTTCGTAGGTATATAAGGTAGCCATTTCTTCGATAAATTATAATCTAAAATTGTATACAATACGAAATGCTGCAGCGAAGTTAATGTCGCTATTATTTGATTAGAAAATTTAAAAAATATACATATATATATTATTATTATTATTATTATCGACCTGTACGCGCGTGTTTGTGATGTATGCTGTGTACTTCGCGTAACCGGTTACATATATTACTCTACGTTATACGTAACTCGTATTTTTTTTTTTTTTTTTTAATATACAACAAACGCATTTACAGCTATAATAATAATATCGTGTGGAGTGTGCGTGGGCGTAATTAGATCCCAAGCAATAATATAATACTTTGGCCGTTTCTTCACATATTATTATTATATAGACAACGAGATATAATATAATATAGTATAAGTTATTGACCGTGAAAACTGCGGCAGTCGTATAGGTATACGAAGGTGAAAGCGTGTGCGAAAAATTACAACCGAATTACATTATATTATTACTATGATCGTACACGTACTGTTTGTCTAGGAATTTCTTTGGGTAGTAGATAGGTACCCACAGATATAATATAGATTATATATATATATGTATATATTCGCACGTACAGAGAGTAGAAAAAAAAAAAAAAACGTATAAAAAAAAAAATATTTTGATAAGGCTTAGAAATATAATATATTGTGTAATAATAATATACGACGGTGACCGGACCGAGAGAATGGAATACAGAAAAAAAAAAAAAAAAACACACGAACAGTAAAATCGCCCGGAGGTAATCACGACCACGGGACTTTGCTCCAATTCCTGGGGCCGGGGCGTGGTCAATGGGGTCTCCCCCGTGCCCGAAACACGTACCCGCATGCGTGCGTATGCCTATGACCGTAAGCATACGGCGTTTTTTTTTCCCCTCTCTCTCCTCTCTTTTCTTACGGTTTATCGATCGCTCCCATTTGGAAAGTCTTAATGAATAGACCACCGCAGGAATTATACATACATACGTACATAGTACCGATAAGTATAACACCGTAGTATTCGCGTATAACATAATATCGTTCCGTGTACATCAATATACCATGGTGCGCACGTTGTGTAACGGAATAATCCGCGACCCTCCGATCCGCAGTCATGATAATGTGATGTCCATATGGCGTGTTTAGATAACACAGGTACGTGTGTCGCACAAAACGCTGCATCGCGATTGCATACTATTATATTATGTGCATACAATACTATACACACACATGTATATATATATACGAGCAGTCACACACATAATAATTTATATTTAAGGTATTACGCGCACTGGCCGTCGTATCGTATTATTGACTGTTGACTAATAATCGTTGTTACGCCCGTGTACAATTTAAAGCGAATTTTTTGTTTTTTTTTTTTTTTTTTTCTATCGTCAGATTCCGAGTACAACGAAAACAACGGAGTTTCACAAAAATATATATATATATATTAATTTTTTTTCACGCGATACCTTAAAAGACGCGGATTTTTCACCCGGCGGTACGCTTTATGCGAAACGTTTTCGAATTGGTTTTTTTTATTAGACGAACGTTGTAAACGTTTTACACACACAGCACCTATATGCCTCGAAATATACGAGATGTTTGCCCGGTGGTATTTTATTCGAAACGTTTATTCACTCCTAGGGATAATGTTTCAGGTCGTTGTTTGGTTTTCGTTGATTTCTGGGTTATCGTGGCAACGAGAGAAAATCACGACTCCACTCAGAATCGTTAATTTTTTTTTGTTTACTATGATTTATTTTTCTGTAGGCCTTTATTACATTGACTATTTGAAGTGGATTATGGGCATAAAAAACGTACGATTTCAACAATAGCGTTGTTTATCGTAGGTTTCAACATATATTACTATATAGAAATAATTCCGGTATCCGTTGAAATGTTTAACGCGATTTTTAACGGATGTTTCGAGTGACGCATTATCCGAGCTTTTTCCGACTGCTGCGTCCGCGGCGCCGCGATTATCAGTCATCTTATATAATAACGTTATTATTACGACGATTAAGAAGAGCGATCACGTTTTGAACGAAAAAAAAACAATGTACGGTGCGGGTGTCGGCGAAAAAAAAAATTAAAAAATTACTAAGTACCCATACACCTAGATATAGGTGTATTAAGCTTTCTCTCTTGCAGTATATTATATTACATATACGGGTGCGTGATCGTATATACATACATACATACATACATACGAGATAGGTGTATAATATTATTATTATTATTATTATTATTATTATTATGGTTTGGCGTGACGTCATTATAAACACTGTGCCAATTGTACGCGGAGACGCGCGCGCCGTCCCGTTGATAAATATTATTATTATTATTATTATTATTATTATTATTATTATTATTATTATTATTATTATTACTATACGCCTGCGATGTGAAAAAAAAATAAAAATAAAAATATTAATAATAAAAAAATATGATTAATAACGCCCTGTCCCGCGCGTGTTAAAGGTCGACGGTAAATAATAATAATATTATGCTAAAACGTAGTCATCGTGTCGCCGCGCGATTCATTCGCGTGTCCCGAATTTCGTTGCCGAGTCGTGCGCGCGCGCGCCCGTCTGTTTTCGCGCGGTACCCGTCGAATGCGTTTCGTTTGTGTCGCGGCGGCACCGGCGACGGCTGCGCGGCGCGCGACGGACGGATCGATCCGAATCGAAAAAAAAAAAATCAAAAAACAAAAACGTCTCCGGGTGGTCCGCGACGAGAGCCGTTTTTCGGTTCGGAGTTTTCTCGACGGATATACGAACGCACGAGGTCACCGCCGTCGCGCGGATCGCACCTACGTATACAATAATAATGCACGATTATTACAATACTATTTTTATTTTTTTTTTTTTTTTTTTATCATCAATACGCCAGCGCCGGACGACAACTTACAAAAACGTCATTATTATCGTCTGTACGTCTCGATTGCAACGTCGTTTCCCCCGCCCTACGCCCTTCCCCCTTCGCTGCCGGTGCAACCGTCACCGTCCGGGACGACAACAATAATAATAATATTATAATTAACCGACATTATAATGTCGGGCGTCCTGTCCGTCTGTCTGTCTATCCGTCTGCGTGCCGTATAATATCCGCGTGCCCAATGTTATAATACACGGCGCGGCGTTTGATTTAATTAAATTCAATCTCCGGCGATATTTCGACGGGCGATCGATAACGGGTCTTAAATTCGCCGTACCAATCGGCACGTATAAGCTATGCACGCGGCGCGCGTTTTTATCCGCGTATTCAACCGCACACGCGGTTTTAGACGTTTTACAAAACACGTCAACCCACTGGTCGGTCCAACTAGCCCGACATCGCTCCGAGGGAGACGGCGTCCTATCAGAGATGTGTCGATCCGGCAAACAAATGGGGACGAATAAAAAATGCAACCTAGATCCCGGTCGATGAAAAAACCACGGCGGGTCGCGTATTATTGCACATACCGCTCGGGCCGAACTCGGATAAGGTACGTAAATACACTCGCGGGACTATAATATCGTCGCGTGGCGATAATCGTTAATTCAATTTACACCTACAACAAAAAAAAAAAAAAAAAAAACGTTGGTTAAAATTTCTTACCGCGTATACGCTCACGTCGCTGACAAGGTCAAGATTGTTGACTATACAAATGATAATAATAACGAAATTATTGTGCCACGCGTTTTTCGTACACCGCGTACCGACTATTAAAAAAAAAAAAAAAACGTTGGTTAAAATTTCTTACCGCGTATACGCTCACGTCGCGGTCGTCGTATTCGCGGCGGCGGCGGGGGCGAGTAAAAACAACGAAGAGGAGGATACCTACCGCATATTAATATTTAATATTTTAATACAGATATGACGATCCGGGCGATTTATCAGATTTTACCATAATTCCACAGTCATATCGTCACGATGATATTTCGCGTGGTTCGAAAACGCTCGTGTGTAAAAAAACGCACAGACTATTAGGTTCCATTGAAACGATACATAATATGATTATTATTACTCTGCAGTTAGTTCCCACTCGAAAACCTGAAGCCCGAGAAAACCTACGATGCATATACGATGCGATATTCGGACTTACGACCTTATATAGTAAAGAAAATCCCACTCCGCATTATGAGACGAGAGTAATGCGATTTATAATTTACCGTGATGTTTTGTGTGGTTCGAAAACACTCGTAAAAAATCACAAACTCGTAACAACTTATTTATCCAACGATTGTTGCAGATTCCCACTCAAAAGCCTGAATACAAAAAAAAAAAAAAACCATTTGTATATATTTGGACTTACAGCCGCATTATATTACAGTGTTCGAAATAAAACTAATGAGGAAGAATCCCACTCCGTATTACACTTAATATGACGAAGGGCGATGCGATTTATCTGTAGATTTATTATAATTATATACACTGTTATCGCCGTCTGGATATTTCGCGTGGTTAAAAAACACTCGAATAAAAGTTCATGAACATAATTATACGTAAAACTTACAAGTATTGCGAGTCATATCGAACGGTTGTTGCAGATACCCAATAAAAATGCTGAACCCTAAAAGTGCTGACACTACTGATCGGTGTGCCATAATTGTTTCAGGAGGAAAGTTTGAAGAGAACACATATTATGGGGTAATTTAATTGATATCTGTACAAAAACGATAAACCATTTCTAACCAAAAACAATTTTGAGCGGAGTATTATTATTAGTCGTAATTCTTCCCTTGTTTTAAAAGAACCTAAAAACCATCGAAAATTATACAAACGAATTACGAATTTTTCCATTTATTATAGAAATTACAAGGAAGATTAAAAAATAAAATCGACACAACAAGTAGATCAAAAATTTCTATACATTTTTTGATTGGAGCAAATGTCTGCAGGTAGAAAAGTTGTTTACTGACGCATACAAATCACATCGTATTAAAACAAAAATAGTACATTCCTCGATTCGCTCAGAATGCAAACTATGCACATTCGTACCTACTTAGAACGTTCAATAAAAAACTAGCGGACAATATTGCACTCTGCGTGAGTGTAAAGTTATGCCCGCGGTTTGTACAATATAATATTTGATTTAATCTGTCGGTTAGTGAATTAACAACTACAATACAGTCACCTATCATCAACATATTGATATTGGTAACCGCATAGACGAATCGAGACGGACGGACAGGTATTCAACGGGTACGTCATCAAACGCGTATATAGAATCCTAAACAAAATATATTATTTCTTAAACACGCGAAAACCGATAATGTCTTAAGTTTATGCGTAATAATACTTTTCACCCGTATACATTTGATTATTTACAAGCCCGTACACAATACTATATAATATAATGGAATACCATTATGTAAACACGGCGTTATAGTATTTAAGACCGGGCAAAACGGAATAATCTGGCCGCAGACCAAACAGTATACTATATAATGTTATATAGAATCAGCGAATGAAAAAAATAAAAATCGCATATACCGATATTGCGCATTCGTGTAATTTATTCGCGAGAAATTCGACATTAAAAAAATAACACGTTTTCCGTCGATTGTGTAATTGGTAGGTGTAGGTATACGAACAGACGAGGATTTACAGCCCATAATCGAAAATTCGACTGTCAGACGAAATTACGTATAATATTATAATGATGTTGAACTATAAAAACACACACACGCGAGGGTGCGAATATACTATAATATAGGCATAAAAGGTAGCTAACCATTGAACCACGTCTTCGTAATAGACTTTGGTCAAAACGGATAAAACGGAAAACCAACCGGCTCTATCTTTGATCCCAGGCACCAGTCAGTTTTTGGAATATTTTTTTTTAATATAATTTTGTCTAATATCATTAGTTTACTGTTTATTTTTCGGTTTAAGTTGCATAAGTGTACGCAGTTTATTAGTGTATTATAATCTACGTACAATAAATGTTTTTTGGTTCTATAGGGAAGAAGGAATTACATTACATTAATTTCGCATAGTTTTCAATACAAGCTAATTAAATTTCCGAAGCATAACATAATACAAGCGTGTCATGTGTAGGCACCTAAAGTTTGAAAATTGAATTTACTCGTTTTAAAAACTATACGAAATTCACTTAAGCCCTTCTTCCCCGGGACCAAAGATACATACTTGCATGGGCTGGCTTGCGTTCTGGGTTCAAACAACTCGCGTAAAACAATACACACACACACACACACACACACACACACATACACACATACATATATATATATATATATACATATAATATTTATATTACACATATAAATCTTGGTCGAGATCAACGACCTTAAGTGGGCGCCAATACACATATATACGTATATTATATTATAATACACAGTGTGTACGAACACAAGAACTACCATATAAAGAGTGCGTGCGTGCGTGCGTTTGTGTGTGCATATTGTGTGTTCTATGGAAATACAGTCGCGATTTAATCGGACCAGAAAATGTACGCGTGTCATTACTTGTACCTATATGCGTATTGTGAGTACATATGTGTGTGTATGTGACGGGCATGGAAATATATTGCGACCGACTTTAACGGTTGTTTGTACGATTTTGTTTTGTTTTTCGTATCTAAACACAATAATATACATACATGCCCTTATAATTTATTGGCACAATTATTAATGTGTGTTGCTGCGTAGTCGGACTCGGACCGAAGTCGAAGAAGTATAAAGGGGGTGTGGGGGATGTCTTGTACGCGCAGCGGTAAAGAATTTCGAATTATCCGTGATTTCCTTTTCTTTTGTATTTATAAGGGGGGGGGGAACGAAAAATGTACTTATAGAAATTTACCATTTTTGCTGTATCTCGATCGCAGCAGCGTGCGCAATGGATACCGTTCGATTTTATGTAGAGCTGAAAATAGTCCGTCATCATTGCAAGACCCCTTGATGAAACCGTCCTCGATTCACGTAAATAATACTATTCGCGTCTATGTCCGAGTTAGACACGATTTTTTTTTTTTTTTTATTGTTTAAACAAGACATTTTAGGAGCCGGAAGAAAAGTACAAAGCGTTATCGTCGATCCTAACGAGTTCATATTTTTATGATACCTAATAATAAAAGCCATATACACGGATAGTATGTAAGATATGGGTATAGGATAGTTCTATTTATGTATTGAAAGCTAAGATAATTCATTGCAATCAAAAAATCTATTCTTAGCGGAGCAATATTAGTGATGTTTATTCTTTTGAAGCCCAGAAATCGATTGAAATAAAATCTATGTATCGAAATTTGTGTATCAGTTTTTTTAAACTACATAGAAAAACCTTTTGAGAATCTCAAAATTGTTTCAAAATAATTTACCACTTAGAAAATAATCTCCGTATATTAGAGTACGGCATGAAAATATCGGAGCATTTTTACATACTCATAAGATTTTTTTGAAAAAGAAAAAGAATACATTTTTGTAAAACGAATGACTTCTGATATAGCTATGCTCGGAATCTAATATAATATAAAATATAACTACTATTGAAAGGACGTGAATGGTACAATTTTAAACTCGATTTTTACATACCTATTCGGCACGAAACTAGGCCGGATGCAGCCAGTTTTGCGTTTAATTTTTTTTGTAAATTTTTTTTTTATTATTATTAACGAGTATTCCGCGTGCGTGTGTCATTCGCATAAAATTGAATATTATAAAATGTGTGAATGGAAATAAAATGTTGTCACGAATATATTATAGTGTGTGTGTGTGTGTGTGTGTGTGTTACACGTAACGCGCTCTCGGACATTATTATTATGTGAATCGGTGATTTTGACAGCACAATAAAATAATAATATGACATAATAATATGTAGTGCTTGAATAAATTATTATTACACTCGTGTATCTCCGGTCAATGCGTTTAGTAAGGACAAACGGTTTTTCTTTTCTTTTCTTTTTTTTTTTTCTTCGTCAACTATACTACGTATTATTATTCAACACAATATTATAATACTATTACCGCGACCACGGATAAATGCAATTATTATCTACGGAAATATACTCAATTGTATTTAATATATTCCCTAGAATATAATATAATTATATAGTGTTGTCAATATTAAATTTTAACGTAATGCGAATACAGTAGTACACACGTAAAAGAGTAATCGATTAATGTAGTTATAGATGCTAACTAAACCAACGCCCTCCCCTACCAAAAAAAAAAAAAAAAAAACCAAATAAATAANAAAAAAAAAAAAAAAAACAACCAAATAAATAAATACCACCGGGCAGAAATAATTCTGATTCTTTTGAAGTACTTCACGGACAAATTCACAAATATTTTTTATAGTGTTTTCTGAGAAAAAAACCACACGTCTTAGTTACACTCAGAATATAAAATATACTGCTGTGCTTATATACTATGATATTTACACGTTAAAAAAAAAAAAAAAAACTATAAGTATACATAATACATTGATATTTCTATATGTTTGCGAACAGATCCTTTGAAAATCAGTATGGTTAAATAAAAAGTTGTCAGTAATTCAGATCAGTACAGTTATTTTCAGTAATTAATCTACAGACAATTTTATTTTTCTTTTACCTTTTTTGTTCGGTCGAGTTTTATAATACCACTCTAGAAAAGTAGACATAGCAATAATAATAATATAATACTATTATAAAAGTTACATTCCGTAACACTTTCCCCGCAGGGATTTCGTATAGTCATTCAACATTTTTTTTTTTTTTTTTCGACCGCTCACAAGTATAATTCTTTTTTTTTTTTATCATATAGATACATATTGACGAGTTTTTAATCGAAATATTATTCTATTTAAAAATAGTTACATTATATTATTATATTACATACTTTAATAGTCGAATTGACCGGTCACACCCACGTTACGTTTGAATTTCGTTGTACGTTTAGTACGTAATATTCTGCGTTATCACTATACGCACTTGTACTGCACTCCAACACGGCTATAACAACTGATATTAATATGACATTTAATATTGTGTAGTGCCCGCAATAAGTTTACGTCGGAACAAAACGTACGCGACTACAACCATCGTCAAATACAAATTATTATTATTTACAAGTCGTGTCATTAAAAATATCAATTAAATTTCCCTTTATCCGCTCTGTAACAATATAATACACCTCTATTATTATATTTAATAGATTATATTTATGTTCTCGTATACAATGGAACGGTACATATAATTTAACAATTAGAAATAAGATTTTTTTTTTTTTTCGGCTAACTGTTAAATGGATCATATATGATATTCGTTAAATAACTATGTAAAGGTATGCCTATTTATATATTATTTTATAATTGAGTATAATGCATTATATCTTTATTTTCTGTTAACGTTTTTACAATATAACTACTATACTTTGATGTTTTCATCGGTTTTTCAACGCGCGATAAAATACTTGTATTATTATTATATACATTATCGCAACACAATTTCCAATCAACGATATGTATTAAAATACTTACGTAAAATCTAAACATTATTTACGCGTAAATAATGTTGAATACATTTCGCGTTAACTGTATGATGTGTACACCGAATAAATAATAAAAAAAAAAAAATGTATATATTGCAATAATCCATTTAGGCGTGTAAATTTATATAAACGACTGTGAACGGATATATTTTTATAAAAAGAATTAATTTTTCGTTTGTCCGACGAAATGAGTTTGAAAATATTAATTTTAATTTAACCTAAGTTAAAATTTATGAAAGTCCTATACTGCTGATGGGTGTGTCACTGTTTTTAGAGAAAATCTTGAAGAAAGGATACATAGATCAATTTGATTAATATCTGTAAGTATGTATGTATTGATAAACCATTACAAACGAAAAACGGTAATCCAAAACTCAACAAAATGTCTACACAATATAACCAGTTTTACACATTTATTGAAAAAATCGCAAGAAAATCAAAAAACATTACCTACTCAATGCCACTAACTGGATCAAAAATACCGTAAAAAAGTTTCAATAAAAGTTTTCAGTGGAGCAAGATTTCTGGTAAAAAAGTTGTTTACAGACACACTACGAAAAAAACACATCATAGTAAAACCAATATATGCCTCGCTTCGCTCAAAAATCTTAAATAATGACTACTACACGAAGTTCGCGTGGCCACGCGGTGTAACGAATAGATAAAGTTATTATAGCCGTCGTCGGTATAGACAATAATATAATATAATTGGTGGGAAATTAAAATCCAAAATTTTACGTAATATAATAATTATTTTACGAGGAAATGCTATATAAGTATAGCTGGGTATACTAGGATAACGCAGACATTGTACACGTAAGCGTAATCAATTATTCGCTTTTAAATTTAATTTATGAAAAAAAAAACGACGTAAGTGTTCCGTTAAATCTACGGTTTAAATTGACAAAAATATCCCATGGCGATTATATGTTCTTAAAATGGTTTAAAAAAATAAACGTTATAAAAAAAAAAAAAAAAAAAAAAAACGATTATTGTGATCGTTTAACAGAAAAAAAAACAACATACAAACAATATTATTACAAGACAAATATTATCAGTGACACGTTTCCTGGCAGCTAGGGTAAAAATTATTTCACCACTATACTCTATATCTATATACTTTTAACGTCTAAATATTTATAGTAAATTTGTATTCGCTGTGGCTAATGCAAATTACGTAATCTTTTTTTTTTCACTAGCATTATTTCGCTATTTTTAATACAGGAAAATCTTTCGGTCTCACGATTATACTGAATTACGAAAATAAAATAAAAACAAAAAATCGGAAAACCAAAGTCACGTGAAATATACTTTTGATTTTCAAACTTTCCCGTTATCAGGAATTGTACGAGAAATTGACAAAAAAACCACCTCAGACTATATAGATTCGGAATATTTTACACGGAAACTTCGAAAGTTTCGATTGCAGGAGCAAGTCTACATAAATATTCTAATATTGAAAAACTCGTTATTGGCCGTAGAAAAAAACTATCTAAAATAATTCAACGGAAATTTTATTGTATACGGCATTACTTATTTCAGTGGCATGCGCAGAGGAGAACGCTATGGGTTATATCACCCACCCCCCTCCCCATTGGCTTAAAACTACAACAACACTATGAGTATTTATTTAGTCATTTTATCTATAAAATAAATATTTCAGCCAAGCTACAAGGAAAAAGCTTGATTTATTAAATACAAATTGGATTTTTTGAACCCGACTGGAACAAAAAGAGATTCAACGATTTATTAATGAACCAAAATTATTATTTACTACATTCCTTCCTGGTAAAATTTTCCAGATACACCACTGATCGATAATTTATTCGATAATAAATTAGCCCGGGACGATTTCCACTTTTGGACTCCGCGATGATCATCGATGACTCCGGATCATCTATAAGTCTTCGCATAGTCTAATTATAAATATTATTTTCTAGGCCATATTTTGCTACCCGTGTGCCCAATTGAAACAGCGGGTTCCCGAAAAAAAAAAAAACAAAACAAAAAACAACGGTGGCGTTCGCGTCATCGTCGGCAAACAATAAGAACACGATTATTATTATTCGGCTATATCTGTACTACGTTATATTATATCAATGATCGTGTACCAGAGGCATATCATTACAGATCCTATTTCTGAGTTCAGCCCGAGCCGAAACGTAACGAAGTTGGTTTTAGGTGATTCTATTTGAATTTTACAACAAGTAGGTTGAGTTTTACAAAACATAACCTACTTGTCCAAACCCTGCTCAAAGGAATTTAACGTCCTAATTAATGTGAATATAAAACCTGTGCTACCCATATTTTTGTATGCATGTATAAGTATATATTTATTTTGATAAATTATACAATCTATGGTTTATACAGTCTGTACAGAAAGTAATTACAAATCAACAAAACGCTGATAAATGCACGGAATAAAGTCTCACAATATAATACAGTCAGACTGCACTACCTTTACAGAATGTTCCACGAAGATAACACCATTTCGATATCTTCATTATCTCACATTAAAGTCACCACAGATTTAGATGAAACCTAGGTGAAATGGAAAAACTTGATCTATGCACAAAGCTTGGCAGTTGGTCCAAACCTGATACCGTTCCAAGGAAGTCAGTGTCCTACAAGTGTAAACCTAAAGGCTAAAACCTACACTATACCTTGCATCTATATATATATATATATATAGTCAATGAAAAATCACGACAGATCACGCGTTTGTATCGTACCGAACTCTGATAGTGTCTGTAAATACGCGTGTCCAGCCGGAGCGATCGGCGATAATTAAAATCCGATAATTATTTGACGCGTTTTCAGACGGTTTAATTCGTCGTCGGTGATCCGTTATGCTCACTCGCGCGCGCTAAAAGATGGCGGTACACGCGACGACGAGATATTATATCGGCGGCCGACACACAGAGACATTTGCTGCGATATATTATATTGTGATTATTGTTATCAGAGATAGAACATAATAGACGCACAACGAACGTAACATAATAATAACAATAATAATGATAATATTATTGTGTACGGGGCGAGCAAATGCGCGCGCGTGTCAAGCCGGGACGACGCGCATAATGTACGGCCGCGTGTGCGTACCTGGTACCTGCATTGTATGTATACACAGTGTGATCGACGATAATAGAAAATACTACGGGCCTAATACTAAGTGAGGGGAAGAAGACGAAAAAAAAAAAAAAGCAGCGGCAATATTAACGGGCAAATCGAACAGTCTTATAAACGCGTCGTCGAAACGGACGGTGGTGGCGGCCGCGGACAACGACATATTATTATCATTATCATTATTATTATTATTATTATTATTATCACTGTTATTATTACAACACGTACGAGTCGTATTGCCTTGTCATTCGAAAACGATAATAGTGCGATAGTACTGGGAGACCTACCGCATTTACACTATATATATATATATATGCACCTGTATTTATAGGTATTGTAGATATTCATTGTATTCCGCTAATTTAAAACAGGAATCTATAACGCGTGAATGTGAAAAAAAAAGTATCCTACACTATATTACAATACAATGACGCTAGCCGTCGCCGGATAACGTATATAAGTGTAAGCGTTAATTAGTTTTTGGAATGATTGTCAAGGACGTTCGCGAAAGCAGAAGATTCCTCGATCGAGTCACGCGCATTATTATTATTTGTCGCGTTGTACCGAAGGTATCGAGGTACCTTCACGATTTATGTATACTACATGTCAAAAGTAAAAATAAAACGGCGAAAAATTCCAAAAAAAAAAAAAAAAACCAAACTAGAAACACTTTAAACGTAGAAAATATACTATGTTCTGGGTGAAATATCGGAATTCGGACGAAAGCCGTCTCAAAACTCTATCGAAAGACCGATTATACCGATTACATTGTTTATTTTTGGTTTCGGGGAAGACAAGCTTAAGTCATTTTCGTACAGTTATATCAGTGTATAAAAAAATTCGATGCCTGAAAAAAACTACCAAATGATAGAACGGTATAGTTGCAAAATGGTGAGGCCTAGAGCTGAACGAACGGAGCACTCGCCACGCATTTTCACCACGGTTGAACGGGCCGATATTATAGACATAATAAAAAAGTCTTTGCCAGAGTCTTCAGAAGTCTTTAAAAAAAAAAGTATTAAGTACCGCCAATTACCTCCCTCTAATTTTTAAAAACTGCTAAACACGCAGAATACATTCAATGTATATATCTAGACATGCACATAACGCGGAATTTTCGGGTCCCCGCAATATTGGTCTCTGCCCGCGAGTGCCGCAAATCGTAAGAACAGAGTCGCCTCTAATCTAAATATGATTTATCACGCATAAAACGCATCACGTATTTATATTTTAACGATAACGGATATAATAAAGTCTTGAGTTGTTGTAATTGTTGTAATTATTATTGTACAATTGATTATTAATTCGATGAGATATCACGAAGAAAATGTGATCTTGACTCTTGACGCTTGTCAACATATTATAATTTACGCCTTTCTATATCGCTACGTCTACCCTTGAAATATAAATGTATAATCATTATATTACGGGGACAAAAAAAAAAAAAAACGACCAGAATAAATGTATTTATTTTTTTTTTACTATTATACGACTTCTACGAGTACCTATAGACATTATAATGTACCTACTTGTATATTATAGTGTATCATAATGGTGAAAAACTGTAGGCCGCAAAGACGGCAGCCGGTGTCTCTCGACCGTTTCGTGTGCCGGTTAACAATTTATACGAGTCTTATGATCATAATAATTATTATTGCCGTATGTTTTTTTTTTTTTTTTAATAACGATAGTAATAATAATATTATAATCGTTCGAAACGGATCACGATATAATAACACGATAATATGAGGAGCTCCTCCGTTTTTTATATAACCGCGATGAGAAACCCGATAGCGCGTCGGCGCGCACGGCCCAGACACAGACGGACGCGGCGATACTGGCCCGCGCGCTTTCACCACGTGACTTCTTTGCGAAAAAACCGTGTCGTGAATCGAAACAACCGTCAAGCTCGGCTTTTTAATTTCATAAATCCAATTAGTATTTCGTCCCACGATTCGTTTGTTTGTTTGTTTTTTTTTTTTTTTGTTTCGTTCGTTATTTTTTCCTTCGGCCATAGTATACATACTATTATTTTTGTATATTATATCGGTACGCGCGCATAAAACAAACGACCGTTGGCGAAATCCGACTTCCGGCATGCGTATCACATGGTATAATACGGTTATTAATTTTCGTATGCCTATATTATAATATTATACCCACCTACTTGAGTACTATCGACTGCATATTATTGGGCTGTTATCGCTGTTGTTAAAGACTTGAGAGACTGCAGACAAAGAGAGAGAGAGAGAATATTATTGTATTTTAATAATTTCGTATTATAATACAACGAGCATTCGTTATACGATTAAATCGTTTTAAACTATTGCCAGGTAGATCAATGTCAAATGAGTAGATACTGGCATAGGTACTGCACTCCTAAAAGCCAAAAAGTGGTGAATGCCATTATAATAGTTTTGAGAAAAATTACTCTTTATGAATCGCCTTATTGTTTTTTTTTTAATTCTATCGATATTAAACATAAATACTGTTTGTCTACTAGTACAAGTGAAATTATCGTATAATGCAGTAAATGTGATCAGTTACTGTGTGTTTCCTTGGGTATAATCGATACTGTTTTTTTCCATAATCACATAGTCACATATACTTGTATTAATTTTAAAACCGCGTAGATGTATTGTCTATATTTAACCATATTTTTATTTTGAAATCTATTGCATTTGTGGTATTTAAGGAACCAAAAGAGGTTCCTTAAAAGAAAGACAACTGATTTTTTTTTACATAAAAAGTAATTTTTCAAATCTTATCGTTTGCCATCCTTTGGTTTGTTATACTAAACAGAATAAAATGTCCGGAATATAAAAATCCTGAACGCAATATAGATAATCCGGAAGAAAATATTCCGAAATCTATTTTTCCAGAACGCAATAATCCGGAACAGAAAAGTCCGGACTGCAATTTCCCAGACCGAAAAATTCCGGAAAAATATTAATGGCTAGAAAAACTAGAAAAACTTTGTTATCACAAAAACGTAAAAAAAAATTTTACAACGAAAAGGAAGAAAAGAGGCTAATAGAAAATTCGGGAAAAAAGGAAAAATAGTCAGGGAAGATAAGGCCGGTGGAAGAAAAACTGCTATTGGCGACTATTATTAGAAAGACTAGAGGGTAACCGTTTTAGGACGATTGGTTTTTACTTAATTACGAACATTTGATATTCCGGAATATTACGTTCCGGGTTTTTACGATCCGGAATTTTATAGTCCGGAGTATTACCTTTATAGGACTTTGAAATTCCGAAAAATTGTGGCCTATTAATATTTCCCTCTCGAAACAATTTCAAACGGAGATCATGACTTTACCGTAGATATTCGAAATACAATCTCCGCAGCTGATATGTAGTAATAATATTTGTTCTATAATGCAGTCTTGCGTATCTTTTGAAATAAAAATGCATTTATATTGCTGGTCGAACGTGATCTCGCGTTCGAAATAATATTATTATTTTTTTTTTCATTTTTTATTAAACACACTGCACGCGGGCTGCATATATATATATATATATATAGACTCCGTGAAAATAATACAATTTTTTTTTTATAGAGAAAAAAACTACCACGTCTACATAAATATTATAATAATAAATATAATATAATATACTTATATATCGTTATTTATTTTTAAATTTCACAATGCATCGAACCCTCGAGTGAAATAACGAAAATATCGAGTGTACGTAAATATTGACACGCCGCAATAATATACGTACCTATACGTTTAGACACATTTCGTGATAGTACGTATAATAATAATAATATTATAAGCTATATGTTATTAAGGTGTATACCTATGGCCACTCGCAGTTGTCTATAAAATAATATATACGTATACGAAGAGTTGCAAAATAGTCCCTGCGGTCTTGTCGTATTTTGACTCGCAGTAAAAATATTGTACCTATAGTACGTATATAAAGTATAATTTGTTGGAAATAACGTACAGTCATAATATAATAATATTGTGTTAATTTCCAACGATTAGGTACAAATTTTCGATAGCTCTAAGCACTATAGTAATGCACGTGTATATATATGTTTATGAAAATCGCATTACCATTACTTTACTAATATACCGAAGTGTACAATAATAATATAATTATTAAATTATTGTATATTTATACGCGAGATCGGCTACGATAATATTATATTTGTCTGCGATAATTCGTGTTTTAAATTTTTAACAATAATTGACGACCTTCGCTACGACAATTTCCACAATATTGTTTTCATTGATCTACTATCCGGTCAACCATATAGGTATACAAGGTGTATTATAATGATTCGAAGTAGATTAAAAAAAAAAAATAATAATAATAATAATAAAACAATTTACCAACTATATTTAGTAACTATACGTGTAAATAGGTAACAGGTCACGGGAAATACGATACGAGCTCATAAACACCTTGCGCTTTCCATAAGGTATAATTATTAGTGTAATTTCGTTGTTGGCTCGTGACGAAAGTGTTATAAATACTCGAGGTACATTTTCGATGCATTTCGCATTGTTTTCCAAAACTTACACAGTATACGACGGTCGATTTATTACAAATTCATTCCGTGTATATTGTATACTTTCGAATAAGAATAAAAGATTTGGTATTTTTGATTTTTGAATAGTTTTCTTCATTTTTTAAAAGTATTTTATTTTGAATATTGAGGACATTTTCAAGGTATTCCAGAGTATTGAATTTCCACCTCTAACCGTACATAATTATATGCGTATTATGTCATAAGTGGCGTGCGCAGGGAAATTGAGTAGAAGTCATGTACTCCTCCCTTTAGCTTTTCAACACAACACTTACGAGTATTTATTGAAAAATTTATTCTTTAAACATATAGGTATGTATTTCAGCCAAGATAAAACGAAATGCTTGATTTAATAATTAAAAAATGGTTGTTTTTTTCTCGACTACTAAATTTCCATAATCGAGTCGGGTATAGAAGAAGATTCTGTCATTCGCTAATAGTTAATATTCATTACGCCCTGTGCCGTTGAACATTTCTAGGCGCGCCGCTGATCGATCCGGTATAGACGGGCACGTATTATAAATGTAGAGCGTTAAAATATAAATTAGAGCTTCGCTCTCGTTCCCTTATTGATTTCGGTCCTGCACTCGTCCCCGATCAAACTCCCCCTCCCCCCCCTCACCAAATACTCAACCCGAGGACGTTGCGTAATTTTCTGCCGGGGGTCATGTTTTCAATAATGTTGCGGTGTACCGTGGAACAATATTACGACGGCACGAGCGATTTGCATATTACAATATGTATAATGTACTATTATCATAATTCTGTACGAAACAATACGAGTGTGTAGTGCGCGCTGCGAGTGAGTGCGTGTTCGACGACCACAGTCGACCGCGACGGACCGGAGACCGATGAAACCGTCCGCGCGTTCATAATGGCACACGTATGGAAACGAGACCGCGAAAAAAACAACACCGGGCCGCCGCCGCCGAGCCGCGCTTCAAGAACGCCGCGCCCCGGCCGATCGAGTTATTTAACCTCGGCCGAAAACGAAAAGCGGGGCGGCCGACGAACGCTATCCAGCAACAACAATACTGCGCGTAATCGTATTACGCCCGTACATTTTACGTATACGCGTCTATACCGTGCACACTAGTGTACACGAGAGACGTTGCCACACGGTATGACGTTTATATTATCATTGTATTATTGTTAATTATTGCCGTACGGCGTGTGTGTGTGTAGCGGTGCACGTGATGCGTGATGTTCACGATTGTTTGTACGCGAACAGACGCGAACGCCGGCCCCGTAGACGCGCACCCGCGGACTCGCGTGGAAACGCGCGCGCGTCCGACAGCGGCGCGGCGGCGATTGGCGACGAGTCGCGCGCCGCGGGCCGATCGGTGGGAAAATCGCGGACCCGCGGAGGCGACAGGGGGCGTCGAAGGGCTGCGCGGGCCCGGCAGGAGGTTGGCCAGTAACGAGGGACGGCGCGGAAGAAGACTGCGGTCGTCAAACCGACGTGACCGAATAACAACAAGAAGAATATCCGTAACGCGTCGCGATTCGTGAACACGGCGGCGCGGCGCACTTCGGAAACGCTATTGTACGAGTAAAGTCGTCCGGGCTTTTAACGGCGGCGTCGAATTTCTCCGCCTAAAACGCTATTGGTGTTAACTAACTCGTGTACAATGAAACGCATTTCGGACCTTTCCGGATTGTGCGGGAAAAACACGCGGGTTTTCCACGCCGGTCCACTGGATACCGGGTACCGAGGAATGAGGATCGGCCGGCCGACCGTACACACGGTTACAATAATATCGCAGTCGCGGTCGTCGGCGCTCCGGCCGCAATCCGAAATGCATAATAATAATAATACGTATATTATATTTATACGTAATAATAGCGATAACATGCATAAAATGCGTCACGTCATTATGTCGAACGTGTTCTGACGCGCGCGCGAGCGATTACAATGATAATAATATTATGATTACTATTATTATATAGAGCGTACGGCAACAGGTAAGCGCGCGAGCGGCACGTAGTGGCCGCCGCCGCCCTCGGCCCGGTTCACCTTGCGCCGCCTTATTACGGTGTTATTTTTATAATAATAATTATTATTATTATTATTATTATCCTCGATATTGTGCGCCCGATAATGTCTAACGGCCGTACATAATGGTATAACGTTATAATATACCAGGCGCATCATCTCTACACCTGTCGTATATTGGGCTCAAACGTCGATTTTACATCGCGAAAAAATAGAAAAAATATAATGCGATTACGTCGCGGAAATTATCGACCGATTGCGTTGCGCAAATTCTCAGCTAGTTGCTTTAGCACGAGCTCCCGGAGCTGAAATCCGAGAGGAAGACGGCCGAAAGACAATGACAATACAGTGTGCGTATAAACATATCGGTTTCGTAGTAACTGTCTCATTACACGCGAAAAGGGCGTGGAATCGAAAAAAATAATAATAATCCCGCCATATCTTGTGCAACTTTTACGCGAAATGCCTATGCACTTACTCCGAAGCCCTACAAATCGCACGACCGGAATAAACGAGACGCGTAATATTAAACAGGTATTACGATATCATTAAAGGCCAAAGGGGGAAAACGAATTCTCGCCGCGCGCGAACGTTATCATAATCATGACAATAACAATAATAGCGGTGGTGTGAATAATATGAATATACATATATATATATATTATTTTTTTTTTCTTCGATCCGACCCAGATACGCGATCGATTAATCGTTTCGCCGCCGCCGCCGCCGTCGTAAACGAGAAAAATAAAAAATAAATACAATAATTGTGAGAGAGAATGAAAAAAAAAAAAAAAAACAATCGCCGCAATAACGAAACATAATATTTATAAGGCGCGTGCCCGTTCAACCCCTTCGAATAACCCTGATCCGGCTGAATGACGCGCGCGCGAACGTTTTAAATACGCGTACCCGTATACGCGCATGCACAGACAACAATATTTATACACGAGTCAATACGCAAGTACACTTATTATTATTTTACTAGGACGCGTGACCGGTGCGATACCGGTGTACGGCGCGGCGCACGACGACGTGCGACAATGGGTTAATCGTCGAGGCCGTTCACGACGTCGCGCGCGCCAGCCGTCGCCCCGACCGACTTAAAACGGGACGTGTCGCGCCGCCGCGTTGTTTTTACACGCGCGCGCGCGGTTTCCCGCAATGACAGACTCTGCGCAATAATTCCGTTTTCTTTTTCTTCTTCTTCTTCTTCTTCTCTCTTTCGATTTCACGTATAATATAATTAACGCCCACGGCGGCACCGTCACATCAAAATGCCAGTACCCGTGTTATATCGTTCGTACGTACGTACGTATCCGCCCCCCCCTCCCCGTATCGTTACCATTATCAATCGCAATTCAATACGCGCACAGGTGCCCTACATCGATTACCATACCGAAAATATTATTATCGATACGATATATTATTATCGCGTTCTCATCGCCGCCGTCGGGCCAAAAGCGCTTTACAACAATAATATTTTAAGCGCGTCCGGGGTCCCTACAATACGTTTTCGATTCTAAAACGCTTTTCGATTCGTTCGAGAATCCGATCCCCGGGACATACGAATATCGCGTACAACAAAGCACACTTCCGCCCCGAATCTCCCTTCCCGCATACGCGTCGCGTTTCGTCGTCGATTATTACGATTTCGCCCGTGTTTTACTCGCCTTTACGGTTTCCGTTTAATCCGTTTCGGTCAGTTCGGTGTAATTAAACATTCAATTTAGTCTTTCAAGTTGTATTGTTTTTTTTTTTTTTTTATAGGTTATCTATTTTATTCGCGGGACAATATGCGCCACGAATAGCACCTGCAATAGTATTCATTCGTCCATAAATTCAACCAAAAACCGATCGACTTGTTCACTATGACAAAAACGATAGGTATCATTACAACGTGTTATCTTTTGCATTCAGTACGCTCTTCTTCTCCATACCCGGCCTGTTTCGGAGTTCTCCACTATGATCGGCAATACTAATGTTAGCCAATAAGAAGTGGAGAACTACGATAATAGATGAAGTGACAAACTATTTGAGCGGGGTATGCGTATTGAAAAAATAATGTTATCATACCTACGTATATATTTTGTCACGTTATTCACAAAAAAACAAATATAATAATAATCGTAAATGCTACTCCGTCGGATAGTATAAGATAAAAAAAAAAAAATGCGAGTACGCGACGTCATTGTTCAGAATCTAAAGCGCGTAAAAAAACAGAAATTTCACAATATTATAGACGTATTACCGCATATATAACTTTGTCAACACTAAAATGTAGTTTTTGTAATTTCAATCTCGGCATAGTAAAAATAGATGTAGGTTTACGTGTGTCTATGGTATACGTCAGCCAAATATATGTACAACATAGGTAGCCAACAATACCGCGAAGCCGGATTATTTAATATTTTTTTATTTGATTACCGGAATGCTGTTCTTCTTTGGATTGCTACTGCAGAAACTTTGGGTAATGATATTCATATTCTTATTGTAAATCGGTCATCAATTCGACGCGTTCGTATAAAATATCATAGGCAACGTGCTGAAAAAAAAAGTCACGACTATAACTTGGCAAAGGAAGAGGCAGTTATTATACACAGGGATGGAAAACTTCTTCCGACTTTAACGGGAAAAAGCTTAACTAATAGGCTTCCTATAATCGCCTCTGTTAATGGTCGTGAACAACTTCTAAATGTCCCAGCGATAAACAGTGGAACTAGACGTGAACAAGCTAACGCAGTATACCAAACACTTGTAGACTGGTGTCTAGACGAAAATGTACAAGTATTTTGTTCTGATATTACAACGTCAAACACTGGTCGCTTAAATGGAGCTTGTGTTTTACTAGAGCAACTTTTAGAACGCGAAATCTTATATTTACCATGCCGCCATCATGTATGAAATTATATTGAAAAGTGTGTTCGATTTAAAATTTAAGACAACATCGGGTAGGGACGTTGCAATTTTTTAAAGGTTTCAACATGCCCGGGGAACAATTAACACTAAATATTTTAATCCTGGCACACAAAATAGCATTGTAATGAATTCTATAAATGACGTATGTGATTATATTGTTAAATTTTCTAAAGATCGACTTGTAGAAATTCATCCAAGAGATGATTACCGAGAATTACTAGAATTAACAGTTATTTTTCTGGGCGGAATACTTCCTAATGACATTAGTTTTAAAACACCAGGTGCCATTCATCACGCTCGGTGGATGGCGAAAGCTATTAATAGCTTGAAAATATATTTATTTCGCGAACAATTACGATTAACACCCAAAGAAGAAAGTACCTTAAGGAGTATTTACATTTTTATTATACGATTATATTTAAAAATATGGTTTAACTCAATGTCTTCAATCAAAGCTCCTTTACAAGATTTTAATTTTATATAAAAACCCTTTTGCGTTATACCTCTATAGATAAAGATTTATCTCAAACTGCGGCTAAAAATTTTTGTAGTCACTTACGGTATTTATCGGTAGAATTATGTGCTTTTGCATTTTTCGATGAGACTGTGTCACTGAAAACTAAAAGAAAAGAAATGGTTCATGCTCTAGACAACGAAAAGTTTATCAGAACAAATTTCAAATACACAACGATTAATAATATCTCCGAATTGTTAGAAAAGGAAATCGATGACTTTAAATGTGTCAATTCAAAACAACTATTTGCTATCAACACTAATTTTTTGAATGACGATCCTTTAAATTGGGAAATTAATGAAGTTTATAATAAAACTTAATTATAACAAATATTCCAGTTATAAATGATGTTATAGAAAGAGGAGTAAAACTTATAGAGGACCATAACAACAAAATAACTAAAGATGAATTACAAAAACAATACCTACTACAAGTTGTTAGTGATTATCATAAACATATCCCGACCACAAAAAAAACAGTTACGCTGTCATAAATTTGGTTGTATTATTATACAACCAATATACAACAATATATGCTATGGATAAACATCATCATGTTATTATTTTATATTTATTGTAAATTGTAAGTTATAATAAAAATTATAAGTTAAATATTATATTTTTATTTTAAGTTGCCTAAAATAAAACCTTATCGTTAAAATATTTAAAAAGTAAAATATTTACAAAAAATTATATATAAAACAAACTATTGTAAATGTAATTTTCTAACATTTGCGTTTTAGTCAATTTTTTTTTCTAAAGTTATGTTTAAGAGTATTTTAAAAGTTAATAATATTAATACATTATCTATTTTTGTAACTTTAGAGCTTTTGTGGCAAGTATTAAAATAAATTAACTAGTTTGAAACTTTTTTTTTTATGGTTTAATTTAGTAATCAAACCTTTATGAGGGAGGTAATCTGAAAAAAATCACAAATGAAAAATAAAGATCACCCAAGTATACATACGAATATAAATTTAAAAAATAATAACAATGACGATTTAAAAAAGAAAACGTTTCTGTATACAGTAGCGACGAAACGTAAATGGTTTTTCTTATCAGTGTTTAAATTTGTATTATTATTTTTCTTAAATTAGATGCCACAGGTTCAGTATAACTTCGGTTAGTTTAACCAATATTATGTGTTTTTTACCGCGCATATATATATATATATCAAACCCCATGATACGAATTTCACGGTAAGTATTTATATTATTACGTTACAATAAATAACAAAATGAATTACGAATACCGCCGTATAATAAGTGATGTACTCCATGAACATTTTCACACCAATTCGAGTAAAGACTCGTTCAATTCGGGTGAGAACTAAAAAGTAGTGTATAGGTACCTACATATGTATACTCTACTTTGACTGACATATTATAAAGTGTCTTTTGTCGGCTTCGGCCGTAGTAAAATAATATTACATGCTCATTTCCTGCGGCCAACAATTTGACCCATATACGGACAACAACTGGTCTCGCGCTACAGTTTGCGTCGTCGTACAACTTTCCATTCGACCTTGACGCGATTCACTTATCGAACGATCTATCATTCGAGACACTCAACCACCCACACTACCTGCAGCAAATATATACATGTATATTTAACATTAAATACGTAATCATATCACAAACACTGCCTGCTGTATACCTGTATAATAATATAATATATGTAAAACCGTTAATTAAAGTACATAGTATAATATTATATATATATATATATATAGGTATATATATCGTATTCGATTTTATTTTTTTTTACAATCACGTTTTGCGATATAAGCTGACTATTATATTGTCATGGTCCGGCCATATATATTATATTAATTTCGAGGCGTATATAGTGTTCGCAACAACCGCAATCGAGCCGGAGACTTTAACGCACATACGTACTTCTATTATTATTATTGTCGTATCGTTTTCAGACCGTCGCCGTAGAGTGGGCCCTTTCTCGTTTTCGCACACGATCGTATTTCGTTTAGGATATCACTGCAGTATAATACTTGCCATATAGATAGTTATATAACTACATATTATAACCGTTAACATTATTTAGCGTTTAAACAATTCCGTCCGCAAAACCCAATGCTATGTACTTCACAAAATATATATACGATAACCTTATTGTCTG
This sequence comes from Cinara cedri, assembly GCA_902439185.1. Taxonomy (NCBI): domain Eukaryota; kingdom Metazoa; phylum Arthropoda; class Insecta; order Hemiptera; family Aphididae; genus Cinara; species Cinara cedri. The sequence continues at coordinate 143,343 of CABPRJ010001430.1, forward strand.
AAAAGAAAACCTATAGTAAGTAATATTGTATAAGTCGAAGTCTTCACTATAGTTATTTTTTCACTCCGAATGAAAACTGTCTATATTAACTGCCTATATGTATTTTTCAAAAGAAATCAAAAAAAAAAAAAAGGCTGATACTGCTGATGAGTGTGTTACAGGTTTAGAAGGGAAGTTGAAAGAGAGAGTGCACAGAGTAATTTATGTCTGCAGTACGCAACGATAAACTATCGCTAACTAAAAAAAGATTCTGAGCAGAGTATTATTAGTCTTATTTTGTCTCTAATTGCCAAGGTAACCCGAGAGTTAAAAAAATTATACAAAAAATTGTCAGTTTTTCCTATTTATTAAGAAAACTACATGTAAAATCAAAATAAAACACTGCCAATTGCACCAACTAGATTAAAAATGTTATAACAAAGTTCCTATAAAGTTTTTGATTGGAACGAGATTCCTGTTATCTAGTAAATTGTTTACAGACACATAAAAAAAATACGCCAATAAATTACTCCGTTTGCTCAGAATCTAAAAAAAAAAAATCCAAGTCCTATAATAATGATGACGGTTGCAGCGATGCCTTTCCGCATATTTCCTCAACAGATTGCTACAGAACTACCTACACATAAATACATAATATGCGACGAGTATAAATACCTACAGTGTATACAATACCACTAAATATTTATTTTACTACACGGTGCTGTCGGAGACGTTCCCCCGAGACAGGAAGTAGGATTTGGACAGGGTCTAATGGGTTCGACGTGATATACCTACCGAATCGAATTATGTTATAAGTATAGAAATGCACGGCCGCGTTGTTGCGCAATGGTAACCGGCGATCGTTCCATATAGACACACGAATCGGGTTTTGCGCGTTCTTTGTGGCTGCTTTATTATACGAAAAATATCGGTACGGACAGTATTATATTATTAAGACGGCGGTGGAGAGACGGCGAGTGAACAAAAAAAAAAACGTATTTTATATCCATAAAACCAGTAGCCAAGCGGATTATATGGACGCGAACCGTTTAAACGACTGTTGTGTACCTAAATAATTATTAGGACACCGTAACACGATTTCGTGCATATTATATTGTTAGGTTTGGTACACTCTTATTATATTATGTGTCCTAATCATTTCACTATTACTGCAGCTGCGCTGCCGTTTGCTTACCTATATTATAAATAAAGGTATATTGTAAATATCACAAAATGATAACATTATAATATTGACGTGTATATACTTTTACGTAGTTATTTTATTATTATTATCATCGGCGATGAAGAAAGATAATATTAAAATCCAATATAATAATATGATACGGAAAATGTTACAACGGCGTGGTGTCAGTGTTGCACCGAACAAACGGCCGGTTACACGATAACGTGCGCTCCGACCAAGTGAATTCCGGCCAAAGACGCCGTCGTTGTTCGGTTTTTACCGCGGAAATCGGCGTATTATATTATCGCTATCGCTATTATCATTATTATTTATTTCGTTGTCACGTTGTTGTTATTATTATAATACAAGAGTGCAGTATTATTTGTATTAATAATCGCCGTGAAATCGACGTTCGATCGGTCGGTCTCCCCCGCGCTCGAGCGCGTGCCAAGGTCGCATCGTTCGCTATACGGTGCAACAGCAGCCGGCTATTTGCTCGTATTATAAAAAAATCGCGTTCTACAAAATACACAGCTGTTTTTACTTACGCTATCTATATCGGTCGGGCCGGGAATAATAATAATAATAATAATAATTTATAATTTCACTTTCTACGCGTATACCTACCTAATATTTCTCTGACGCGGATCGACTGTTATTTTGTAACGGGTCAAACGACGCTAATTCGGCCGGGATGAATGGGAACAAAAATTATAAGTTATAATATTTTATTATAATGTTATCTCGATGATGACAGAAGTAAAATATTAATTTTATATTTATATCTCCACGATGAAAACAGATTTTACGCGAAACTGATAAAAGTACCTTGTATTAAACGATTTTCCATAGAATTGTATGTCTTTGGCCCCGATGAAAAAGGACTCGAGAAGATTTTGTGTAATTTTCTATATACAAGCAAATTAAATGTTGAGAATTACCAAATGATATTAATGACATAATTGCTAAATGGCTAAAATACTGTATAATAAAAATAACTTATGTATGCCTTTTTCACCAAATAAAAATTGCATCATAGTGACTTAAGATGTTTTAATTTTCAATAACATACGCGTGAAAATAGAAATGGATTGTGGTACTACCAACAAATAAAAGATGACACGTTACACGAGAAAAAATAATAAAAATAACAAAAAATTTCAAAAATTGATACAAACCCTATTTTCCCAAGGACCAAAGGTATATTGAAGACATTCTCCGGGTACCTATAACCTCGTATTATTCGTTTTCAAAAATTTGGGTCGCAAAAATAAGCATACAGGTACACAAACTATTTTTACATATTCATCGTGATATCTACTAATTGTATGTAATGCGAAATACAAAATAATATGAGATTAACCATCAGAAATATTATCCTCTATATCTATATAATATTGTAGATATGTGTTTTATCTCTAAAAATCATTTTGAAAGGTTACTTTTGTCATCTTTTCATGAACAATTTTCACGATTTTACACAATAAATACTCGCGATGATGACAGTACACGGGACTATACTCTTGTCTAAAGATAATTTGAATATTTTCAAGTTGATTAACTAATAACTTAATATTACTCATATGTGTAAATACCCAATACCTATAATCTATATATATATATATATATATATATCGGGACAATAAATTATAAAATATTTGATCAATGGATTTTTTTAATTTTTTTTTTTTTTTAAATTAACTACATTCGATAGGTACCTTTTATTATTAACAACGAAAAAAAGTAATAGTCAAACGCAGGAATTGAAAAACGACTGTCATATTTGGTTTGTTTTTATTATGTTGAACGTTCTTAAAAACAAATTGGGTAATATATTATGTGATGCTACACTATTATAATTTAATATTTAGAATTTATTACCTTCTGCGGCAACGACGTGCGTTTCGATTTGTTTCGTTGAATTGAATGCCGAACACGAAAGTGGTGGTTGTCCATTGGCGGTTATTGGTTTGAAAACCAATTATAGAAAAAAAACAAGTACCTATTTATAAAATATTATTAATTATTTTAAACGATTTATCGAAACACGCGCTGAAACCGCAGTTATAATAGGCTCTATTCGATTCTATAAATATATAACATAACATAATATAATACATAGAGAGAATCAAATAAGTGCTAAATAGGATATTATCAATTATATATTATTATGATATAGACGAGTAAACTCATTTAAAATCGAACGTGTTTCAAACCGTATAGAATATCTGATTTTCTTTCGTACAATTCGTATTTGCAAGAATGTTAAACACGATTTAATCTATTGGTTCCGTAGTGTAATTATAAAATATAGTATGTATTCTTACGTATTGTATAGTAACTGTATACCATAATAATTTCTATTTGGCTATCAATGCGACTGCAACTACGATTGCAGAATTCACAACTATACAACTATACCTTTGTATAGATATAGATAATATATATGTTTACAAAATCCTGTTCGATTGTTGTTGGCTTATTATACGAATCTACGGTTTAAATTCAACCTTAACGTAAGTTTGCTTGGCATTCAAAACAACAGGGAATGTTGCTGTTTATTTTTATCTCAGAATTCGACCTCTAAAGGGTGGCCGACTTATAGTTTTTGGTATTTTTGGATATAAAATTGGATTTGTTTTGTTATCACAGACAAGAAAGCGCCCTTTTTGTATGATACAGCAAATTGGTGTGCAACAACGATCGTAAAGACACGTTAAATTGAATTTCTTTATTGATTTCTGATTTTTGAAACGAATGAGCCCGGGAAATATCGGGCAATTCAACAAATTATGATATTACAGTTTTAAAAACAACAATACTATATAATTTAAATCGATATAACAGCGTCTAAATGCGTATAGAGAGATGTTTCGAAATTATTATATTACTATAAGAATTCGAAAGGTTTCCGGAAAAGAACATTTTTATGAACATTGTACGGGTATTATGACGCCTGTTAACGAATTCGCGCACATGTATTTTCGTCTATAATATCAAGTAAATATAATATTATGGTCGACGTTTACACAGACACCGTTTAGCACAAGTTGCACAACAACATTGTCGGATTTTAAAACGGTCGATTTACTAGTGGCTAATAATAATAATAATAAATAGGTAGAACATAAAAGTAAAAATAATAATAGCAAAGCTTTTTTTTTTCTGATCTACAGTGACAGTGTATGATATAATACCTAAGTATCTAACTATTCGTATATGTGTCCTGGAGTAGTATGGGGAACGAACTAAATTGAACTCTTCCTTTTTTTTTTTCTACATGTCACATGTTATGTAAATAAGAATATATTATGAATCGACAAAACAACAAACCATGCAATTATCACTTTATATATATATTTGGTCTCGGGGAACTGGGAATAAGGGCGAAAGTTAAATTTGGCTTATTTTTTAATAGATCATTTTATTCCGTTATTTTTTTTTTTTTTAATGGCATGAATTTTCAAGTCTGACGTGGTTTTCGCTTTTCCTGTACATTTTGTTAAAATAGTTTTTCAACGTAGCCGACGATATCCTACCTTTCCAACTTTAAAAAAATGTATACTGCTTACGTAGGTACAGCTATTTCAACAAAAATTGTCAGTTTATTCGAGTGAATTCGTATTGATAACAAATACTTGATTATTTTATTTAAAAGAAAATGTCTGCAACAGTATCATAATTTAACTTGAATAAGTCGAAAACTCGATAATCCTTGTATAGATATACCTATAGATAGGTAATTGTGTTCCCCTTGAAATTGTAACTAGGTATCGATACAATCCATATAATACGAGTACCTATATAAGTGCATTACCGTTTATTTTATAATAACGGAAATAAAATATTATAAAATCAACTCCGTTACGTTAAAATCGCTGCACTGGAACAACAGTCATGAAAAAAAATAATTAAAGAATTACGATACTCATCATGATCAGCTGCGTATCGTTTACAATAATATTATAACCACGCGATTCGTGACAGATTTTGACGTATGACGTCACCTGGACTATACACATAATACGCATTGCATTTATAAAAATATTATATTCGGATACTTTACTTTGGCGAACAACCACGTAACAGTGAAAAAAAAAAATGAACTTCAACGGATAACCGTAATTATATCTTAGTACTCTTAAAAGCACACATTTATTATAATGGTAACATTCTTCTGCAGCGCGTAATGTGTCAAACACGAATTTATACATAACGTGGGCGGTATAAAACGCGTTCGTAATAATGTTATACAACGAATCGTAAGAGTTTTAAAAACGGAAACGATAATATTTATACTTTTTAATGTAGGATTAAAATTATTTTCATTACCTAAAAAATGTTTAATTTTGTTTTCTTCTAGCTTCTATAGCCCATTTAGGGCCTTCGCTGCTTCTACTAGTTCATGTCATCTTTCTCTATCTTTATTCTCCTCTAGCTCTAACCTTGGTTAACATTTTTCGAGGTCTGATTTAACTAAGTCTATTTACCTCTGACTAGGTCGTCTTCTAGGTATTTTCTCATTGATAGTGTCTGATATTGCTTCTTTTATCGTACCATTGGACCAAACGTTTGCCTCTTAAATATGACTTGATATTGTCCATAAGGTACGTTTGATAAACTTATCTATTGGTTATTATTCTGTATTCTCTATTGTGTATGGTAGAAATATAAGACCATAGATATATCGTAGTATTTTCCTTTCAAGTGGCAATAAGTTTTCTTCATCACCTTTCGTAACTGACCACGTTTCGCATTTATATGATATAACTGGCTGTAGGTAGCTCGAGACGCTTAAGCAGAATTTATTTCGATTTTATAAATAATAATTTAGATTTAAACGATTTTTCCAGACTTTATTAGCGGCTAATATGTTTAGCTTTATCTCATTATACATATTATTTGTATTGTTTACATTAGTTTCTAAATATTTGTGAAAAATGACAGATGCAATTATTAAAAAAAAAAAACATACATTATAATATACGTATAATTATATTTCTCATTGAGCACGAAATGATTGTGTATGCAAATATTTCAAAATATGGGAGTTTTAAAATATTTTGGATACTGAGCGTAAAGCGAGGAATATATTAGTTTTTCTATTGATGTGTATATGTGTTTTTTTCGCTATTTATATAAACGACATTTCTACCAGTAATCTTATTCGTGTCGTCGACTTCGGGGTGGTCTCTACATGATACTAAATTTTGTCTATTTCGTGCGTTGTAATCTCAAAATGCGTAATTCCCTTTGTATTGGAAACGGTATAATAAATGACTTAAGCTATTCTCCCTGGGTTTAGATATATATACGTGATAATCGCGTGCCATATAGATTTTGACGTATGACATCACCGACCATGTACGCAAGCACAAAAAATTATGTGATATACCGGGTGGATAGGTGTTACGCGCGAGGTTTTTCATTTTGGTTTTAATTTATTTTTATTATTATTATTATTATTTTTTTTTTTTTTTGGCAGCGGGATACCTATACAATATGAAATTATATTATTATAATGTGTTTAATAGGTATGTATATACTATTGCTCGGGCGTTATGAATCGGGCGCGCGCGCGACCGTTCTTTCGCACATGCACACCCACGCTAGACAATAGAGCGGGCCGGTATACAGTCACGACGGCGACGACAACGACTCGAACCAGATAGAACATAACATAATGATAAAAGAAAGCAAGAAGTGAAATAGAATATTAATAATAACGATGAAAAAATAATAATAATAATAATAAAAATCGTAATATAATTTTTAACGTAGTACCGTATAATGTATATGTATAGTTACTGGATATTATATCATATACACGCGCGCGTCCGCAGTATATAATATTATTATTATCACAATAATAATGTACAATATGAAAATCGAGTTGGACGAAAAACTAGATCGACCCACACGACAGCCGCGCTGAACCGTTGCGCAATGTTTATCGTGATTATGATAATAAAAAATTATTATTGTTGTCGTTATAGTCCGCCGCCGCGGCTGCCGTCGTCGAGAACACAATATTTTTCGTACCGTTTTGTTTTCGGTTCGTACACCAGGTTCTAATGCAATTATATAATAATTATTTAATCGTCGCGAATTTTACAGGAGTCGAATTGACGCGATATTATTATTTTTATAACTATATATAGGGATCGGATTTATATGCGCTTGGAATCAACAACAAATGCTTAAGAATACAAAAATCCTTGTAAAAGCACTTGTACAAATATTTTAAACAACACAAATGGTAGAGGGGTTTTTAAATATGGGTGATGATTCAATAAATATCATTTAAAGTACCTGCCTACCTAGGCAATACGTCATAATTTATTTATTTATTTCAACTCAACAAAGATAACAAGATGTAAACACGATTTTGAGTATGATATTTTACAATTTGTTTCATTTTTTGTTGAATTTGATGTATTTATATTTCATATAAGATTTCTGATAAAATCCGATATTATAGCGCAAATAATTTTACGATAATATCTTACCGTACGCCCTAATAAACGAGGGGTTCTTCAGCGTATTTTCAACGGTCCAAGGTCCAAGCCCCTGGATATTTTTACCTCCGTGATCCCGAAACCTTCTTAAACCGTCACGAGTACCTGTACAACCGCATAATGGGATGCGAATCGCTTCTGTGTTCGGTTGTAACCACTTATTGTACTTTATTTATATAGGTCTAGGTTGTTGCGGTTTAAGAATAAATTGAAACATTTTTTTTTTTTTTTATACCCGATTATTATAATTTTTTTATGTGTCGAAAATACCTATAATCTATATGTTATATATTTTATACGAAATGAGAATTTGGTGTCTTTTTTTTTCGAAATTTAATAGATTAATATAAAAAATTATGACACGCCTCGAATAATTTAAAACTTTACCATAATTCGGTAATATAATAAAATCCAATATCTTCAAACTTAATGCGTTCAGTTAAGTAGCCCTAAAACATAATTTAAAAAAAAAAGAAAAAAAAGATGTCTAAGGATAATGGGAATGGGTATAGCCACTGTTTTAGATAATTTAACTTATACCTGTAAGCAAGTCTTCTAATAGAAAAATTACGCACAGAAAAAAAACATCATTGTTAAACCATAAGCTTCTTCACTCCACTCAGAATCTAAAATAGTCTAATGTTTTAATGTAATTTAATACCTTTTAATATAATAACTGCATTTTGATTAAAAATAAAAATGATCATCTTGAATTGCATTTTTTCTTGAATGTATTTACCTGACCACAAGTTACAGTCAACTTAAAATTAATTTTTAATCAGTTTTAAGGTATATTTGAGTGTGTATATTCATAAAAAAAAAAAAATAAAACGTTAATATTTTAAAATAACTTAGTTACATTTTTGATATCAAAATAAGAATTCGTAAGTTTACTTACAATATTCTATTTTAACTCTTTATTTATTCAATAGTTATTGTACATTTTTATTTTAAAATTACATAAAAACCTTCAACGAGTACTTATATTAATTGATTACTATGATTATTTTCACCATTTTAACAAATTATGTGTCGCTAAAAAGGTTATTTTAAAAATACACGTGTTTATTATTTCTTTCGTTCAAGGTCCTTATTTTTTGCATATTTTGATGAAATCTATATGTTCAGAGTTATTCTCCGTTTTAGTTTTATTAAAGAAAAAAAAAAGTGCTATGCACCGCTTCTAATGTGCAACTTCCCACAATACGCAGCACGTAAACATAATTTCACAACCCAGTGGACGCTAGCCAACTCAAATAAATACAATTCAGTGAAAGCAAAAATTGATAGCATGTTATTATTCATTCTGTGACGATCGCACAGAATATCGGATTTTGGGTTTGTTCCTTTAATTTTAGGGACAAAGGATATTTCCTTGAAAAAATTAAAAAAATTAAATGTAAAGTAATAGCTTAATAATTATATTATTATTGAAGATCTGTTGTTTGCGCTGGAAAATAATGAAAACATTGAAAACTATACCTGAACAATAACATCATAATATAGTCTGTTACGAAATACAATAACATTGAATACAAATTTTAAGCGAACCTTGGCCATTTTTGTTGTGTATACTATTTATCATTTTAATTATATTGATTTTTCTACGCGATAACAGAAAATCTTAACAATCGTGTAACGGTGAAAAAAACTCGATGCGAATAATTAACAATAATCTATTTTATAGATACACACGAAAAGTATATGTTTATCCAGTTAAATATACACTGCGGATAACACGTTTTATAACACTGATAGTATTATTCGTATTTAGTCGAGAAGAACATCGCGCCCGGTAATATAGGTGTTGAAAAGAACAATATGCGTGTGCGTAATTATTATAACTCGGTGCAAAAATTAAACCCTCTTATTTTACCGTGGAATAATACATTATAACATACCAGATACCATTGTATATTTACACAATATGTAATATAAATTAACGTTTAGTTCTAATGATAAATGTCCGATTAATATTGCGGAGAAAGTAAAAGTCCGCTTGTATAGAAATCGCGTGCATAAAAGATACCGGATTAACTCAACCGTCAGACGGAATTCAATGGCGTCAAACATTTATCCCTGAAGTTATAGTAGTATAGTATAGTTAAGTATATAGTATAGTTGCTAACAGAATCGAAAACAGCCGTTGAACAAATTGCACACGTTTCGTGAAAAGACTCTTATAGGATGTAAATTCAAAAGTTTTCTAATATTATCGTAATCGCAATTTTTTTTTTGTGTAATTGAAATAGAAAAAAAAAATGAATCGATCAAATATTCGCGTTAGTGTGTTCCGTTAGAAAAAAAAAAATACGACGTTAATCAATTTCGAATGGCAAAAAATCTGCGCATTATTGAACATTATCAGCTGTATTCCGAATTTCTATTCGATAGAATTATACATTTGTATATTATACTTACGAGAAAATTGAAAAAAATATAAAATTAAAAAAAAAAAACGTTGAACGTGCCTACTAATCGTTTTGAAAGAACCGTGTTTATTTTTTTTTCAATTACACATCCTGCAGAACTATCCTGTCATTACCCAGTATTTCTGGTTGCGTTACTTTCGTCGTCGGGCACGATACTCGTACTTGTACGTTAAGTGACCGAGCACGTGTATAATTTAGACGATAATTGGAATATTATTAACGTTGCATACCTACGTCGCACAGTTCGACAATTGCACAAGGCCGTTGTACAAAATAATAATAATAACATACTCGTATATAATTTACATTATGTGTGTCTATCAAAAGTAAGTTAACGATAATAAAAATCAATATTATAATATAGTAATGTATGAATACGATAATAATTTAATATTATCGCGTTGCGACGTTCAAACGCTGTGTACGCGCATAATATATGCGACGAATAAATAAATATAAACGATTCCGTAATAATATTAAAACTATGCGACGTTAAAAAACAAAAAAAAAAAAAAAACAAAAACAAAAATAACACAATAATAGACATTCGGGTATTCCGCATACGCACAAAACGACCGCGGGAAAATACATTTTAACCTCCGGACAATCGAAAATGGCGTTGCTTGCTGTTTTTTAATTTGTTCACAACGGGTCGAGCGAAAATAATACTGACCCGGGCGTTTCGTCGCACTCGTCGGACCCGTATAATAATAACACGCCCCGGTAAATCGCTAACCTTTTCCGCGCCGTTTTCCGAACATTGTTATTTCGTTTTAATCGAGGACAAACTATCTCCGACGTCATCTCGTTATTATGTTAAATACAATTATTATTATTATTTATTTTTTTTTCCTCCTTTTTGTTAATCTCGTTCGGGGTCTCTTATTATTACTGGTAGTCAGGTGCCCGTTCTCCTGCAGTACCCCTGCATATCATTCGCCCGGGTTAATTACCGCCTACACCGAAACCGCCGATAATAATAACAATATGGGAAAATAATTTACGATAATAATAATAATACGACCGTAGTCGATTATTGCGAGTGCGTATTATACACTATAGCAGCCGATACGTTAAAAAAAACCAAATAGCCGGTAGTAATAGTAAATAGCCTTATAGTATATTATCAGGTATATAATATTAGCGTTTTTTTTTTTTTTTTTCTTATAGCAATATTAATGACCGCGGTTTGTGAATATTATCGTATATAATATACATAATATTATTATACGGCGTGTGACGTAAGATAATCCAGGCCGACCACACCCGCCCCGTGTACAGCAACCTCGCCTCCGAGGAGTTTTGACATTATATTATGCGTTATACAGTGTTCTCTGGACCAGTTTTTCTTTTCTTTTTTTTTTTTTTTTTTTCGCGTACTGGTGCTTTTTATAACGTTCTTGTAGCGTGCGGCACACTCCGCATATTATGTACGTCTGTGTTAGTAGGTATGGACGCGTGCGCGAGCGTGTGCTATATGTTTGTGTGTGTAAAAAAATATATATTTTATACTATTATTCCTACACACAAAACAATGATAACACGAGTGTGTGTGTGTGTGTGTGTGTGTGTGTGTGTGTACCTCCTGTAATAATATTGTACGGCACACCATCTCACGTAATTACTTAATGTGTAAAAAAACGTTATAATATTATGTTTTTTTTAATTTAATTTTTTTTTTTTTGTTCGTTGTTATGACTCCCACGGGCAACAACGCCGGCTCGTATTATAATAATATTATGCTAAATACCGCGAATGTCGCTCGATCCGGGACAATATTGCCGTTTTAACCTACAATAGTTTTATGCAACGGATTTACGGCCGCGAGATTGTGACCAACCGGGTTTTTAATTTTTTTTTCTTTTCAAAATATTTTAATTATTGCAAGGCTGAAAATGTAATACACGATAAAACCGATAAAATCCCCCTCCCCCGCTTTACAGTCTTCATCAACTTTTAAGCAGTGCTTGAATTGGAGAAGAAAATACGGAAGACAGAGTACCCCTTCTTTTAAAATTAAAATAATATTTTAACGTGCACCATTTACTTTGTCAAATAATTGACACCGGCTTTAGCAAAAATCGTCGGAGGAACGTGATTATTAAAATGTACCGACAATTAAATTAACCGACATAACCGTATTACGGTACGACATTATATGAACATATATGGACATAAAGTCAATTAAATCTTAAGGTACGCGTGTCATTTTTACACTATTGCGTCGCCCTTCTAATTTTTTTCCAATTCAAGCACTGCCCTTAAGCGTAGTTATACGTATCTTGTACAGTTGTACCCGATTAGTACAATCCGTATCTTGTTTTATAACTACACAATCCACGGGGCGCCTATCCACTTTTGGAACACTAATAGCGAAACAATGAAAATTGTTTTTAATGTCCGTTCGTTTCTTAGAAGTGTTACTATTGACAAGTGACGACTAATATTGGACAGTGTGTAATCGGAAAAACTTTCAAAATAACTGTTCGGTAATTCTCATATTTATTGTGCAACATTTTATGCCAAGATGTACAAATCCGCCTTAGTTGATACTAGGTAGATTTACCGCGTCGAAAAATAGTCACTAATATTATAATGAAAAAAAAAAAATCGTATAGTTTTCACAACACAAATAAATCGAATAATCTACGTTTTATGTTTTTCAACCTATCAAATAGGTATTATGATAAAATTTATATCCAGCATTTATTTACTTTTTATCAATTATCCGGACGACTGGACATAAATATCAATATAGTATATGCGACTATAATTCAACGAACTATAGAAAAGGCTGATTGTCAAAGTTCTAACACGATATAATAATAATAAAAAAAAAAACTAATTAATTATAATAATACGTTGGACGATATCGAATTAATAACAGCACACTCTCGCGGAATTGCAAAATATCATTGGAAATATGTTTTTTTTATTTTTATGGCCTACGTTTTCTATAGCTACTATTCGCAGCAAACAGAATAATTTTTGGATCTGTCTACCTACTTAATTTGTGTTAATCAATTAATCTACAATCTACAAAATACATTATCTGTATTTAGTATAAATTAGTTTAAATATCTATGATGGGATTTTTTGATTACATAATTAGATGATTTTTTTTTTTTTTGTAGGATTATGCCAAGAACAGAAACAAAATGTCGAAGGATTCAAATGCCCCGAAGAATTCGGATACTATCCACACCCAAATGACTGTTCACAATATTACGTTTGTGTATTCGGAGGTGCCCTTTTGGAATCATGTACCGGAGGTTTGATGTACAGGTGCGTTTTTAATTGCAATTCAATAATGGATTTAAAAAAATGATTTAGAAAATCAATGTTATTACGAATTTAAAATGTTTGTGTGCATATACCTACCTACCAATAATATATTTGATAATATACCACTTTCACACACATCAGATTTAAAGTGACGTAATTAAATTTTATAAATATTGTTTATTCCTAAACTAAACTCGATATTATTAAAAAAATATTTATTAAATCGCGTGCGCACGTGTGTATGTATGTGTGTGTGTGTGTGTGTGTGTATGTAAGTGTGCACGCGAGTACGTGTGAAGTTCTTTACAATTAACAACACCTGGCCTCGTCAATAGGGTGTACCTACTATATAGGACACACGACAACGATTGCGCGTATTTCACATAAATGTTATGACGAGATTATGTTGCTGCTCTCGTTTATGATTGGATTATAGATTTCAATTAAAAATAAATACAATTTAACGATCCATAAGAATTTAAAAGTTATTAGACCTCTGTAATATTTCTTTACACCTATAGAATATTGCAATAAAAATTACGTCATAATAATATTTTGATTGTATTATTTTCATTACTTCGGCCTAAATATGATATCTATTTGTATCCTTTTATTTATACAACTTTTTAACTTTTACTAAACGTTTCACACATTCTACAATTGCTTTGTACACAATATATAATTTAATAAGGTTCGATTTTGTATAATTATCTTTTTTATTATGTAGAAACGTCTACACCGTTTGTACTGAAAATACTGATCAAGTTTACTAATTAAATAAACACATTTAAAAATTTTAAAAAGCAAGCTATAGAACTATATCTTTTTGTGGAAAGAAGAATTTGCATAGTTATCAATATTCTGATTTGCTTACAACAAAATTATACTATACAAATTCAAACAAATTTAATTTACTTATAAGTTTGATTTGTATTTATAAATGATGGAAATAAATATTTGTACAGTTTTATTAATTATTTATTAAATTAGTTGAAGCTACTAGAAACGGTACAGTTTTACATTTATAAATTGAAGAATTAAAATTTATTTTAAATAAACAAATGTTTTAATAAATAGTTTAAAAACATTTTTCAACAATTATAGTTGAATTGAATTCATCGAAATAGAATTGTTTTTCTTACATAAGTATAAATAATAATCTTTAAATTAAAAATAGACAGAATTTAAGTACAAATTTGTAAACAAAGTGAACATCCTTTTCGTAACGATAATATAATAATAACAATTGTATACATTATATTCTTATTAAAATAGTAAACTTGTTTATTCATGTGTTTCTTTAGATATAGGTAAGTAAAGATAAAAAAAAAATGAAAAAATATTTTTTCATGTCATCAAATTGTACATACAATGGTTTACCTATTATATACTACGCACAAAAAAAATCTAGTCCAATACAAATACATTATAGCCACAAGCCCATAACGGTTTTAAATTATTAGTGAAATCAAACTTATTTTATTATACTTCAGAATAGGATAATAACTGTAGTTTAGTAATATATGTATTTTGTAACGCTTACGTAAAATACAAAACACAAAATCACTAAGTCAACATGTATTAAAAGTGTATTGTATCATATAATACATAATATTTGAGAATTAAATCTAATGAATATCATTGATAAATATAAAAAGTTTACATTTTATTGTAGCCATGAACTGCAAACATGTGATTGGCCACGCAATGTTGGATGTGGAGCTGAGACTACAGCAAGCCAATCTGATAACCAAGAAAACGTATTAGCTTTAGCTCGATCATCTGATCGCCAAAGACATCAACCCGTACAATCTCCTAGAGTTACTCCATCCATATTTAACCAACATCAACAGGTTCAAGACCAACAGGTCAATGAACAACTTGTGAAACAACAACAGCTGTACGAAGAAGACGACTTTAGAGCAATTGAAGATGACAGTGATAGACAACAAAGGGTGTATAGAGGTCAACCTTCAACATTGGGCCAAGTTGCTAGAGATAGAGATGGATTGTCTAAACATAGAAATATTATACCGGTAACAATTAATATAAACCTTATTATATTTAGTTGTGTTTTATATACTTACAAACTAATAGGATATATATTATATTGTTATTTGTTTTATGTTTTAGCAATTTAGCGGTGTAGAAAAAAATAAACAATTTCAAATACCAAATCAAAATTACAGGTTAGAATTTATTTTTATTTGTGTATATAAAATAATATAAAACTAAAGGAAACTTACGGAACTTTTAATACTTAACTTTTTTTTGTACATAATATATACTTGTTGCAACAGAAACAATACAAGCAAAAACAATGGTAAACAACGTCTTAAAAGACAGACTCGACAGAGGTAACGACTATCACACTTTGTAGAACCAACTTAAGCACTGTTAATACCATCAATATTGCATAAAGTAGTATTGAATATTGGTAGTAATGGTGAAGGAAACAACTTGTAACTGTGTAATTTGTATTATGACACCGTTGTTTTTATTAAACATTAGCTATAGCGGATTGACAAGACCACGACCAACTGAGATGACGATGTCCACAACCAATAATTATGCTTTACGTAGAATACCGAAAAATTTCCGCATTCCTAGACCTTCTTCATATGTACCTATAACAAATACAGACAATTCAAGAGAAGAAAAACCATGTTTATACGAATCAAAACTATATCCTGGCCTTATGATACCATGTCCTTCTTCGCGATTCCGAATGCCTTATAACCACCGTGAACAAGATAAAGAAGACCAAGCAGATGACGTTTACGATCAAACAGATGATGAAAATTCTGGGGCAAACGAAGAGTTAGAAGATAAAGTTGAATATGATTATCCTGAAAATCAGAACCAAGATGAATACGAAGACGAAAGCCCACAATCACAACCGCTGGATGCAAATGAAGAATTTGAAAAATTAGCGAATAGAGTAAAATGTAAAGGAAAAGAATGTAATCAACAGAATAATGTTAACAAAAATGAAGAAAATGAAAGTCAAGAAAATGAAAACGTAAATGAAAATGAAAACGAAAATGAAAATGAAAACGAAAATGAAAATGATAACGAAAATGTAGAAAATCATGAAGGTCAAGAAAGTCAAGAACAATCCCCTAGTTCCAAAGAGAATGAACAAAATCCTTTAACTAAACCAAAACCTACTACTCCTAGACCGAGAGTGCCAAATCTTAAAATTAAACCTTTAAAACCTTTAACAGTTATTCATAATTATCAACCAGCTAATTTCACACTTGTTACAAAACCGAAAGGAGAAATAATAGTAGAATCAGATGAAGATAAACATAAAGACGATATTGAGGAAGAAGACGAAGAAAATAGCCAAGAAAGTAGACCTGAAGATTTAGAAGAATTATATAATGAAGGAGATGATCTACAAGATGATGAATATTATTATGATGACGATGATTATGATCAAATACCAAAAAAACCCAAAATACCTAAAAAATTAACAGAAATTGATGATATGAAATTTAATGGCGAAGAAGATGAGCCTTTGGAGAGTATATATAAAAATACTATACTAAAAAATGTTTCAAAAACATTTGATACAAGCCACATAAAACATAAGCCACACAATCCGGAACCGACTAGAATTCATTCAATACCACAAAAACCAAAGCCTTACGATTCAGCTGCTGAGGCTTATACTCGAGTAAAAGATAAAAATAAACCTCAAGATCAACAAGTTATGCAAATGGTAGTTCAAGAAACTACGGTTGCTTTTAATTTAGTCGATGGACAAAAAAACAAGTACAAACTGCCAACTAATACTGACTCGACAACGGTATCGACTAAATATAGGCCGCGACCAACTGTCCGACCAAACATTTTAAAAAGGTGAGACATTTACTTTGACTTAACATGAACACTTTTTAGGCGTTCTTTAATAAAATATTTCACGTAGGTAAGTGGACTAATTAAATTATAAAACCATTATAATTGAGATTTACTTATAAAGGACGCCTAATTTGACTTATAACTTTACTTCAACTTCCGTCTTTACAAAGTATTATAATCGTGTTTAACATGATAAAAAAATCTATGACACTGAATAATATAAATCTTAATAAAACTAATTAAAAATATTATGTAAATTATAGACCCCAACAGATTTCTGTTCCGTCTTATGCGGTTGAACAAACTGTACAACCAGTAACTACGGCTAAAACTACTACCACTAGTAACCGTAATGGAACACAATATGATCCTGCTTTCTACAATATTTATGATGATGATTCTGAAATATACAAAGACGTGGGTAAGTTGTAGATAATACTAATTTTAAGTTATATTTATTAAAAATTAGTATTTATTTTTAATCTAAATACTGATCTTAAAAAAAAAAATGTGAAAAAAACTATTTTATAGATTATGGTCAATTTACTTTATCGTCAGTAAATAACAACAACAATAGATTAAAGCCTCAACTTCAACTTCAACCACAGCCACAACCTCAGCCTCAGCATAAATCACAACAAGATACGTTTAGAATTGCAGCGCCTGTACAACAGCCAACACAACGTTACCAAGCTAATACATATGTGCCAGAATATAACCTTAAGGCAAGTATCTTAAAAATGCATACCGATAAATAGTTTTTAATATATTATCTTAGTTAATTATGGGGTAAATTAATTTCTACATTAAACAATAACTTTGTTAAACCCGTATAAATTATTATATATCAAGATTTTATGTTAAATTAATCATTGATAGTTTTATAAAATTATATTGAACACGATTAAAGATATGTATAATGAATATAATATGGGCAATGCCCGGTTATTGAACAATACACGAATTTCTCTGGCATTTCGAGACATGCCTTGCCCAATGAGGGTAAAGTCCGAAGTATTATATTATTTTCCAGTCAAAAGTCGGATAATCCGCTGATTACCCAGTTTCATAAATAAATTGATAAATATAGAACATTATTACATTGTTCTTAAGAAAATTACATTATATTATTATACTATTCCATTGATATTTTTTTACATTTGAATCAATATGTATCTAACACTATTTGTGTCTATAATATCGTGTGGCATAATTGGGTGGGGTGGTGTCTATAACAATACTCTTCGACCATTGCAAAAATGTCAAAACACTATACCCAAGGTTGCGAATAAAAAAAAATTGGAAATATCCAACCGAAAAACTATTCGAAAACTTTAATGTTCTAAATATAGAACTCCTATACATAAAAACAATCGCCATATATCTGGAGAAACATAACCAGTTGAATCCTATAAACCATAGGGTCAGCACCAAATACGTAACTAGTATTTTTCCTTATGACCCACAAAAATTATTTGTCGAAAAGTTTTTTATTTTCTGGGGACTCAGATATTTAACTTAATGCCCAGTAATGCCGCTACCTATTTTCAAAACAAAAAAAAATTTCCAACTGGCTCCGATATGAATATGCTGTATTTAAAACTAAATATTGTATGTAACATACGCGTACATAAAAACGCGTATAATGTTACTGAAATTATTTATGTATTTATTGTGAAAAATTCCTTTTTCGTCTTTGTATAAAAATGTAATTTATATACCTATATTAGTATTATTTGTAAACTAAGATAACTCTGGGCCTCCACACGAGTTTTTATCAGTGAGGCCCAGTAATCTTTCGATATTAATTTAAATTAAATAAATAAATAAATATAGTAGTAGCAGATAGTTATACTTGAATAGCGTGAAAATATAATTTTAAAGTATATATTCAGTTACTATGTAAATTGTTCTGATCAGGCAGCGTGCGGTTATTTATTATACTATAATATAGATTCATTATTTATGCAATTCTAAGTGCCATGGACCTACATCATGTGCAAACAAATAAAATATACATATAAATTAATTAAAATCATGTAATTAGGTATTTAATGGTAATAAAACGTTTTTAAAACACAATACTTAGATAATATTAATTGTAGGTAACAACTTACAGATAAAATGTATCAGATAATAAATGTAATACTACAATAATATATGAGTACTGCTATTAACTGTATTGATTAAAACGTAAACAAAATATTAATAGAATAGTATAATAATATTATAATGTAATCCTCTTAATAATGTAATGCCTGTATCTCTATAATAAATCTCTATAATATAATAAAACCTTTATAATCACTTTGGCCATGAACACTGAGGAATCCGCGAATTGCTTATTAGCTTCAGACTGAGTAAAGCAAGAAATAGTATAATATTTCGGATCATACACAGTTATCCTTATCCAACATCATATATATACATCACTGTTATCTACTGACAATTTTGTTTACGGTAAATTGAATATTATGCGTAAAATTAAATACAATAAATTAAAATAACAAAAACATTTATTTTACTTTAATTTAAAAAAAATATATCAAGTTATTAATTAAAAACCTGATGAATGTTAATATAATTGTGTTAGTAGATTATTGATTTGTATTTATTTAGACACAGGTATATCCGGATTAGTCTCTATACACATACTATACATATAAAATAATCAGTATTTGGTTGCCAACGCCAAATTAACTAGAAAACGGATGGACCGACATGACTAATTTTTGTTTTTTTTTTTTGTTTTTGTGTTCGCAATTGTCAGGACAAGGTTTTTATGAAAGATAATTTTTGGAAAAACCGCCAGAAAAGTCGTACATTTTTTATGATATTTTTGTATGAAAATATTAATACTTTTTTAAAATATTGTATTAGTATCACCAAAGTAACCCATAAATCAATAAAAATAATTCAATAATTCACATAACAACAGCAAATTGATAATAAATACAATTAAAAGTTTGTATGAAAGAAAATTTTTAGAAAATTTACCGGAATAGTTGGAAATTTGGATAGTATTCAAATTATGGTGTCACCAACAAAATATCGATTAATTTTTATATGCATATAGATTAAAAATAGAGTTATTAATTTTATATTACTATAATTGTCGGCAAATACGTGCATAAAAGTATAAAAGGAACGCCGTGCTGTCTGCGAGCGACAACTATAATACGGTACATGTGCTCTTCCACTGTCGAATGTCCCTACTCCCCGATAGGTTAGGTTAGGGTTTACTTCCTTTGAAATCAACTCCCCCCCCTCAAAAAAAAAAAATCGGTGTTTGGATATTTTCAATGAAAATCATGAAAAAAAGTTACAACAGAACACTTTTAGTACGCCGAAGGTGGACTACCCACTTTCCGCCTAATTGTTTTCATTCAATACTGACACGGTCAAAATTAAAAAGGAGTACAAATAAAAAAAAATAATACAAAATTGGTACGGGTAACACCGGACGGGACAGCTAGTAGTTTTATAAGTAGATATGTACCTAATTGAATATTGCAACTAAACTTATTTTTATATGAACGGTAAATGATTAAAAACTAATAACCATAAAAAAATTAGAAAAAATCTTTACTGTTTATACTACAATAAGTTTAATCTTACTCAAATATTTCGAAATAGTTATTCTCAATGTTTATGTTACGATTGATTGAATCGTTTACAGATCACTGAAGAAGAAGCTCAAAGAGATCAACAGACCAAAGCAACCTACAGGTAAGCAATCTTTTTTATTCATTTTAATTTCGCTTATGGTTAGGTAATTATATTTTTGGTTAGATAAGTGGCTAAACGAATTACTATTATTTTTTATAATATA
Source organism: Cinara cedri (assembly GCA_902439185.1). Taxonomy (NCBI): domain Eukaryota; kingdom Metazoa; phylum Arthropoda; class Insecta; order Hemiptera; family Aphididae; genus Cinara; species Cinara cedri. The sequence goes on from CABPRJ010001430.1 coordinate 164,439, forward strand.
TACAATCACAGACTGCAACGACATGTAAATAAGGCCTTGCGGATTTATTATTATTAAAATATTGTAGACGATGCATAAATTCGTGGGCGTATGACGTGTTTGTACTATATTATGATTATGTAAAGTAAATGTAAAAATAATGTAAATGTGAAGATACTGTACATATAATATATTAAGGTTTTAAACTGGAATGGGTTATACATTTTCTAAAACAAAATTTTAAACTACAATGATATTGACCTAATGATCTTTGGATAAAAATTAATTTTAACTCCTTAACAACATAATTATTTATTACAATTATACTCTTCCGCTGCCTTATTTACATAACATACAATTACTATAAACTTACCAACTCATACCACTAATTTTATTTGTACATACCAACTCTTAATATTGTACATATAATTTTAATTAGGTCAACAGTCGTCGGTGTAAGTCCCTTCGTACCGGACCGCTCGATGTTTAAGTTTCCCACACAATCTTCTACCCCTTCAAAATTCATGTATCCATCATCCACACCCTCGACATTAACGCAACCACCATCCACTAGTCTTTCAACAAATCTCCTTTATCCGTCAACTCCCTCATTGTACCTAAGACCTCCATCACCTCAACAAAGCAATAATTTTTGGACTACTGTATCCACCACTCAAAAGTCAAAACCTACTCCCCCAGATTTCAGAATAATCGTAGATCCTTACAACACCACACTATATGATGTGACTACACATAGGGGCGTTTCTAAAACTACACCGTTCAAAGTCAGAACCACGCAAGCACCTACCACAACTTCCACCACAACAAGTACAACTACGACTACATCGACTACTACAATCAGATCAGTAGATTTCGATCAAGAGTACGATGTTGTAGTTGAAGATGAGGGAACGGGCTATTTCGATGATAATTCAGTAGAAAAAACTAGTACAACGTCCTCGACTACTGTAGCCCCAATAAGGTCTACAGATTTTAGAAATTCCAATGATAATCCAAGAGTCAAGAGCGGTCCGAGCGTTCAGCCAGTCACGGTACCAGCACCCACGAGCAAAACAGTAACCGAATGCCGAGAGTGCAACGAAAAACCGTCAAGGTATGGAGGATGATATTGAGGGTCAATACGTATCAGATTTTATCAAAAATGACGCATCTAATAAATCTTCGCTAGCTACTATCAAAATACCAAACAGGTGTTTTCATAGCTTCAAACAAATATCAACGCATAATATAGAAATCCAAAATATCGTAACAATGAAAAAGTAAAATATTTATGGGTAGCGCATTATTTCGAGTAGTATAGTCAAAATTTACTAGTACTTTAATTTTTTTTTTTTAATTATTGTTTGCAAAAACCTATCAGTTTTGTATCATCTGTGTTGTTCATTTTATACAGTAATCAAATTTGCAAATCTTTATTTTCTTATAATTTTGATAAATCAAAAAATGCATTGTTTTATTTAATAACTAAAGATTACACTATTAAAACCACTAATTAATAACTAAACGATACCGATTCAAAATTAATGACTTAGTAGTTTTTCAACGTAACACAACTATTATTTCGAAATATATGATATGTTATAACATTACCTAATACCTATGTAAACTGTATATTAACAAATTTAAAAAATATCTTATATTGGAATTTGAAATGTGAAACGAAAGTTACAAAGATAAGTTTCGAAAGATACGAATAATTTAAAATCGAATACCTATAATGTAGGTATCTAACAAAGAAAGGTACAATATATTATAATGTATACTGATATATAATAGTATAATTAAAATGTTTTAGCTAATATAGCTACAACAAAAAAACTGTAATTTCAATCATAAATAACGGAGTATTCGAATCGCATGCCAAAAAATAAACATAAATTGGACGTTAGAATTGCATGCCATCCTATAAAGGGAGTTGTCCGAATTGTAATACGCCATTACAGGTCTGTCAGAATTGCGTGTCGTGTATAAATTTACTTAACACAGTTTATTTTTTATTTTATTGTAGACTTAATTTTTCAAAAACAAAAAAATAATTGTCTAAAAGTTGTTTTTATTTATTCTTAAAGTTTATCTAGGCATAAATACATCTACTTTTCAACTGTTACTTAACTTTAAATTACTAACTATTTTTAGATTTAGGATTGAATGTAAAAACTTAATGATTATGCTGGTGTAGTTAAAAATGTTTCATTTTTTAATTTCATATTAAATTTATAAATATTTTAAGTTTACATTTGTTATAAATTATGATACCGTATCACAATATTATTTTACTATATTGTTTACACGCATAATATCGTCTATATTTTTATTGCCAACGTTATATGTGCTAATTGATTACATATTTTCAATATACCCAATAAAAGTATTTATTTTGTTAGTGACAACGTCATAAAGCCATATGCTAATTTGTATACGTACGTTATTCTACTAATTTCATTATTTTAAAATTGCATCACCACTGTACAAAATATTTCAATCTGAAGACTAATCAGTTGTAACAATCATATTATCTTAGAGCGTTTCTATATATATTATATAGGTAATCGAATAGTTTTATTTTATTTTTCAATTTATGAAAACTTTACTTCAATTTAATTATAACTCAGTAACTACTAAAATAAAGTAATAATTAAAAAGTAAATGAATTTATGGCTAATAAATTCTAAGTATTTTATTTCGTTTGTTTGAAAAATTAGAAGTCTAATATAAAAAAGACGGACATACTTCGCACGATTGATGGGCCAATGTTATAGGTGAGAAATTAAGAAGGTAGGATATAAAGGGGAATTTAATTTATATTTGTACGAAACAATTAATCATTGCTAACGAGAACGATTCTGAAGGGAGTTCAGTTATACATGATTTGAAAGGCTACAATATTTACGATTTTCGTCAAAATTTGATATCAAAATATATAAAAATTAATACAATAAAACCTAACGCATTTACCGCTTCGATCAGAATCTAAAATAAAGTTGTCATAAGTAAAGTTATACACGGCGTACAATTGAGATAGACTCCTCTGTGAGATAGTTAGGAATTGGAAAGAAATGGATATAGATGATACGCAATTCGGACATTTTTTGTTTTTGCATATAATTTGGATTCACCCATAAATAATATTAAAACAATAAAAAAAAATAAAACTGGTTTTTTAACAACTATCATAAAATGTCTTAAAATAATAAATTATGGCGAACAAAAATATTTCGTAAATCATAATAAACATCGATTAAAAATTCACAACTTTTACAGCAATAGGATTAAACGCAGTATTTTTTGAAACTGCTTAACATTGTTTGGGAATATTAAGTTCTGAGGGGGCAATGAAAATTCAATGTTCTTTTAAAATACACGGCTATTTTTTTTAAATTCTTCATTCAATTTATTATTAAATAGCTATATATGATGCCTGTACTGTACAGTGTACACATTACACATGCAAAATCAAATCACGTATAAATAAACAAATTCTAATAGTGTATTTATCATAAAATTTGAATTGTCTATTATTTTATTTCAAAACCTTGCTCTTATTTAAGGGGTAGGTACATTTCTTAAATTAGTTGCATTATATATTTTAATACAGCACACAAAGAGTAAGATAGCAAATTAATAAAAACCATGCTAAACTTTTATAAAAACCAAATTGATTAAAATTATTTAAAACAAAAAATCGTTTCGACTTAAGTACATATACAACTAAAATATTCACTTAAAAGTTAAAAGTAAATATTTTATTATTTCCGCAGTTATTACATTTATCCCTCATTTAAATTTTACTCCTACCCCATTACAATAAATGTGAATATAATGTAACTTACTAAAAAATAGTGATCAATTATAAATATTATAAGTAATACATCATTCTCGTAAATACTGTAATTATGTAGGTTTTTGTAAATTGTTTTAATCGTGTATTTGTGAAGGTATGGATTTTTTTTCAGGATACTTTAATCGTATTATTTTCATAAAATTTTATCATAAACTTATACAATTTACTGATACTGATAATATGCAAATTTATATACATACCTTAAATGTATAAAATTATACGACAAAACTTGCATGATAATGACGAGTTTTGAATGGTGGTGGTCAGTGGAAAATGAAAAAAAAATGTTTGCTTTTCTTTTTTTCTGGATTTCCTACTTTCTGTGGTTTTTTGTTGCACTCTACTGTTTTATAATATAATTCAGAAGCATTTTACTTCATTGATTAAATACTTTTTGGTTAAATTTGTAAATAAATTTGTATTAATAAGCTTTGGTGCATTAAACTGTAAAAAAATCTCAACCAAATTTACGACTATTATAACACTGCATATAGCCATTAAATGTTTTTTTTAAAAAAAACTTAAGACATTTAACATTTTAAATAAACACGTGTGTATTTAATAGAGGCCGTGTTAGAGGAGGTGCCACATACACGACAGCAAGCAGTAACGATATCGATAGGGGAACTCCTTTAGCCGCGTATGTATTCATTTATTGTCTAGATTTAATACACCTAAATACTTGTATGTATATTTATCAAATCCTTATATCTTAAAAAATGTATTTAATAGAAGAACAAGACCAACATTAAAGCCATCTACTTCTATAGTTAGCAAAGCCACAGAATTTGTTGATGTATATAAATTCGCACCAAAAAGGTAATATCTTTGATAAAAATGAATACCATTCATTAAAATGCTATGTATTTCTTTTTAGACCTGATCCGATCTATCCAACGCCACAACCCGATAAAACTGCAGCTAAATGCCGTAAAGACGTTTGTCAATTACCAGACTGTAGTTGTGGAGGCAAAGAAATACCCGGTAAGACTAACAAACAGTTTATTTTCCTAAAATTATATTTGTCATTATTATATTTATATGTTCATAAATAGGTGATTTGACTCAAGAAGAAACTCCACAAATTGTGTTATTAACTTTTGATGATTCGGTCAATGATCTAAACAAAGGACTTTATACTGATTTATTTGAAAAAGGCAGAGTAAATCCAAATGGCTGTCCGATAAGTGCTACTTTTTATGTATCGCATGAGTGGACAGATTACAGCCAAGTACAAAATTTATATTCTGCTGGTCACGAAATAGCCTCACATTCAGTTTCACATAGTTTTGGTGAACAGTTCTCCCAAAAGAAATGGACAAAAGAAATAGTAGGACAAAGAGAAATACTGTCTGCGTACGGGGGGGTTAAACAAGAAGACATAAGAGGAATGAGAGCACCATTTTTAGCTGTATGTCTAAATACTTACTATTGTTTTAACTATATTAGTAAATACATTATTAAAATTTAATTTAAGGTGGGAGGTAATAAAATGTTCAAAATGTTGTACGACAGCAACTTTACTTACGATTCCTCTATGCCAATTTACGAGAACAAACCTCCTAGCTGGCCATATACACTTGATTATAAATTATTCCATGACTGTATGATACCGCCATGCCCAACTAGATCATACCCAGGTATAATAAAACTATTGAGTATAAAAAATATTTAGCAATAACCAACTCAATAATATTTTAGGAGTTTGGGAAGTCCCTATGGTAATGTGGCAAGACTTAAATGGAGGCAGATGTTCCATGGGAGATGCATGTAGTAATCCATCAGATGCAGAAGGCGTGACCAAAATGTTAATGAAGAACTTTGATAGGCATTTCACTAGTAACAGGTACAGTTCACATTCAAACTATTAATGCAATATACTATAATTATATATAGGTAATTGCATACATTTTTCTATTTATATCATATTATTATCATTATGACAAAATTTGACTCTTATAATTAAATAATATTTATGTTACAGAGCTCCATTTGGATTATTTTACCACGCAGCCTGGTTTACACAACCCCATCACAAAGAGGGTTTCATCCAGTTTTTGGACAATATCGTCAACATGCCTGAAGTGTGGATCGTCACCAATTGGCAAGCCATTCAATGGGTGAGAGATCCAACATCAATCTCGAGATTATCATCGTTTACACCATTCCATTGCGATTTATCAGTAAGCACGATAATAATTTTCGATAATATTCCATAACATTATATACACTTACCTATCTAATGTCTTGGTTAAAAACCACTTTGTTTATGCATTTCTTACACATAAAAATGATCAACTGGATTTAATAAATTGTCAATAATAAATCAACGTATTTAAAAAAATTAAGAGAAAACAATTATATTATAGGAGAGGCCAAAGAAGTGCAACAATCCAAAAGTGTGTAATCTGTGGCATAAGTCCGGCGTACGATACATGCGCACATGTCAGCCATGCCCAGACGTATATCCTTGGACGGGAAAGACTGGAATTAGGAGCAGTCGAATTGACGACGGCACGGAATAAAACCATCATCACGATATAGGCCAAAATGATTTAGATTAATTATTATTATTTGTATTATTATTTGTATCATTATTATTATTATTATTATTATTATTTTCAACATAAATTATAAATAATTATTAACATGTGACCACTTTTTCACATCGCATATTGGCACGACGTTGAAAAACTGATTACATGTAATACACACAAAATACGCTCAATATGTCAGTATACCAACTGTTATTTAAACAAATTATTTATTATATATTGTATTTGCTTTTTATTTTTACAAACATGATTCAAAATATAGTTAAAATAATTTAGTAAATATAATTTTCATTCGTCAAACCAATCGAAAACCCATTTTATATACGAATTATAGTTATTTGTATTTTTGTTTTAACTAATAAGTATATAAACTTAAATATATATTATATATATATAATTAAAATAAAAAACATTTTGTATATTAATATTGTTTAATTACTGTAAAAATCCTAAAGTAAAAAGCTCGAGTCTATTAGAAAAAAAAAAAATTGTACTTTGTAAATAATATTATTGTACATATTATGTGTTTTACAATAAGAGTGATATTAACAACTGTATCAATGAACATTTTAACTAACATACCAACTGGGAGACATAAATGTCGCCAGAAGAAATTTGTTGTCGCCTAGTAGATGATATGTAGTGATTAAATAAATACTGGACAACAACGATTTTTTGGCAAAAGTGCAAGCGTTTGAAATTTGTACAATATAATTTGTTTAATAGTAATTTATTATGTTTAACTATGTTATTTTTCATTTTGTTTGATAATTTAAACTCGGAATTAGACATAATTAATGAGATTTTCTACATTGGAAAACTCGTGTGGCCGTCAAACCATTAACCATCATACATATAATTATTCGTAGTACAATGCAAAAAAGTAATCCAAGTAATCTATTGCACGCAACATGCGTCGTCTGTTAGTCACTCGTAGCAGCAAATATTTTATCCGTTATGTATAAATTAATTGTTTTAAATTTTATTTTTGTGCTGGTTCCTACAAGCTATAGCTATAGCTATTGACAGAGAAATTTACTTCAATTCGACGCTTGTATGATGATTTTGGACTTTCAATAATTACTGAAATCAAATATTATATTTAAACATTTGAATAAACGAATTATCATTAACACGTATTAAAAGTTGGACTTTTTCTCAGTCCCGTCACTAACTACCACCATATTATAACTCACATACTCACCGACAATAATTTATTGTACATTTATTTACGTATCCTATTAAATTAGGACTACCACTCGTATATTTCAACCATACTAGTTTATACTAACCGACGTTTGTTCGATTGAATACACATACAATTAAGGTGTACTATAAAATACAAATTTAATATGAACTCCATTAATAATACACCCAAAACTTTGTTAAATAAGCAAGTCAATTTTACACCAACTAAGCAACGTACAATTATCCGATGTGTAGAAAGTATTAAAATTCATCCAATCTTATATTTCTTAACATGATGGTATATTGAAAGGTATTCAAATTAATGTGCAGCCAGTAGAAGCTACTATATCGGGGTTTAATTAAAATTTGTCACAACTAAAGGAACTTAACTGAGTTCGTTCAACGCTGAAAACGCTAAGTTAACAACAGATATCAAGTGCCTAAACTATAAGATTGATTTAATAGAAAGCTGCAATAAACCATTATTGCCAAATTCTAATATGAACTTTAACACATTACGTTAAGCACAAAACAAGCTACTTAGATCGAAGAATATTTTATCTTTTAATATCCCAGACTCAGTTTATAAAGCTGACTAAAAAAAAGATACGAACATATTTCGCAGGATGGGTGGACCATTCATTTAGGTGAGAAGTTAGGAAGGTAGAGGACAAATTTAATTTATGTCTGTTCATAACGATTAACCATTGCTAACGAAAACGATTCTGAACCAAGTCCGGTGAATAATGTTGCTTTGTCAACTTTATATATGTCACATTATGATAAAATAATTACATAATAGGCATGATATATTATTATAAAATATCCTTAAAATTAAAATGTCTATAAAGAGCTCAAAAATGGCTACAATGTTTTGAAAATTTTATCGCGTCTGGAAAAAGTAAATATGAAATTTTAATTCAAACTTCAAGTCTCTAAAAATATTTTTAACTTAATCAAAACAAAACAAAACAAAAACAAAAATTGAAAACATAATACATTTCGTAAATATCCCCGTTTTTCCTACGGTTTTTTCCGGTTTTTCCCATGTTTTCTCTCTGTTTTCCCATTTATTATGAAAACAGCTGGAAAAATCAAAAAATGAACTCCTTAAAATGTCACCCTAATCAGATTTTCTTTCAGAAAAAGTGCTATAGGTACTTTAAAATCGGAGCAAATTTGCTGGTAGAAAATTTGTCTATAAAAAGAAATACAATGTTTTTCAGGAAGAAGTTACCGGCCGACATCATATGAAAGTACTCCAAAAATAATGGAGAAACACCCTTTAAAGTGAGGGTCCAAAATTTTTATTTTATGGGTTATTTAAGTTTTTTTTAACGAAACCATACCTATAATTTTTTTGTATATCTTCAAAACTTTTCGACTTATGAACCAAATTTTCTTTTTTATTTTATAGCTATTCTATTTTGCTATCAACCAAAAAATACAATTAAACAGAAATACACTAATTATTTGTCCTAAATTGAAAAAAGTGAACATTTGTTGTCAAACATTTTTATTTTTAAAAATAAATCACATATAACTCTAAATAATTTTTCTATTTATTACGGTTTTTTATTCTATTTTATTATTCTACTGAAAAATACCTGCAATACCATAAAAGTTTTTTTTTTCTTATCTTCCATCATTGTAGAGTTATACGCTGCTACACGTGGCTAACTTGGAATCTATTATCGGTCGTTAGTCTTAGAATTCTTGAAATCGATCATCGGTTTTCAGGTTATTTGAAAATCTTGGAGTACAAAGAGATCTGCTATTTACTTATTTAAATTTTAGTTGTCATGTTGTCTGTACTTTTGCTTCAACTAATAATTTGTAAATAAAATGCCAAGGTTATTTGATTTACCATTAGGTCGCATTACTGATATGCATTTTGTGCACGGATTTCATAATGGCAACACTCGAGCAAGAGTACAGGCTTCGATGTCCAGGAAAATATGTTCTTGGATACCGATCATTTATCAGAATTTACAGACACCTGGAATTCGTCAAGTTCCACATCCAATATTACACCCGGTTCATTACGATATCGTACTAAGCCAAATTGTTCAAGATAATAAAATAAAACATTGAATGAATTATAATTTTAACTTATTGTGATGCGTATAAATAAGTTTTATTTGAAAGTATGAAATGATCACATGTTGCAATATAAATTTTTGAATTAGTTTTAAAATGATTTTTAGTTTCTGCTGTGTAAGTAAAAACGAATTTTGTGCGTTGAATTTAAAACACAAATTAAGATATATTTTAATCTCGTTATGTATATATATTAATATTTATTAAAATGTATCTTAATACATTATTTGAAATTATAAAATTCAACTAATTTTATATAACTATCACAGATTAAGGTATCTTAATTTGTGGTAAGTATATTAAAGTACACTCAATAAAATATGAGTAAATACTTATATTATAATATGTACTTACTTAATAATTAATATATTTCTTGATAGTTTGATAATGTCGTGAGCATAACTCACATAACTGCAAAATAGTTTAAAAATGCGAAAATAATGAGATACCGAAGATTCATTTTTAGATTAAGTCAGCTATTTCCTGTATTATAGAAATATAACTTGTCTTAACCTTATCCGGTCAAATTTATTTACGATCTTAAGTGGGTACCAGTTGTCTAGTTTTTTTTACATAGATATTCTTTGGTATCTAAATACTAAGTGGATAAAATTGTCTAACCAAACAGAAATACTTGAAATTTTGTCACGAGGTTCATTATAATTTAAGTATTTAGGTACTTAGTTGTAAAAAAAAAGTTAAGTGTGATGTAGTAGTTTTTTTATAATCATCTTAAGATCAAACATTGATAAAAGTCGTAAATACTATGGTATTTCAAAACTTATATAACTAAACCTCGCTCCAAATCGTATTTCGTTAGCAATGGTTTATCGTTATTTACTTATATAAATTAAATAACTTTATGTATCCTATCTTCCCAACAATAGTAGTGCATCCATCAGCAGTATCAATTATTTTTTTTTTGTTATTATTTCCTCGATAATGGATTAACATTGAGCCAGTAATAATAATATTTTTAATCCGGCTTTGTTCTTTCTTATAAACCTATATTTTGATAATTTAATGATAACAAAATCATAATCTTTAAAACTATTAAGGTATTTAATTAGTCACTTATGCATCTGGAATTAATAATAAATTGACGTCATCACCCAACGTCATTATTAAATCTTTAAATAATATGGCAGTATAAAAGAGAGTATCGGTTTCGAATCTAGACCAGAGTAGGCGTAAATGTGGTACCTGTAATTAATATTCATGATTTTATAAATATATTTTAAGATTTCAACATAAAACCATAAACTTATAGTAGACTGAATTTATAATTATTATTAAAATATTATTTTGTTCAAATATATACAAATAAATAGTGATTATAACATTGACTTGGATAACAATAATAAAAATATCATCAATATTAAAATCTACTTTGTCTAAAACAAATTGTACTACTTGTTTGAAAACTTTGTACTCCGTAACACTGTGTTTGAAACAATTTGTTCAATAATCTGATTATTATTATTTTATTTTTAAAGGTAATTTAATTAGCAAAATTATTATATTCCTAATTATTTTCATAAGCTTAAAATAAGTTTAAAACAATTTTAATATTTTAGTCTACTTGAGTTCACCTGTTTATTCATAATTTTAATGATTATTTTTACAGGGCTGATGTCAAAATGAGGCTCAAAATAATCTCGACGATTATTTTCATACATTTTAGTTTCGTTTACGGAGATAATACGAAAAATGCCATGAAAATAACATTGCCAGCTTATGCAGTTGCAAATGAGTCATTTATTTTAAGTAATTCAAGTAGTTGTCGTAGAAATTTAGAAGTTTTTGCCACAGCTATAAACAACAGAGAATCATGGAGTATGAAAAGTAAGTAAAATCCTTAAATATATTTTTAGAAATGTTGAACAGAAAGTATCGAAATTCTACAAAAAAGAATCGGTGAAACCTGAGTAAATTGTTCTCATAAGTTAAACGTTATTTTATAGTATTACATTTAAAAATAAATACGTAAATTCTTCATATATACATAATATTATGTAATATATACATCGAGAAATCTCGGATATTTTCAGATAAGATTGGTTTTATTTGTGAAGAGTAAATTTACATACGAGTATCATTATAATAGAGAGATGGTAACTAGATGATAAAATTAAAATCATAACTAATTTTTTTTGTTTGTAAATCCTACTCGACTTATTTTGTCGCGAGTATTCCTCAATCATCATTGAAAATAGTTACATTATTACTGGATGAGATAGAAAATAAAAGGCCACCTGAGAGGGATGGGTATAGTTGTTCAAAAATAATAAGGATAAATAATATCGACCGAAAGCGTTATTTTTATATATACTAATTTTAAATTATTTATAATTTTTGAATATTGAATACAAATTGGTAAATATATTTAATTGTAATAAGCCTTACTCACCCATAGACGTAATATAATATGTAGACCGCACATTATACTTGTTTTGTGTAAAACACCTTGATGCAAAGGTATATGCAAGAAAGACAGACTCTAACTTAAATTGTCCAAGGAGTTTATCAATAATCTATACAATACTCTTTAAGATTATAAATATTTATTATTCATACTAGGGACAAAATAATGATAACAAAATTAATAAACAATGTACAAAATAAAAAATATTTAAAATGTTTTTATCATTTATGAATTTGTGTATCAATTACCAAGAAGGTTAAAAAATTGCATATAACCTTATTGAAAAAGTTAACTATGAGTGATGAGTCTGTATCGCTCACGCATATGTTTGCTTCAATATACTTCACTAATGCGTGGTCTGTATATTTTATGTCTATGCATTCATCGCATCTGAAATTATTTGTGATTATCAACATGACCTATCCATTATTTATTATCTATGGTTCTTCAGTGGTAGTACAGCAGAGTGAGGAACTAATAAAGTGTTATGTTTATAACCTTGTCAGTGTCTATCTATCCGTTTATTTGTTTCTATGCAATTTATCTCTCACATATGGTTTCGAACTTTGTAATGAGGTTTTAACTAAACGATTAATTAGGCTTTAAAGAAAGTTCCCATTGGTTTTCAGTTCAATCGGTAAAAATCGGAAACTTACGCTACTTCGATACTCCGATTTGTATAGATTTACTTATAAATGTATTTATTTATTTATAAATATATAATAATATAAAATATATGTACAATTTAAATAGTGCTAGATTCAAGTGGAATACCAAAACCTGGTTTTTATTATGGAAATAAATTTTGGTTGGGTGTCAAATCCCAGTGTCTTAGCCTTCATAATAACTATGTTGAAAATAACTATCCACCTTTTGAAGTAAATTATTTTGCTGCTTACTTTTATTACGATCTTGAAACAACAAAAAACGTAAGTTACTGCAAATATTCATAATAAATTAATAAATAATTAATATTATTATATTTACCTTTTAATAATTCTTCACAGATTTAAATGTTAGATTTCATTATTAATTTCAATTATAATATAATATATACTATACGATTTAAGGTGAAATTTCCTACATTTATCGTTGCAGAATGTATTGACGTTAGGTCTTTGTTTGCCAAACATTTGTACTAATGATGAACTGTCGTTGATCTTGAGAAAAATATTCAATGAACGTAACCTAATGATGAGTGACATTTATGAAGTTGATTATACATTTTTACGGGTCAGCGATCTCAAGACTAATTACCATTATCTTTTAAACTGGAAGTCAATCATAATCGAGTATTAAATTTAATTACCATTTACCTACCATATTATTTTTTTTATCAAACACTTTTTATTAAGTTTTCATATTTTTAGACTTATTATATTTTTTACTATATTGATGATGATATTCGGATCAATTTATGACGTTCGTCGTAGAAAAGGAATGAAAAAATTAAATAGTAGCAATGCAGTCCTCACTTACAACAACGGTTAGTTAAAAGTGGGAAAATAAGTGGTGTTTTTTTCTCTCTATTCATGTAACGTTGTTTTTTTTTTTTTTTTATATTCATAAATAGATTCACCAAGAAATTTAGTGATAACTAATAATAATATTTCCAACGATCTTAATAAACAAAAACAAAATATATTTGGTGAAATTGTATTATGTTTCTCTGTCTACACTAACACAAAATTATTATTGAACACCAAAAAAGGATCAGATAGTAGTTTAAAATCTATTCATGGAATAAAATTTATTGCGATGGTCTTTGTTATATTTTTTCACACTAAACAGTATACTGATTGTTCTGCCGGTAAGTCCATACACTTATTAATCATTATATTATTGGCTATTATTTACGGTAATTCTTTTATGTTAAATGCATAACTGCTATGGTACTATTTTACATGATTACGACCAGAGGCTCTATTCTCAAATTCATAAAAATATGATCCGTATCACGTAATTGCTCTTTTCATTTGATCAGAAAAAGTCGTATTTATAAAAGATATCTGTGTACAAATCAGTTAATTTAAGTAAAAAATATTCACACGTTTTCTTCGAATGAGGCTAGGCAACAAGAAACAATCTTCCGTACAGAAGATTCCTTTTATCCAATATAAAAAATTTGTATCTTAAAAATATATTTTACAGTAGTAAATATATATTTGCTTATATTCTGGGCATAGCGAGAGATATATTGGTTTTACTACGAAGTGTTTTGTTTTTATTTTCTCTTTGTAAATAACGTTTCGGCCAGAAATCTTGCTCCAATTTAAAATGACAAGGGATTTTTTTGTTACGTTTTAAATCTAGGTGGTGCATTACAGAAATCATTTTTTGATTATCTAAGTAGTTTTCATAATAGTTGAAAAAAACTAGAAAGAGACGTAAAATGAAAACTGACAAAAATTTACTGCGTTACGATTTCATTATTTTAACGTTTCACGAATTATGTTTTATACTAAAAATATTGCTCCAATCATAAAATGACAATAGGCCATTTGTGTTTTTGAAAAATTAAGACTTTTTTTTGATTTTCCAGGTAGTTTTTCAATAATTAGTTAAAACAAGAAAAAACGTAAAATTAAAACGAAATAATTTACGGCATTAGGTATTTTAAATTTATATTGTTTATGTTTTTCACCAGAAATATTGCTTTAATCAAGAAATATCCATAAATCTTTTTTATTAAATTTTGGATCTTTTTGATGAATAAGAAAATCATTTTTTCCGTGTACTGTTCTTTATAATTGAGCAAAACCGGAAAAAATAACGTAAAAAGAATGGGGAGGTTTACAGAAATAATGGTTTCATAATTTTCAATTTTAAATTCTGAGTGGAGCGTATTTGAAACGAAAATACCAAGGCAATTAAAATTTATTTTGCAATTACAAATTATTGCAATTAAAATTTGTCAAAACATGTTTGATATATTTTTGCTCAGAACAGTTTTTTGTTTTAACTTAATTTAATAGTAATGGTTTATTATCATTTGGTACAGATATTAATTCCCTTTTATTTCAATTATTTACAATTATATTTTACCTTTTCAGTTCCCAACTTCCCGCCCAAAACAATACATATAATCCATTGTACGAAGTGTGTTCATCTTTTTTTTATTTCCGATTTCCCTTATAACACGGAGGGGGGAAGTTGTCGAGCTACACTCAAAATCGGTTTATTTTCAATTATTTATCGTTGATTTATTATAAAGATATAAACTAAATTATTAAACTTTGCCAATTTTCCTCCTATAACAATAATCTATATTCGCGGTGCTAAATCTTTGCAGTTTTTTTATCTTTTTTTTTTTTGTATGTAGATAACACTTATTATTACACCAAAGGCACTACAAATTTACTTGTGGAAATTATTGATAGGAGCAGTCAGGCAGTTAATGTATTTTTTTTCCTAAGTGGTTTTCTAATTGTTTATAATTTGTACTCTCGAGAGATTAAAAATAAACTTAATGGAAAAGAACCAACAAAACCAACACTTTCTTCATTATTTGAGGCTCTATACAAAAGATACTTAAGGTAAATTGAAAAATAATTCCTATACAAATATATGGTTATTTAAACGTTTTTATCATTTGGGTTGGTTTGTATTCATTTCTTTTAACAAAAAAATACTATTTCAAGATTAACACCGGCTTATATGATGACGATGGGTATCACATATATATGTTTTTCTCATTTTGACGACGTATCACAGCTTTTTATTCCTACGAATGTTAAGTTTCATCACAGTTTGATTTACGGCGGTAGTAAAGAAAATTGTGATAACTATTGGTGGACTCATTTGCTGTATATCAACAATTTGTTCAACTTTAATGAAATGGTAATACAAATATCGAATTAAATTTAAATTTAATGTATTTTGTATAATTATAATTTTCATTTAAAGTGTATCACATGGGGTTGGTATTTGGCAAATGATATGCAATTTTTTATAATCGGATACATCATCACAACCTATTCTGTAGTGTAAGTTAATAATTGAATGTAATTCAATAAATTAAAAATGAAATGTAAACTATTAAATACAATCTGGAATATCAATTGAAATCTAATCAAAATTATTTTTTTAGTTACTTTTACTCGTCTGCTGCATTCTGGACAATTCTTATGGTTTCTACAACTATCGTCAGTGGCTACGTATCATATTCACGTGATTATTTTCTATCGTAAGTCAATAATATTATATTTCCTGTACTTGTACGGTGATATTCAACTTTTTTTTTTTTATTATTACAGACAATTTATTTCCATGTCAGAAGAAGATTTGATGTATAAATTACCGTGGATGAGAATTGGACCCTATCTAATTGGAATGGCTGTTGCATATTACCTTATTCAAATGAAAGATAAAATCAATTTAAATAAGGTAAAAATTGATCTAATGACAATTGTTTCAACTTAAGTAGTCAATATTTATGTCTACTGTGTCTACAAGTGTAGCTCGGTTAAAAATAACTTGCTAAATATTTTCAAGTGATGGATATGAATACCTATATTTTGACGACAAATAAAAATCACATTTTTCGTTTTCTTAGATAAACATTTGGATACTTTGGATTTTGGCACCAACTGCTTTGATTGGGTCAATTTGGTTTCATAAAACAGAGTTTTCTATACTTGAAATGGCATTTTATGTTGCAGTATTTAGATCAATTTGGGGATTGTCGATTGGCTGGATTGTGTTTGCTTCAGTTACTGGTTATGGAGGTAATATGATTAAATATTTAAAAATGTTAAATTATCATTATCATCACTAAGTACATTAATAGCATTGTAATATTTGTCTTAATTTATATATATTTATATATTATATAATAATAATTAAGTTCGTTTTATTAACTAGGTTTCGTAAATACATTTTTATCACGCGAAATATTTGTTGTACTGGGTAGACTTACCTACTGTGCCTACTTAGTCAACCCAACCATCGTATTTCTATCATATTTTGATGCTGATGAAGCAATCCATGCTGATATAATGTTACAAGCAAGTTTATTTAAAAAATATTATCGAAATTAATCATATTTCAGTAGCATTTCTAATTCAAAATTCAATTATTTTTTTTACAGTTGCCAATGTTTTTGGGTATTGTAGTATTGACATTCTTTGGTGCCTTTATTTTTTATCTGATGTTTGAGACACCATACATATCATTGTTGAGAGTGTTAACAACTAAATCAAAATATAAATAATAAAAATGGAAAAAATACATTTTAGTAATTTTTCCATTATTGAAGTCATTCGTCTTATTTATTAAGCCTTATTATTAGACATAAGTTTTTTTTATTATTATATACATTTCTCATGACTGTTTTTCATAAGCATTCATTTTGATGTTAATTTATTAACTATTAGTTTTAAAGAATAACTTCCTAAGGTAAAAAATAATACAAATAATTAATAAAACCACATAAGAATTATTCATTTCTTTTTCCTAATCCATAGGCACCTTCTATATTATCTACCATATCTTCACCTATAACATCATTCTAACTACCCATTATTATAAAGTTTCCATTTCCTTTGACCAGTTCTATTAATTTATCTATATTTATATATATATAATATCTCCACTACAGAAATCTCCAGGTTTAGACCATCTCATTTCTGATATTTTAAGAATACTAATTCTAATCCTGGCCATTTCCATTTTTAAGTTTTCCAATTCCCCACATTGTAGTAAAGTTCTTACCTTCAAAGTTGCTATACGTTTGCAATCTTTCACATTTCTTTCTCCTTAAGTAGATCCGAATGAGAAAGTATTTTACCTCCGGAATTTTTTACTTGAGAAGAATTCATTACCGATTGCCGTTACTTGAAATGTTAATATGGTGGACAATTTGCACACAGAATAAAAAAATAATAATAATAAACCATTGCAAAATCAATTCCTCGCTACGCTCAAAACCTAAAAATTTGAAAAAAGTCGCTTAATCATTGATACTTCTTGATTACTTCTCTCACAAACAAAAAAAAATAACTAGAAACTGTCTATACGAGACTCTTATAAAACGGTCGATATTTAAAATTGTTATAAGGTATATTTTCGCCTTGTATTTAAGCTGTGTATGCAACCTTTATGATAGTGTGTGATTTCTTATAATTTAGACTATTTCATTAGGGATTTTTATTTTCAAAGTTGGTAGTAAACAGTACAAAATTACCATATACCTCCAACCGCATCCGTACGTCTGGCAACATCGCGAATTAAGATATACAGAATACCGAACGAACGTGTGATAAGTGAAGCTCGAACCTTCTCACTTTTGGCAAGGGTACTAACACTATCTAGTGCACTCTTAACAAATTATGTCAATATGTATTTTAAAATAGATATGCAATTTATTACATACCCTACTCCTCCAATCTAAACTTTAAACTGGTTTTAGTTGATTTTTATACCAATTTTGCCTTAAAGCGCTAGCTGTCGTGCCAAACAATGAGAACCGGGCGGACTCAGAAAAGCATTGATAAGACCTTTCCGTTCGATATCCTGTGTATCGGGGACAGCACTAACTCAGTCACTAAAAAGCGTCTTCTATGTTTTACCGCGGCATAAACGTGCATAGCTTATCTATAATAATATTAAGCCGAATTCCCACAGCTGGTATACTTGCCAAATACGCCGACAATTGACTATTTGATCAGTGAACGATTAGGGTGTTTACACGACTGGAGTACTTAACAAATACGCCAATACTTGAGCACTTGTACAAATAGCCACGTACACCATTCCCACGGCTGGCTGTATAGCAATAATACATAATTAAATAAAACTGTTTTTCCTGGTCCACACGAATTGACCATGGGATCACAATTACAAGTGTATTGGCCGTTCCTTTGACTCGTGTCACATTTACCGACAATCCTCAGGAAAAGCACCAGTGACCAATAATTGTACATATATACTGATCCGGCAACATGACTAGCAACCGCCAGTGCCAATTATTGGCCAAGTACACCAGTCGCGGGAATACGGCTTAAGAATTTGATCTGTCTTCCAGCATGGGTATTTCTTTAATAATTTATATGTAATTAAATTTACAAACATTTATCAACATTTGACTGTTTTGTTGAAAAATGTTGTTTTTATATTCAAAGAAAATTTCCTTGTATTAAAAAGATCAAGTACTTTTTTAGTTCAATTGTTTTTTGTTAAACTGAAATCCACAAATTATCTGTAAAAAGCAGGCAGTTATCATCAGCATACGTTACAATTTAACTATTTATATTTAAGTCACATACTCACATATATTATTTATATATAATATTATAAAAAATAAAGGATCAATTCCACTATCTTATAAAACTCCACACATAATTTTCCATTTTTGACCTAACACTTCATTTATTTTAACAATTTGTTGCTTATCTGTATCCATTTCAGACTAGCTGCTTTGATCCCAAAACTAAGTAAAATTTTAATCAGCTCGTTACAATTTACCGTATCAAATGCTAAGTCTGCGAAAACTGCTAAGGTTTTTCTAACATTGTCAAGACCGTTATATATACAGTCTGTTTCACAAAGATATACCCCTTGAATATCCCCGGAGATCATAAAAACAATCAAATTCTGTATTTTTTATATTACTCGCTGGGATGAGGACTATAAATATTTATATTTGTATTAATTTTTTTTTTTTTTAATAAAAAATTACTTTTCATTTTATTATTTTTGGAAAATTTTCAGGCAACCATTCTGTAGAGTTTATTTTTCTGAAAATTTTAATGTACCGCACATTTGTATCCGATGAATAGTTTCTGAGTAACGGCTGTTTTAAATTCCACTAATCCGTGTGAAAACCGATGTCATTGCGTAACGCGATCAGATTATCCCCTGGACAGATCGTTCCCTTTTCATAATACCATTAAAACCTAAATTGGATATTCGGACTTCGGGTGTATATTTTACACAGAGTTATACATATGGCCTGTGTTGTTACAGTCGCGGACACGAAAAACGAGCGTTGAAAAAATTAACATACGAAAAACGAAAAATTTGCAAAACCACGACCCGTCGTTCGTAGCCGCCGTTGTAGCCAACGGTTCGCGACACCGTACTGTCGCGCCGCTACCGTTACTCGTATTACTCGTATACGAATAACGAATGCTGACGGGATATTATTTTGACAACCGCTATCGGAAAACTGCCGCTTTGCGCGTGACGGTCAGCGCTCGTTTTTCGCGTCACGCACAACGCCGATGCGATTATACTGTACACCGCTGTAATGCGTTTCACGAGATCAGAGACCCGACCGTAGCGCGACCGATGTTCGAAAATTTGGATGTCAGTGTTCCAAATTCGCGATACTTTGTATACTAAGCGCCGCGTGTGTGGCATTTCAATTTACGCGCGCTTTTTGTAGTTCGCATACTGAATGCCCCTACTCGTGTTATCGATCACCAGTCGAGTCACTAATTTCATGAAACACACTACGGTCGCCGGCAAAGCACGCGCATTAAAAGCTATTCGCCTGGTGACTCGTCGCTAACATACGCGTCATCGACATTATATGTATAATCCATAAGCTGTGGCTATATATCCATTGTGCACGATCAAAGACGCGCACGTCGATATTTTTATCGTTAATACGGTACCATTGTTTTGTCGTCAAAATAATCATTGGTTCATAATCATGTCATTCGGTATACTGTATACTGTCGGGCTCACGAAAAGTGGCGGCTGACCGCTGCCGTACCCCGAACCGCGCCCGCCCTGTAGACAGTGGTTCTCATTCTATTGTTGCGTTCCGGAACGGCGGCGACGCAGCACGAACTATTGGCGCTATTGTTCATTCTCAAACGTGTGTTCAGTGTTTGCTGTGTACACGTCGGTTTACTGTCGTAATACGTTACAAATATATTCATTAATAGCATTCGCAAATTCGCAATTACACATTATAATTATATATTCACTTGTGTAGTGATTTTTTTTTTTATTCTGCTATTCTATTGTATTGTATTTGTTATTATTATCATTTATAATAAAAAAATATTATAAGATAGAACCTTCGTTCAAATTTTAATCGAATATTAAATAATCAGATGGTTAAACGCGTTGATACGTAGTGTTGTGATTATAATTCACGATACGTATTATCACTTAAATACAATTTAGAGGGAAAATAGTTCATTTTAAGGTTATTATAGTTATAATTATATAATATATATACAGACGTATTTGAACGAGCGCGGTAAATTATACTGTTGTTTGATAACCACTGCAACAAATAGTTCGCTTGGATCGTGGCGGTCGGCCAACACTTTTCGTGAGCCAGACTATAAGCCTTGTAAGCAGTAGTTCAATTTTTAGTACACATATTGAGTAGCCCTACTGATTATGGACACCAATCACGCCGCAGTCGAGTCTTTAATTTCGAGAAACGCAGTATGTCTATCTAGAAACCGGTTACTACCACAGCGACTCTATTATTATAGGCAAGGCCTAGTATACGGTCTATGATTACAACTCTGATATTTTATTATGTAGGTAGTGATAAGACTGATAACAGTGCTTTACGCATGTACAAAGGTAAGATACCCTCTTGATATGTTGGCAACACGTTTTATTGCTTAAAGCTCTGTTCACTGTACATTTGTACATGATCTAAGATATTCTACTTATATAATAACGATATAATTTATATCTTTAATCTAATTTTGTTTTACTCGTAAATTTATTTATTTATATTTGCTATTATTATATACCTATATGACATTATAATTAAAATCATAATTTTTATACTCTATAGTATTATGTTCCATTTTTTTAAAATTACAAAATAATAACATTCAAAACTGTAGCATTCGTGGGTATTGGTAACACTGTACTCAAAATTTTTTAACATTCGTGTAGGTAATTTATTTGATGATTATTATTTTCCATCATAGGTGTTCAAAAATTTTAGTTTACGTTTACAACAGTTAAGGAGTATAAAATATAAAACATTTTATCAGAAATCTCAATAATTGTTTATGTGTATCGATATACATCTGTCATCTAATAATTTATTTTAATTTGAAACAAAAAAATATTATTGGTTCAATATTTCATCAACTATGTCAGCGCACGACCAAATGAGAGCCATGTTAGATCAGCTTATGGGCACTGGCAGAAATGGTACCTAATAAAAGTGAACAACTTTCTACAAGGACATTATTATATTAGTTCAATGTACTATTTGCAGGAGAAACAAGTAGATACCAAGTGCAGTTCAACGATACAAAAGTCTGTAAGAGTTTCTTATTGTATTGCTGTCCGCATGATATATTAGCATCTACCGTAAGTATAACCATGCTTATTTTATCTATACTTAAATGAATCATTTTATATACTTGAATATTTGGTCGTTAATAGGGTTCTTTTTTGTTTAGTTTAAATGAAAAATAACGTAATTTTAATTAAATATATTATTTCTTTTTTCTTATAAATAAATTGTTTAAATCATAAATAAAATATCTGTATGTACCTAGGCATCTAATTAATTGAATATTAGGAATATTTGACATTCAGTTCATAGTATGCTACCCAAAAATGTTTTATTTTATCAATACTCTACTTCAAATTCCTTAATTAGGAGTCTACCTCTTAATTTTAATTTTTTAAACCACATCTCCATTCCGTGTTAGCACCGACAAATACATCATAAACACTAGTCCAGTGGTTCTTGAAGTGAGTGGTACCGCCCCCCCTAGAAGGCATTTTAGTCCCTCAATTGAGCGGTAGGTATTAATGGAGCGTTGAGCTTTTAAATGCAGAATGATAAAGCACCAGCGTCCTGTGATATTATTGCATGTGAAATCAGAATAGTTGTGTACAGGTCCGATTTAGGGTTTAGGGTTGTGGAGCCCAGGACCAAGATTTCTATAGTTTAACATACAATTCTTGGTATAAAGAAAATGAAGACCAATAAGAAAGAAAAAAGGCTAGTAAGACAATTACAAACTTATAGGCTATAAACAATTGGGAGGAGGGGACGTTATTAGCCAGTTGTTCTTGGTGAAGAAGTGCTGAAATGAAAAAGGTTAATAACCACTGCACTAGTCCCTTACATGTTTATCATAGTTTTAATTTTGATTTAAATTTGGATGTTATTTAATAACTTCAAGGACTATATTCCTTTAGCAATTTACTAAATCAAACTATTCAGTACATGTACATGTATGTAATTTGTATCCTAGTCTGTCCATATAGTCTGACCAATAGTTGGTAGCATACTAAGTGAATGGTCAATATTTAATTTTATAAATATTACCTATACTCATATAAAATTATAAATTACAAAATAATTGTTTATGCAATACAATTTATAATTTAATTTAAATTCTGTTATTAACAGTTTACACTTAATCTCTTACCAAACAAAGCACAATTGATAACCATAGGTTAAAAAAAAAAAAAAAATTAATGGAAAAACTGATGAACTATAAACTTTTAAACAGAACAAATTAAATAGTGCCTACAAATGATTGAATTAAAATTATTTTTGATCAAATAATTTATTTATAATTTTTCACACAACATATCACAAGAAATTTAAAAAAAATTATAATTTTATAGAAATGTTTCTTGCCTAGGGTGGAGTAGCCACCAATGGCTACCTTAAGATTTTGTTTTTATTAATGTTTGATTTAATTTAATTAACAATTTAAAACTAATCCATAAATACATTTTAAGTTAACCAATACTTAGTTTAAATTTTAAAATTGCTTTCTCTCGTTGTATGGTCATCTGTGTTTTCAACTATTTTTCTTATAATTAATACTACCCAGTAAATTAATATAGTAATGTAATGTAGTTACAACCAAATTCAATTTGAGTGGCCATAGATGGCAACTTCACCCTACCTACTCATTTTAACATTTTAATTGGCATTACAGTTAAAACAAATTTGATTACTCCTAATGTGTTTCTTAATTTTCAAAGCAAAATACTCTTATTTACAATTTTGTATTTATTTATATATTTTTTATTATAACTGCTATTTTTTTTGAATATACCATACATTATATTACAGTTGAATCCGCTTAATGTGGGTTCACGTTGGGACCAGTTACATTTGCAACAATAAGCGGTTGTTCATAACCGAAATGAATTTCGTTATACATTAGAATCGAGACCAGAGCATTATGCCCATACTAGGCGGCTGTCCTCATAAACCGGTAGCCACATTTAGCGGAATCCACTGTTTATAACAAACATACATAGGTATAGATTACCAGCTTCTGAGGAGGTTACGCTTCTTAGATTTAATAATAATGCAGTACTTATATTATCAATTCTTTCTCAATCATTACTTATGTACAAATAATCTTTTTATATGGACAAAGACATAGTTTGTCATCATTAATCAATCATGTTACACTTACGTACATTGTAAATAATATAAGAATAATATTCTAGTAACAATGTTAAAAGAGAGAAAACAAAATACATTATCTGATTTGTTTATAAATTAATTTTTTTACTGTCTGTCTTTTAAATGTAAACGTAAAATTCTGGTTTTAAATAAATGTCTAAAAAGCTTTACTTATAGTTTAAAAATAATTGATGCAGTTTTTAAAAGGGTTAAGGGATCCTATAAAATAACCTTGGAAATCAAATCTATGTATGTATAAATGTATATTATATTCATAAAATACAATATTATTTCTTAAAAATTGATGTGAGTAAATTTCTCCCCTCCCCCAAGTACGTTTTAAAAAAAAAATACTATCCATTTTGTTATTATATTTTATTTATTATTACTTCATTGTTTTATACATTATACATTACAAATTACTAAGTATTAATTTGTATAATTTAAAATTGATCTAATGATAAGTTTTATTCTGATTTAATTTTGCCTAGGGTTTTTATTTATAAGTGGTATATTTTGGGCCAGTATTACAATCATTGATTATAACTCCAGTTATGTAATGATCCAGACATCCAGATGACTGAGGCTTACACATTTACGGTTTATTATTATAAAATGAGTATTACAATATTGGGTCTGTGTCAGTTTAGTAGCCCCACTGTATTTATAGTAATATTATTATTCTTTGATAATAATTTAATTACATTTTTTAATAGGCAATGTGTGGAATAAATTCTCTAATACAATACAGGAATATATGGATGTTAACAGAAATATTTTTGCCTGTTTCATTATGTACAGCAATAACAAGTTGATTCACATCCTAAATTCTAAGTATATTGACTTCTTAGACATAAAAATTATTTCAAACCCATACTGGAATTAAATGGCTAAAATCAAAATTGATAATGAACTTTCAGCAAAAATAAAAATTATGCAAGGTGTCAGGCAATGATGTATACTGTTCCCATTACTATTAATTTAATGAAAATAAAAAGTTGTTACATCAATATTTTCAGAAAATTAAACTCTATAAAGTAGCTATCTACAAATTTTTCAAAAAATAATAAAATAAAAAGTTTTTTTTTTATGGTTTTTATCATAACATAAAAAAAATAATTACAATATAAATATTTGTAATCCTTATCATTATGATTAATACAAAAATAAAAACAATTTGATTATCTTTATTATGTCCAGAGATATTACAATAGGTATATTTTCATGGGACACACTGTATATAATATTGAATCAAAAGAGCAAAATATGATTATTGTGATGTGACTCTGGCATCAAATATAAGTTGTACTGTATGTTTTTATCTGTAACATATTTTTTGAAAATTAATCTTCTCTGCATACTTGAAAATGGTCGGGTTGTTCATAAATAAATCTTGTGCTCCTATAGAAAACCACAAATAACGCAAATTGCATAAAATCCCTTTTTGCTTCATGCTCATAGAAGGTAGGTAATTTAATAAATAACGAATGTCTATACTTTTAGCAATACTTTCATAGCTACATAGATAATATATGAATCACAATTTCAAATGTATTGGGTTTAATTTTGATATGTAAGCAAAGTACTAAAAATCACCAAAAAAAAAAAAAAAATCAACAACCCAATCAGATACTTTAAACACCCAGTCACATTTAGTTAACCAGCTAATATTGACTGGTAAGCATAATCAGCACTAGGCATGTGCCGATATATATCAATTAATCGATATAATTAAGAAATAATATATGTATCAATATATCTTCAAAATACCATGAGTGTATGATTTGCTTCTTCATAATGTATATCGATTAATCTCAATAATCAATTATATTTTAACATGATCAACTATTGAATCTAACAAATAACTATTGCACAGTTCTAACCAGCACATAAGGGTTATAATAGACATAGAAGTTGTAATACTGGTTTTTCCTTTTTATGAACCGTTAAATACCAATCGGTGCATAACCTATGATTGTGGTACCAGCCTTTATAGTTTGTAATAAATATCATGTTAATTTAATTACTTATTTATACAAGTTTTGACTAATCAAATAAATTAAGTAAAAATTAAAACCATTGTTTTTTTTTTAAATTATACCTATTAATATTGTATTATGTACTTTATAATATATAGATATCCGTAAAATTTAAATAAAATAATTTAAATATTTAGATATTCAGTAATAAATAATGATAAAAATATGTTTTTTCAAATATTTGAATTAAATTGTATTAGGTAATGTGAGAGATGATTATAATATGATAAATGTGCTTGATTTTAAACAAATTTGTTACACTCCTGACAATTTTGACGGTTTTTTCATAAGTATTATTATTATTAATCAGTTTAAACCTTTCTGTAACGACCAATTTTATCTAAATACGAGTTATAAATAATAACCAACATGTATGTAGTATTATCAAAGTCGGAAAAATCGTCTTTTATTGTGAGTATTTATATATATTATTAGTTCATTTATATTATATTCATTATCATATAATTATTATATTTTTGTAGTATTATTAGTATTAGTATTTATGTATTAGTTAAATTTACATATTTTTATATACATACTAATTTTTATAAAAATCAAATTTGTCATAATTAACACAATACTTCAAGAAAACCGTGAGTAAACAATTCATAGGTCTTTTTTATTATGTAAACGTCGTCAATATTCGGAAAAAATTAAACAAATGAAATTGTAAACTACTAATGTAGCTATCTTAATAATAAAAAGAATACTTTAATTTTATAATTTTAATTAACATTAATTGTATGTATAATTTCTCAAATTAAAAATAACGAGAATCTATCAAAAAAAAAATTACATTTATTAAACCTTAGATTATATTTTAAGTTTTTATTTGGTTCATTCCATAAATAATAACATTTTAAAATGAATTAACTGACAATAAAATAAGAATTATATTGCTTTATGTTTAAAGACTTTTATTATGTTTATATTAGTTATCTATATTTATAACCTTAAATTTTTAGTATATAATTCTAAAATGTAATAATTACTGTGAAGCAGATACTCAATAAACACGTTTCTATAATTTTAAAAGGGGTATATCAAATTTGTTTATTCCATTTATTATCTAATTGTAAATTCAAATTTGATTTTTAATATCTGCTTCTGTGTAATAAAAATTATATAAATTTATATTGAAACATTTATACTGTATGGATAGATTTTTGTTAGTAAAATATTTAAATTTCAATTAGACATACCTTATAACATATACAGTTAATTTGCTTAAGGGAAAAAAAAAAGAAAAAATTATTGAATTTGATTATGATTCTTCTTTTGCGTTTTTTTTTATTATTATTTATTTTTATTTTTTTTAAAAAAAAAAGTTAGATTTAGGGAAAATTTTCTTTAACTTCTTTATTGTTCATTATTCTTAAAAAGAACTAAACTACGAAGCATACAAAGATATCTACAAACCTTTTGTGAGTAGTGAATAATTATTTCTAAGTTACCAATATTGGTATCATACCTACCAAAATAATTCTGAAAAAATAGCTTCAGCGAAGACAGTACGTACATCAACTCAGTTAATTTACGTCTATTTGAATGCGATGTTTTACTCTTAATCCTGATTATTGTCACCCTCTCTAGGAATAGTCAAAAACGAATTGTGTTTTGATTCGTTTCAAGACAATGATACAAAGATGGGGAAGATGTTCGCCATCAATGCGTCAATGTGGGTGAGCAAATTGTAAATGGTCGTCTGTCTGTAAGTCAAACAATTTTGAGACAACGACAGAACTATCTGTTACAATACATTAATTATATTTTCATGCTTAATGTTATGTTATATTATTTATATTTATTTAACATAATTCATTCAGGCCATTTACCTTCTTAGAGTGAGCAAGTGTAAGTTTTGAGGTTGTTAAGTACTCGCTACGTAAGTCATCAATTAATATAACATTTTCCCTGTATTATGTGTATACATTCATTTTTCCAGGTTAACCTGATGTTGTTCCATGTAAATCCTGAATTCCTCAATTTGTTTGAAATACTTTATAAACTTAAGTTATTTATTAT
The DNA here is from genome assembly GCA_902439185.1 of Cinara cedri. Classification (NCBI taxonomy): domain Eukaryota; kingdom Metazoa; phylum Arthropoda; class Insecta; order Hemiptera; family Aphididae; genus Cinara; species Cinara cedri. The sequence goes on from CABPRJ010001430.1 coordinate 192,991, forward strand.
TTCAGCGCATGGACATTGGTGAGTGTCCAAAAATACACGATAATGCACTAAGAGCAGATTTTGAAAAAGCCCAACAAAAGTTTGACCACTATTATGATGTTGACGTAAGTTTTATACAATTTTGCATTTTAGATTCTGAGCAAGAATGTATTGGTTTTATAATATATTTTTTTTTTTTCAAGTATATCACTTTTTCTAAAAAAAAATCTGACTGGGGAGGTATGTTTTTGATTTTCCCTGGGATTTTCATAATAAATTGAAAAACTGAGTGTATTATTTTAAAATCTTAATTACTACGACCTTTCAAAACATGTGTAACCAAACTTTGCTTAAAATCGTTTTTCATTTGTAAAGATTGATCATTGTTTACAGGTATATATTAAATTCTCCTTTATATCCTATCTTCCCAACTTCTCACCTACAACAGTGGCTCATCCGTCCTACAAAGTATATTTTTTTAATTGAATCGTGATACTGATAATAATTGTTTGTAATATTTTTTATTTCTAAAAGCCCTTCCTTTTTTATATGCATATATTATTATAATATAATGTATTCACTTATATATACTTTGTTTCAATAGGCTACTGAACATTTACAAGCATTTATTAGTGACTGTGACCGGAGGACAGAATCAGCCCGTAAAAGATTACTTGAAACTCAGGAAGAACTTACTGCTGAAGTAGCTGAAAAAGCAAATGCTGTTCATGAATTAGCTGAAAAAATAGGACAAACATTGGCTAAAGCTGAAGAACTAGGTGCCCAGGGTTTGGTGGATGACAGTCTTAAATTAATGGGAGAAGTATGTTTATATTACTTTTATTAATTATTAATAATAAATGTTTTAAAATAAATTAATAAAAATTAAGATCGAAGAACTACGTAAGAAGAAATCCGAAGCGGAAGATACTTACAGGAATTCAATGCCCGTAAGCAGTTATCAACAGCAAAAATTAAGAGTGTGTGATGTATGTTCAGCTTATTTAGGTATTCATGATAATGATAGAAGATTAGCTGATCACTTTGGTGGAAAATTGCATCTAGGATTTATTAAAATAAGAGAAAAACTAACTGAACTCGAAGTAAGATTAATCATTTTTACTAACACAAACATAGTATCTAAAAAAAGTGTGTATTATACAGAAAAACTATGAAGAAAGACACGAAGCTCGTCGTAAATTTGATGAACAAGAACGTTTTAAAAAGGAAGATAAAAGAAGTCATAGATCAAGAAGTACAGATCGAAGTGATCGTCACCGACGATCTAGGTTAATATTTTTAATTTATTTTGCTCATAACATAAATATGACGGTTTTTACATATATGTTAACAGATCACGCAGTCGTCATAGTAGACATCGTTCACGTAGTCGTAGTCGAAGTCATAAACGGGATAGAAGAGATAGAGATAGACGTCGCTACTGATAATAAATTGTATTACTATTTCACTGACATAATAATTTTTTTTAAACATATTTTTTGTGTTTTAAAAAGTAAAATTATAAACTTGTAATATTATATTCCAAGGTAGTAAAACAAATGTAAAACTGTTCAAAAATATAATGTGTATATGTAATAAATTTTCACACTGTGATTTTATTTTGTCTCCATAAATGCGGAAATCAATTATTATTTACTATGACAATTAAAAATGTTATTATTTAATAAAGGGAATTAATTAATATTAATCATTTATTTTGTAATCTATTATATAAAACTTAAAAACTTATCAATGTATATTAAATATAAGAATATAATTATATACGATGCAAGTAAAAAAAAAATACAATAAAAATTTTATTTTCATTTTACAAAAATATGCAATATTTAATTTTCAAGTGGTGTTAATTAAAATAACAAAAACTAAAATACATTGTTCGATAAAAATCTCATGGTCCCTAACAACAATTAATTAAAAATAATATTTTTCCAAATAACTTCCAATTAGAGACCTGAGTAGTTAAGAGTTTGATCGAATTATAACTTTGGCACCATAAAATAAGTAGTCTAAATAAAATATTATTTATATATACATATATATGAATACATACATATGTGTGTGTGTGTGTGTGTGTGAGTATGAATAAATATTAAGTAATCATTCAATATTAATGAATATTACAATAATAATAATAATAGTAGTAATACAAATGAATAAATTGATTTGGCATATTAAAATTAAAATTATTCATATTATATATGTATATATAAATATATAAAAAAAAAATTATTGAAATAAACATATTAAATGTATACCATATTTTGTAAGCAATTTAAATTTAGTTGTTATAAATGTATAACTGATAATGAAATTCCCTGTAAATCAGTTGTCCTTCCAGTCTTTTTTTATCTCAAATACCCATTCCCATTTTAAATGTTCATTTTTATCATCATCAGTAAATAAAGAATGAACTGTGTATGAACCGCGTGCCATCAAACCACTAGGAGCGTCTTCAGCTGGTGTTGTATAACTCTGTATTTCCATTTTTGGTGGGTATGATCCCACCATATGGGTCATTTTATCCACTAAAACAAACAACAAAATAATATGATTTAAAACAAAGGAATGATTTTTAAATTATTACTTATTTACCTTGAACTGTTTCGCAGCACAAACAAATACAGTTTACCATTAATGAAAATAGTTATTAAAATTATATATCAGAGGGATAACTTAAAACATGAATGATAAATCAAACAAACCTAAATTCAGTCATTCAATATTTACGATTATACATAAATATTGTTTAAAAATATTATGTACGATTTAATTCATTCAATAACAAAATATTAAAAATATTATAATATCCCAAAGCCAAGACATTAACGAAACTATATTTTTAATTACCATTTATAGTTAATAATCATGATTAGGAAAATATATACCATAACTCTGTAGACATGGGAGTCAATTTTAAATTATACAGTGTCCATTGGCCAACCAATATCATTTCTGTATTTTTTGTTTATAAAATATGTTAATTTTACATTTATTTTATTTTCAAGTAACCACAAACAGCAACCTCTCCTTCTTTTTCTATTTAATTTATCAATATGTTAAATTATGTAATGTTCGACTAAAAAATAAGTTTGTTTATTATTGTTAAAATTGCACTTTATCAGTTTAGTTAAGTCTATTTCTATTATAGGAATTAATGTTTTTTAATATAAAACTCATTTGGCGTAAACAAATAAAAAATATAAAATAAGCCTGTTTTTGATAATTATATTTTTGCACAAAGGAATTCCGTTTTGCACTAAACAGTATTATTTCATGTACTATAATTTAATACTTTTTTAATATACACTTGCTGGCTAATCATTCTCAGTCACATCCAACCATCTCTTTTTCTTCAGTATTTCTCTGCATTTATTTCCTCTTATGTTTATTTTCATTTAAACAAGTATACAAGTGATAAAAATATTTTAAACCTTTCCGGGATCTGTGTATGTACTAACTGCATTACAGAAAAATTATTGCAAGATCCTAATATTAACTTAACATTAGTACCAACTTTCTAAAACACAATACTAAATTAAAAGATATAATGAAAAAAGAAAACCAAATTCTGTTTTAGTTTAAACCACATTCAAAAACATCATTAAAATAAGTCTATCACATTGATTAAAAATATAGCTGATGTATAAAATCAAAAACTTATGTTTCTTTTTATTGTCTAATAAACAAATGGAACTATGACTATTTCTTTGTACTTCACATTTTCACATCAAAGTATATAACTTCTTAAATGTTAAAAAATTAGCAACAATGTTTATATCACGTTTCTTACAAAGAAATGAATATTTCTCAACACAAAAAAAAGAATCAAAGCAAATAAATTCTTTGTAAATGATGCTAACACAACAAATTAAAAAAATAAACATGACACATTTAAAATTCATATAAAAGTTTTATATCAATAAATAATAACTATTTTAATCAGTAAGCACTTTATTTATACAAATTATTTTCAACTTTTAAGTTTTAAAATTACGTCAAGTTCAAATAATAAATGTAGGGATTAGGAATGACATTATTTCTATACTTTAAACAACCATACCAATAATAATTCTTTCTTAAAGTTGTGCAGTAAATAAATAATGTAATAGTTAAAAGAATTCTTGAAAAAAATCATATAATAACATAGTTAAACCAAAAATAAAAGTCCATAGGATTTTGATTAAGAAATTGATTTATGATAAATACTCAATACATAATATAAAACAATTATATTACTAGAAAAAATTATTCAGTATTATTACTGCATTTACCCAAGAATAATAATAATTAAAATAAAATTTTGATATATTATGTATATTTAACTAAAAATGTTTTCCTATCCCTTATTCTCTCACTCCTAGATCAGATTAGACCATATTTAATATTTTAAATATATGTATTGACTGTTAAACTGTATCACCTGAATATTCACAAAATGAGCAATTCATAGTATCTTTATTGTTTATCTTATACATAAAAGCCATGATCCAGCAATCTATCTATATCACATTGTTGTTTATCATAGGAATGAAATATAAAATATTAAAATACCTAACCTATCATGTACAATGAACAAGGAACTAAAATTTAATAATCTTGATCCTCAGAATATTTCTTTTAATCTATTTATAAAATAATTTAACTATTTACAATTATTAGCTTATAACAATAAATCACTTGCATAATGTATACAATATTGTATTGTAATACAAATGGATATTTTACATGAACAGTGTACAAATTATGCAAAAATAATCTATTGTTACATTTTGGAAACTAATATTATGCATTCTTCCAGAAACTATGATAATAGGCATATTTCAATGAGTGTTTCCTATTATTTGATTATGTAAAAAAACTAAAAAATAAAATTATTACTTTGTTCATTTTTCATTCAATATTTTTAAATTTCATTATATTTTGAATTTATATTATTTGTGGCGTTTGTTTTTTTTTTGTTATGCAATACTAATTGAAATTTGTATGAAAAAATTAATTTTTTACCTACCAATAGAATTTCTATAGTTTATAATTTATTTTTATTAGACAAAAATACTTTTAAAAATATTACCTGGTACACCAAGACGATATGTCTTTTGAACATATTTGAGACCATGAACAATTTCTCTTTGTACTATGAAGTCTATTCTAATTTTGTATGAAATTCCTTCTTTAATAATGAACACCTAAATGGAATTTAATTTTTAATTTTACACTAATAATAGTTTGTTTAAATTTAAAAATGTATTTTAAATCACCTGTTTTTTCAAATTTGTTAAATCTCCAGACAAATCAAGTTCCATGTCTGGCCTATCAGCAACACACAATGCTAATTTTTTAACAATCACTTTATTTGGATTATTTTCATCTGAAAAAATAAATTAAACCAATCAAATAAATTAATTGAAGTATAAAATATAATAAATATATATATGTATATTATAGTAAAAACGATGAAAATCAGGAAGATAGGAGGGGCAGAACACAAATGGTAAGGCCAGGTCACCAAATGGATACTGAAGAGCATTGAGACTGTAACTGTTGGGTCATCCAAAACAATGATGGGCAGGCAAAATCCAAAAATACCTTACCATGCTAGGAATATTTAATAGTGAAGAGATAGTTACAAAGACAGATGAAGAGGAATGGTGGTTGTAGCGAAGGACCTGGTTAAGTGAAAAAAACAAAATATGTATATTATGGATTAAGAAAGTTATCATTTAAAATAAACTAAACATTTTTATGAAATTACTAATTATTTTTTTAATGACTGATCTCAAATAATTGTAAAAAGAAGGAAAGGAGAACACTAATTAATTTGTATGTTATTGATAAATTTTAAAACTCGTGAAATGTTAATTTTACACACCTATATACTTATACATTATACTATTATCAGTTGAACACAGTAGTTCCCAACTGGTGGTGTGAACTCATCTCGAATGATTAGTTTATTGTATTGTATGTATTTGTATAATAACTTATATTAAAGAAGGTGATAAGTTGGGATGAAAAGTTATAGGAGGTAACATTAGAGATATGCACAAAAAATCGAAAATATGTAAAAAAAAAAAATATGGATAGATAGATAGTTAATAGGTACTGAATATTTTCAACTGATCCAAAAAAATGGAATCAACATAAAACTTTTACTTCCAATAACTTCAACCTTGCAATTTTTACAAAATAAAATATAATGCTGTAAAAAAACAATTTCACCCAATTCTGTAGTGTGTCTTCAAGCAAGTTACTTTCGGTATTTAAAATCAATTAAACACACAAAATAAAGCGAATGTATAACTATGAAGGACTAAACTAAATTTTATTTTAACGGTCCCAAAGAAAAAAATAATCATGTTATACTCATAAACGATAATCCATTGTTAGAAAACCAGATACAATAAAATTCCCCGATGTCTTGATAAGTATTATTCTGTTAGAATATATTTTTAATTAATATTTTTCAATAGTTTACTAATAAGAGGTACTATGTATATAAGAATAATACAATTATACGTTTTATATTTTTGGTTTGGACACTTTATTATTGAGACTGTAGTTGAAAATGTTGAAAATAAAAATATAATTTGACTAAAAATGCAAAACATCATTAATATGCAATTCTTAGAAAAAATTATCAAAATATACAAAAAAAAAACACAAATATGAACTCAGTAAGTTATGGAACAAATGTTTAACTATAAATAGAATACATAGATAAAAACATACAATTTCTATAAGTTTCATCCTAAGCGATATGTAAGGTAGTCGAATGAGCTATCAATAAGTTCAAGTTATCATCCAATACATAAACCTAAATATTACAAATACCTACCTAGTTATTAAAATATTTCATACTTGTATCAATTATAAATAATTAAATAGGTATATCAATGAATTATTAGTTAATTTCAATTAAACTACATTTTTTCAAGATTCATTTGTAATAACTACCAAATATGACTTTTACGCTATTAGCGTCGCCCAGTAATTTTTCCTTATATTTCTGCAAGCTCGCATCCTCCTTGTCGGCATTCAAAAGCTCTTCAATAGACTTCACGGGTGGCGGCTTGTAGTTTGAATCAATTTCGTCATCATCGTGGATAGCTAATTTGTCCACACCGTCTTTGACCACATCTCCGTCGGCCATTTCTGAACAAGATTCATAAACGTTATTAACCATTGTATATAAATAAATCGAGGTTAAAATAATAACCGCGAGTACTTACTTTCTGAGTAGCGAACAACCAATACTATTGGGTTCAAAACAAACGCACGGTGCCGCACTGTTGTTTGTCAAAAATTAATATAATATGTATCAGGATAACTTATGGGTTTTTGGCAGTAGATTTTTTTTTTTTTTCACTAATGCTAAATACCTACCAAATGAAACTTCGATAATGCAATGTGAATAATAAATGAGTCAATGTGATAACAGTATTGATAAGCATGGAATGCTCAGTGACGTTGTAAGATATAACCACGGTATACAAGATATTACGATTATTTCGCGTCGAACACTGTAAATCGGCGACCGGTAACCCGAAACCACACAGCGAAACAGCTGATCAAAATATTATATACATGGTCTATAAGTCTACAACCCGAATTAAATCATGTCTAATCACTTTATAATGCCATTTCGTCTGTTTTGCGTGGGTGTGTTATTAATGCTGAAAATGACCGGCGTGACGTCCCTCTTGATTCATAAGAGGATTCACAGAAACAATAGGACTGATACTGCATGCTGATGGGTGTTCCACTGTTATTGGTTAAAAGATGGAAAGTTATAGGCACCGATACATAATACAAGAAATACCTGTGGATACATTAATACATTATTTAAACTACTTAATTTATTTCAATAAGTAGATAACGATAAACTATTGCTAACGAAAAACGATTCGGAGAGAAGTTCGGTTATACATGTTTTGAAAGACTGTAACATTTACGATTTTCGTTTAAATTTAATAATAAATTCTTAAAATATTTAATAAAAATACATTATATTTTTTTTTTCAATTTTTTTTTTATGACCACTATAAAAAAAAAATAAGTCGATTTTTACGGAATCTATTAATTTTCTAAGTATTTCTGTTTAGTCTAAAAAACTCGCAAAATTAAAATATCTATAAATAGCTCAAATATTTTAAAAATTTGAACACATTCAGAAAAAGTAACTATAAGTTTTCTGTCAAAATTTCACGTCTCTACGAATATTTTCAACTGAATTGAAACAAAAGAAACGGGCATACCTACTTCGCACGATGAGTGGACTTTTGTTATAGTTAGAATACGAATGGTAGAGGATAGATTTAATGTATATCTGTTCACAAAGATAAATCGTGGCTAATGAAAAAAATTCTGAGCGATGTTGAGTTATACATGTTTTAAAAGACTGTAATATTTACGATTTGAAAATAATAAATTCTGTAAATTTCTCCGCTTTTTCCCAGTTTTTAAGATTGCAATAAAAAAAGTACCGTCGTTTTTCTATCGGAGCAATATTTCTGGTAGTTTGCATAAATTAAAAACAATGAAATCAGTAACGCCGTGCCGTAAATATTTTCTGTTTTTCCGGTAATTTTTTTCCCAATTATTATGAAAACCCTTTGGAACATTTAAACTTGACTTTTAATGCACCAACCAGAAAAAATTACCTTTTAGAAAAGTCACTGCACTCAACACATCGAAGCGTGATTTCTGGTAGAAAAATTGTTCACAGACACGATAAAAAACAAATGCACACATTATAGTAAAAATTGCATAGTACAGTTAAACCGATATATCCCATGTATACGCTCATTGACGCCCGAAAAGGGAAGGGCAAGACGGAGTCCCTGCCCCCCCCTTTTACTTCAATATTTCAAATATAATTCTAACAATTAATTAATATAATTTGATTTTGAGTACTTTTTGGTGTTTGATTTTATTATGCCGTTCCCTGATAAATGTCCTGCGGATGACTACGGGCGTACGACGTTCCAAATCTCGAATGATTGACAAGAATTACCTATTAGATAATTCAAAATCCAGTCCGCACTTCTACATGGCCGTCACTGGGGCGCAAGCAAGCCATGCGTTGCTTTTGGACGGTTAGGCATACAATTTCAGAGAAATTAAAGCGGAAAGTGAAATTAATAATCGTCAAAAAAAAAATACGGCGGTACAATTTTCGCATTAGGGCGGAGCATGTATTACAACGCGGGCCTACGCGTCTGTACCGGGCGATCCATTTAAACGGGTACGGAAGAGGGCGAGCAAAAATAGCATAACAATAAAATTGTAGTGCTGCTCGTTTCTTAAATGTCCTATAAAAAACCCGTTCCCGAAAAACGTCAATACCTTCCGAGATAATCAGTGTACCCATTTAAATGCGTCACCCGGTATTTGTATATTCTTAGAACGCATTCGTGTGGTAGAGAAAATGGGAAAATCGCAGTAACTGTGAAATGAAACTTCGATTTTGCCGACGTACAGCGCCGGGCAGTAGCAACCCGGCGGCGTGATTGATTTTCCATAACGGTCGACCGCGGTCCGCTGTCCCGGGTAATGTACACGCCGACGACACGTCATATGAACACAAATTGAATAATTGTCATTTGTTATTTCCGACTTCGGATTCGGTACCCAAAAAATGTAATACGAAATGGCAAATCGGCGATACCCAATTTTACTATTCGATTTCACTATCGCGATCAAGTCCGAATGCAGCAGGGCTTGTTGTAACGCGCAGTCGGGCTTGCTTTGCGTATTTGGACGGCGGAGATGCGCCCTTGATAACACATTTTTGCGCAATTGATTTTTTTTTTTTTTTTTTAATTTATCGTTATATCAATAAGATTAGACAGCGTAAAAACTATAACAAATACTATTTTTAGTAAATAGCGATTACGTGTGTTGAACAATCAGGTACCTAATACTAAACGTGTTTAGCTAAATGAACTTTGTACTCGACCGATATAATGCAATCTTAATAATTTCCGTCAATAATAACCGTATCGTGTAAAGTCGTTTTTGTTTCATTGGTTATTCGCTGCGGCGTAACTATCACTGGGCAAAAGGGCCCCGGAGCTCGGCCGGGGACCCTCGGACAAATCTGAAATTACTTCCGAAAAACAATTGCGAATTTCGACGCATTTGATAATGAATGTTTTAAACCAATTGCAGTCACAATCGTTATTTAACGAGAATCATCATACACACGATAAAATCACCGTACTGATGGCCATAACTCGTACAGTACCTATAACAAACTGTACAGCAAGCTGGATTTCCTTTTACTTTGTTTATTTACTCATCATCTATTAATTACGTTCAATTGTGGTTCCATCGTGGTAAGAACAAACGCTACGAATTATATTAGTCGGAGAGCCTAACATTCTAATTAGGTGCTCCCGGGGCCCTTTTGTTCAATGGAATTTTTTTATGGTAGCAACAAACGGAGAGCAAACTGAGAAAAAAAAAAAAAAATGTTCTAAAACCGTGTTACGTAGGTAAATAATTATTACGAAAAGAATAAAGATAATACATTTTAAACGCGTATGGCTGTTGCTTTGTTTCTACGGTACGGGTTGAATTTAAAAATATTACACCGGAGAGCGGGGCAAATTTCACCATTCGTATCTACGATTCGACACGGTGTTTCGTGATCGCGGTTCTATTTCTACAGGTGACGCTTAATCAAATTAACCGCGCAGTGGCCCAATGCAAGTTTGAACGTACCGTGGTGCATTACACAGTCTCGGGTCAGATGAATAGTCTTCGTGCACGGTCCTATAACCGGCGGTCCGCAACCTGCGGTACCACTGGGGCGGCACGCGAGCGGGAAACACGGTGCGGTGCGCAGGCCGGGCGGCGGTAACAGGGAAAATAATTGAAAACCAAATCGCTACGGACGTTAGGTGTCGCCGTGTGTCGAACGCCGCGGCCCAAACGACCAGACCGAGAAACAATGGGCATTTCACGTAGAAGCGAGTGAAATATTTTTTCCTTCTGAATGTGGCTAGTCCGCCCAGAGTCTTTTTGCGCGTTGTTAATGGATCCGTCCGTTGTCTGCGTTTTTGCGTTTCAGATAAATGTTCAACGCGGTCTCCATGGTCAAAACTTCCGCGGGCGGACACAAATATTCCGATCTACGGCCGTATTCAAAACTTTGGTGTACCCAGCGCTACCTGATGTGCATTCGATTTTCAGTCCAGTACACGGCTAGAGAAACGTGACAGTCCATGGTATCTAATATCATTGATTATAAATACCGGTATTTGTAATCAACGCTAATATCCATAAGTCACGAATCCACGATGGAAGATCGACTACAGCCGTGCTTGATATAGTCGGTTGCCTCTAACGACCGACATGGCGTGTACTGAATACTGAATACTGATTGTGTCTACTTTTTCAAAGTTTTCAAGTCGTGTGTATTATTTTTTTGAAATTACTACCTTACTACAGTAGCCTTTCAAATGTTGTCTGCCACACAACGTTGTCCAAAACCACGTTTTGCAGTTCTTACAAGAATAATGAAAAAACATTGTAGGTCTTTTAGAAAACCCACCGCGTATGTGCTGCGCATTTTTAAAGATTGTGATATCGCTCAACACTCAACAGTAAATGGGAGTCTGGAGGACTCGAAAATATACAATATTAATGATAAATAGTCAATTAATATATTATTCAATTTAGCTATAGCATTGGTCCAGTATCATCGGATTATTGGACTGGGTCTGGGTGACTATGAAAAAAAAAAAAAAAAAATGTTATGTTATTTTCGATTTGTCGCCAAGTCGAATTAAATAACAAAAATTAGATGTATAAACTACAGCTATAGATATTAACGAATGAAAGGAACTGTCGCTGTAGGTAGCGCTCTAGCCGACACTGGTGATAAGGCTAACGGGAAGATGGGCGCTATAATAACATTAGAAATTGGAACAATAGTAATTTAGCCAAAATAATCCACTAGTTTTTTCTGAAATCTCCTTACTAAAATTTATTTTACTAACAATTTGTAGTAATAAGAGTGCATAATATTTAATTCTGTAATAGAAATCACCGACATAATTCAACATATTGGTGATTTTAAAAGACCGTTTGTCGAATGTTCAGAAATAGTTAAATGCAACCATATTATTGAAATGAGTTTAAGAGGAAAATAGACGCTCTAACGGAGTTTAGCGGTCTTTAATAATATTTATTCAATGTTGTACCGATTTTCCCGTTTTTCTTACGATTTTCACGTTTGTCCCAGTCGAATTTTTTTTTTTTTAGAAAAAGTGCTATCTTTGTAATCGGAACAAATTTACAGGTAAAGGTCGTGCAAAGAGACAAAAAAAAAATCGTAATATTTTTAGTAATACATTTTCCCGTTTTTCGTTAGTTTTTTTTTTCGGTTTTTCACATATGATGAGAAAACTCTTGAGATAAACGAAAAATGACCTCCTTAGAGTACCTTCCCACACCGGTTTTCTTTCAGAAAAGGCGCAATAATTCTTGTAGAAAAGTTGCGCACAGATAAAAAAAAAAAAAAAATTGAACATCTTTGTAAAACCTTAAGCTTCTTCGCTTCACTTGAAATCTAAAACGATACATTTATCAAGATTTTATGACTATGTTTCCAAACCAGTGACCTTCACGGTGAACCTCACGGAGTAGGTAGGTACATTTTAAACACTATACCTATTATACAATATTATATAGTTCAATAGAAGTTTATATTTAATTTATCCATTTAGCTAGTAGCAATAATTGCCATCGTCTATAATATCAACAAATTAAGATACATTTGTGATTATTACAAAGAAATTCAGAAATCAGAAGTTAATACTCGGTACTCAATGTCTCAATATAATGCAATCAAACGTATATCTTCCCCGTTGGAGCAGTTCTAATAAATTCCACGGGGCAGCGATTCTTTCGCATTCCATCGTGAATAGGCAGAGGACCTTAATAGTTATTGTTGTTAATATCCTCGAGAGTCTGTATCATAGATAAAAATAGATCTACAAGTACATCCGAGATTTTGCTGAAATGTCATGTACACTAGGTAGCCCCACTCGTAGGTTTCAACGCGGCTGAGATGAGAACTTTTAAAAACCGCATAGCACGGTACTGTACAATCATAAGCCGGGTCCACACCAAACGCGCACCTCCGCGCAACGTTTTATCGTCTGAAACATTCTTGCGAGCGCAAGCGTCCGAACTGCGCGTAGAAATGTTTGTTGCAACGTGATCATATGTTTTCCAATGTTCGTCCAATGTGTCTGTGCTGTTCAAAAAGTACAGTTGTCCGCTATTGTTTCGTTTTCGATATTTTTCATAATATTTATCTCTCACTTGTATAATGTCTGATCAAATCACCAGTGCTGCGTTTATTGTTCTACATAGCCTACTTGAAAAAAAAAAAAAAACAACGACAATAAAGAGTTAATCATCCCTTTTATTGTGTCGATATCACACGAATATAAATTTGACAGCAGTTCAACTCACGCATCATTTTTTTTTTTTTATTTTGTTCAAGTGAGATTTTTCTTTAGGGGTTCCATGAAACAGGTTTTTCGCGATTGGACTCGATTAGTTTAATTACTTTATCTCGGCCCCGAGCATTTTCTGAATTGCAGCTCATTATTATTATTATAAACTTTATTTTATTTTATTATTAATTTTATTCTATTTAATTGTATAAAAATATAAAAGAATAAACAATTGCGTATTGGCTGTTGCAGCAACGACACGGCACGACACGACACTGACAGTTTCTCGTCCAAACCAGATAAGCAAAACGCGCCGAACACCGCGCATTTCCCATAATTAACGAACAAACTTGCAACATGCACGAACATGCGTGTTCGTACGCGGACTAGGTCTACACCAAAACGCGCCGTGCATAGTAGCAACGTTGTAAAACGTTTTGCGCGTCTGGTGTGGACCCGGCTATAGACTTTACTACACATAGATGGAACATTTACCCCGAGGATTGAGAGGCGTGGTCGATCCGAACGGAACAAGAGAAATAGGCTGACATGAAGCCTAGTGTGAGAGAGAACAAATTTGCTCTTCGAAGACAGCCAATTAAAACACTGCGTTTATTATCTTAGGTGTTTCTGTTCTTGAAAAGAAACTCCGCCCACCGGAACATGTTTTCATGCTGAATGTTCCGTCTGGATGTATACAATACACCGTTGTGCAACCCATTACCCAGCATAAAGTCGGGACACCGTGCAGTTCGGCCCTGTAAGATGTCAGTCAAGAGTATCAACTATGAAATATAAAAATTCCCATTTTAATTATGCGCCTACCAGAAAAATATTATATTTTAATATAAATTATAATTATATTTAAAAAGATTTTAAACAGCTTTAAATTTTTAAGAGTATTAAAAAATAAATAACAATAGATAATAAAAAAAATAATAAATGGTATATTATACTGTATTTATATGGCTACGGTTTATGGTTAAGTATTAATAGTTATAGTTAAGTATAGTCTATATGTTATTCTAAGGCCGTGATTAATTTTAGAATGAATTGACCTATTACAAATGTAAGAATATTATCGACCGATGGATAGATAATGTACCTTGTCCAGGAGCAGGGTGGAAAATTCATAAACTCCAAATTCATAAAATGGTTGGTATTAATTTGTATTTTTTTATTTAAGGTTAGAGTTCGAACTCTTAATTTCGGTTATCAGCTATAATTTCTTATCACGGAGCCGAATTCTGATAACGAGGCCGAACTGACCCCATCCCCCAGGGGCCCCCCTATAGGGCCTATAGCCGTGGTTAACACTCAAGTTTCAAGTTCAACAATTTGTTGATAACAACGAAACTACAAGAGCACGTTAAATATTTTTCGTTTACGTTTACTGTTTTTTATTATTTTTTTTCTCAATTATTTCTTTTAATGTTTACTAATTAATTAATTTTAATATGAGCAATACGACCTTCTGCATTTAATGCAATGATTTAAAATAATCGTATATAAAATAACGCTACACGATCATGGTAGCAGGTAACAGTCTAGTTGTTGTTTAATTCTTTGTACGATGCATTTTTAAAGTATGTAGCAATATTTGGTTATATTAAGACTATAGAGAGTGTTTTCTTATTAATAAAATTGTTTAGCTCTCAGAAAATTATGGGAAACTCAAATTGGGCAAATTCAAATGTGCCTAAATGTCTTCCAGACAAAGTATCACAGTTGTATTACTCCTATGGTTTGTTTTGTGCATCTCATCCAGTTGTTTCGTTAGTAATTTCTACTGTATTTGTATTTTTATGCAGGTAATAATAAAAATAATAATTCATCTAAAAAATATATTATCTAAGTGTATTATTTTATATTTTATTTATTACATGCTAGATTTTTTTTTCTTTTTTATAAAATGTTTTATATAAGAATGGATTGGTATTTATTTGTAAAATTGTTTAAAATTATTATTTTTACAAATTTAAAAACTAACATAATTCACCCACTCATGCGGTTTTTCAATTTTTATTATTTTTTATGTGTTTCATACAAACTTAAAAAGTAAGTATCATACAATAGTACCTATAGTTTTTACTATAGTGTTGCCTCATAAAAAAAATTAATATATTGATAAAAAAACCACATGGGACCCCAAATTTGTTTATTAATGTTAACTTGAATATTTCAACTTATTTTGGTAGTAATATTATATATTTTCTAGTTTATCATTGTTCGGATTGCCTTTATTCAACAATGTTGCACATTCAACCATAACACCTTCTTATAAGCCAGAAAATGTATCAAATCGATGGTTTAATGGACAACCTCGTGTGTATATTCAACAAGTAACATATTTTAAATTATTTAAATATTAAATAAGACAGGTCAATTTATACTAATTTTTTTTTCAATAATATTGGATATGTTTTTAGGTTATTGTACGGTCAATGGTAAATCCATGGATGGATAATTTAGCCTCATCAGACGCCTTTAGAGGTCCATTAGCTGAATCATTCAAATTAGTTGAGACCATAAGAAACTATCAATTGGATAACAAGTATTTACATTAACAGTTTTTCAAATATATATCCAGTGTATATATTATGTAAGATTTCATTTCATTTGTCATTAGAATTTCTTTAAATGATGTTTGCCTGCACATAGAAAACATTAACTCTGATGTAAAGACATTGCCAGAATATAGTTGTTTACTTGTGTCACCTACTAATTTATGGCATCAAGACCCAGAGGAATTTCATACAGATAATAGTCTCGAGAAAACAATTTTTACTTATCAGGTATGTAATGTACATTAAAAGTTAACTGTTTTAAAGTGTTAGGGACAATATAAGGGATACAAGACTCAACCACTTTAAAATATAGAATGTCTCATGTCTTAAACTTATATTTTACCATTATTTATAACTTAATAATTGAAAAAAAAAAATTTAAGCTTGTTAAACTAGAATAATTCAGTTTAAAATCTGATCACTTTATCGATAGTAATCATAAATTATTGTATCACTATATATTTAGTGTGCAACAATATGCTAGTAAATCAAATACTATTTTGTTTAGTACATCCTTCTGATGGATCACATACAATCATTTATTTGTTTTTTTTTTTTTGTCCAAACTACTTATATAATGTAATTTATATATTTTTTTTAATTTTCAGAGTCCATCTCACATAAAAATTAGTATTCCAGAAGTATTATTTGGAATGCCACTTAAAGAAACTGGAATTAGGAGATATGCTGTACATCCTAGACAAAGAGTTATTCAATTTGCTATTACAATTTTTATGAAACGGCTTGTACCACCGTGAGTAACTTTTTTGTTTTATAACTTTATAATAACATATAAATGTAATGAGAGTAATTTTTTTTATTAAAGGTTTATTCAAGGGTTAAAAACCCATTTAAAACACATTTACCCTGTATATGTTAAATCAAATCAGATTCTTTCGGACACATCCACATTGCATATTTACTATCCTGGAGAAGTTAATTATGAAACAATTTTTTTTTTGTTCACTTGCTATATGCTTTTATTTGCATATATTTATTATTCTATTAAAAAAATGGACATATTTGTCTCCAAGGTATTTTATTTGTTAATCTTAAATATTGTCTAATTAATGCACTTTTACAATATTTAGATAGGAATAAGTTTTGGAGCAGTTTTCACAGTTGTGTCTACTCTTTTAACAACCATGGGACTATGTTTTATATTTGGACTAGATTTCACAATAAGCATTCAAAGTCAGATAGTAATGTCAATAATATAATTTTAAATTTGTTCACTTTAATTAATTTATATAATTATATTAACAAATGTTTTAGGTATTTCCTTACTTAATTATTGTTGTTGGTCTTGAAAACATGTTAATTATAATAAAATCTGTGGGTTCAACCGCACCAAACTTGGATGTAAAAATAAGACTGGCTCAAGGTTTAAGTAAAGAAGGATGGGCTATTACTCAAAATCTTTTAATTGAGGTTACTATTTTAACGGGCGGATTATTAACTTTTGTACCATCAATTCAAGTAATATTATTTTATATTAAAAATCATAATTATTTATTTTCTTACTTATTATTGTTTTATATATTTAGGAATTTTGTATATTTGCTATAGTTGGATTGCTCTGTGATTACTTTTTCCAAATGGTTTTTTTTCTTGCACTTGTATCATTAAATATGAAATCTGTAGATGACTCTACTTACCAAAAAACATATTACCCATTTTCATTTGCTAATTTGGCCAATAAAATGCATAAATCTAATCCTCCAGCATTGAAACATTCAAGTCGTAGTGGTGTCATGTTAAAGTCTGCGTCTCATCCACGCTTAAATGGTTTACAAATTATGGCATCATTAGAAGATCCAAGACGTAAACCAATATCCAAACGTTTAAGATTTTTATATTTTTGGGCGGCCACAAGAATTGTACAGCGATTATTAATGATGGTTATGATATTATGGATATCTGGTATAATTTATAATACAGAAACTGTTCAAGAATTTTTCAACTTAAGGAAATCTGTGAATATTGAGGAAACAAATATTCAACCACAATCAAATATACATTTTCCTCTTGCATGGGAAGAAGGCCGAAGAGCTGTTATTATTGAAAACAAAGCCAGAGATACTGAAAAGAAAGAATACCAGATACATAATAAAGTATTGTATTATTAACAAATAAAAATTTGTATTGTTAATTACCAATGTAAACCATTTTTGTGTAAGGTTAATCAATCGCAAGAAAATGATTTGCCATATTATGTGAAACTTTTAAATACAGAAAAATGGCCTCATTGGCCTAGACTGTCTTGGTACAACTGGCAATTTTTATTAGGCATGTATAATATTAGTGTCGCTGGATCTTATGTGTCTATACTACAACCAATACATGTGGCTCACCCTGTATCACCTCTGGAAGCAATGTCTTTACGTGAATCTCTAAATAATGCTGATAAATCGTTTCCATCCCATTGGAAATCCTTTGCTGCAGCTCTTGACCCTTTTGATTTTGTTGGTATGTTTTTATTAAAATTATTGAAATTTTTCTGCATTTCACAAATTATCTTATCATTTAGATACACATATAGTAGCTCCACTGGGAAGTCGAAAAGACATGAATATTGATAAATCATCTGAACCTTTTATACCTACATCACCGTCAGAATTAATTTTAATTGCTGTCCTATGTCTTATTAGCATATTAGTGCTAGTTTATACTTTAGTAATGTTGTATAGATGTGTCTGTAGTCGTAACTATGCTGAATGGAGAGCTGGGTGGAGCCATGACATGAGTTATATACAGCATGACTCTGGAATACAAGTATGTTTATCTTCTTAATTTCACTATTGTGGTGTTTGTAGATTAAAATTAGTTAAAATTCTTATGTAGGTTATATTAGAAGCAGTTCCAATTGAATTTAAAGGACATACCCAATCAGTTGAGTGTATTGCAACCTATGGAAATATTATTGTTAGTACCTGCTTAGCTGGTTGTATTAATGTTTGGAATGCATTAACTGGTGAATTGATTAGTTCCATTGATAGGTAAATTTTGTGAAAGCATTATATTTTATTTTTTTTGTTAACCTTCCAGTGAGCACGTTGTTGTAAATAGTACAACAGTTTTGTATTTATTTATTTCTCTTGGTTATATTCTATAATCTAAATAGCTTAATTTATCTTAATAGCTAACATGGGTATTCCTCAAAAATGTTATTATCTACGTCTTGGACTTTTTTTGAAGTGTTTCAGTTCACATTTTGCAGACAATTGATGAAGGACTTATTATATTGCAAAGTACAACATGCGCTATCCTATCCGTGTACTTATGCTAAATATGTCATTTTTTTTTTAGTTATATATAATTGTTATCTTATAGAGATATGATCGAGTATGATGCTTGTATGTAAGGTACATTCAAAATAAGTTATTATATGTGAACAGTGTTCTAATAATGATGACAATGACAATTCTGAATAATTCATTGTTTATTTTATTTATTTATTATATAATAATAATTTAAATAAAAACAACAGAAAACATATGATTTATTTTATTACTGCCAGTATTAATATATATTAGTAAATTTGGATTTATAAAATAATAAATTAATTGATATTTGATATGTGTTTAATTATCACAACATATTAGGACTGTTGTAAAATTTACAACGTGCGACTACTCTTGTTTCAGATAATGGCGTGCCCGCTCGAAGGTTAATACTAAAAGTAAATTAAATCAATTTGTTTATATTATGTTAAAAAAAATGTCTAAAATAGGTATTCAAATACACCTATTAAACATTAAAAATATACATTTTAAATTGTTTATATTTAACAAAAAAAAAAATTGGTAATTATTTATAAATTAAATCTTACTATTTTAAATAATGTAACTAAGTTAAAATTTGTTTTTAATCAAACTTTATAATTTACATTAATTAAATATCACTAATTTAACTTAATTTATTTCAGATCCAATTTAGATTATGATAGTGATGAAGATACTGAGGAATTCAATTTACCAGAAGACATGTCTAATGATTTTAAAAATACTACTTCTGATTCCAATTGTTCCTCTAATTATAACTTTCCGGAGCCTTTTA
Organism: Cinara cedri; assembly: GCA_902439185.1. Lineage (NCBI taxonomy): Eukaryota > Metazoa > Arthropoda > Insecta > Hemiptera > Aphididae > Cinara > Cinara cedri. Next base: position 213,089 of record CABPRJ010001430.1, read on the forward strand.
AAAATACGGACCAGTAAGATAAATTTTAATATGTATTACTTATTAGGTATATATTGCATATATTTTGTTTAGATTCTGTGCAAGGTGCAAGAATATAATTTATATTGAAAATACTAATTCTAATATAACGAGCAAAGATGTAAACAAACCAAGATTTACTATTAATTCAGATAAAAAAAGTGAATGGGAAAGTCTATCTAAAAGAGTTTCTGAAAATGAAATCTGTGTCAATTCCCAAATATGGTGTGTTGATTGTAATGAAAATGTTGTTGTTCTGGGTTGTGCTGATGGTTCATTGCAATTTTGGGATTTATACAAGGGAATACTTAAAGTATGACATTCATTGTTATTTTTTTGAAAAATATTTTATTTTACAAATAATTTTTAGTGTATGTGGCAAGGAGATATTATTGATGGATTTACAGCAATTAAATTAGTCAATAAATATGTAGTTGCTGTGAGGTTGAATGGATCTTTAGAATTTTTCAAACTTGATATTTTTAGTGAATCAACCCTGAGAGAAAGCATAGAAAAACCCAAAAATAAATTACCGCTTAGAAGTAAATATTATTAAAAAATTAATTTGAATTGTCTTAAAAATAAATTTGTTTATAATTAAACAATATTTTTCTTTTCTTGTAGAGCATGTAAGAACTGGAAGCATAGGTTCATCTCTTAATATATTGAATCCAACTAACGATACTGTGCGTTGTCTTCATTTAGAATCTCTTAAGGCACACAATCAGCCAATTACAGCTCTTGAAACTAATGGAGCATATATTGTTACTGGTAGTCAAGATCACACGCTGAAAGTTAGTATGATAATGAGAATTATTAATATTGAAATTAATTTAAAGTTTAAATGTTCTTTTCTTTGTAATTAAATATAAAATACTATGTTAACAATTATTGTTTGGCGTTTTATATTTATTTATTTATTTTATTATGTAATATATATTGTATAAATTTATTTATTTTTTTGTGATAAGGTATTTAGAATAGAAGATAGACAACTATTGTACACTTTGCATGGGCATTATGGACCGATAACATGTTTATTTATTGATCAAGTTAATCCTCGAATGGCAGCATCTGGTAGTCAAGATGGAATGTTATGTGTATGGGATTTAATTACTGGTTTGTTGATAATTAAAAAATTAATTTTTATATTATACATTTATTATCTTTTCCTTTACTTATAGGTACATGCATGTATACAGTTCAAAGTCATGATGGAGCAGTTTTAGGACTAACATGTTCAGCAAGTTATGTTATTAGTATTGGACAAGATGATAAAATTTGTGTATGGGATAGGTTTCATGGCCACCAACTTAACAGTATTCAAATAGTGAGCAATTTATTTTCAAATATTTTCAAATTAGATTATTGTTATTTATTTTATTTTTTTTTATAGAGCAATGTTTATTGTTATAATTTGGCAATGTTAACACATAATTTGCTCATTACTTCTAAACAGGTAAATAATATTTTTTAAGAAAAACAAAAATGTAATTTTAATGTATATGATTTGTTATTGCTTAGGGTTGTATAGTTATTATGGATGTGCAATCTGGAGATCCAGTAAAAGTTTTTAGTTTAGGGGATTCAGATTGTAATGTTGTTACTCAATTGTTAACACTATCGGACAGCATTGTATGTGATTATGGTACAGAGTTACGTGTTGTACGATTTCCAATGGTAGCTACTAAAGAGGATTAAATTGTATCAATGACTAAGTATAAGAAATAATATGGTTTTGTTTTATTTTTAAATATTAGTATAGTTTTATTTTTTTAACATGTTTTTGATCTCAAATATTTTATAAAATAAAAAATGTTATTACTGTTTTAAATAAAATATTTTTTTGTAAAAATGTGATCTGTGTACAGTATACCTACCAACATACTTATAATTTGTCATAAACAATTTGACAGAACTTATAGAAATAATATAAGATGCATTTAAATACAATATTCTATTTTATTATACTTAAAAAATTATTGTTTTTTCGGTAGAGTTCAGCAGGTGGTATTATTTAAATTATGTAAATTGAATGAACATAATCTCAAACTATTATCATTGGTTGCGAGTATAAATTAACTTTGTATACCCCATCTTCCTCACACATACAACAGTGGCTGCACCCGTCTAGAATATCAGCTTTTCATATTATGGTAAAATAATTACATTTTCATTAATAATATTTGCTTAATATTTTACCTATTTTCCCATTCTTCCATTTTTTGGGGGGTTTTTCCAATATATTGAGAAAACTTCTAAAAAAATCAAAATATGACCTTCCTAAAGTACTTCCCCAGGCAAATTTTCTATCAGTAAAATTGCTATTGTAAATCAGAGCTGGTAGAAAAGTTGTTCACAGAAAAAAATTATGAAATTAATTTTGCAAAATATAACTGAACATGTAAAATGAATCAAATAAGAAATTATAATAAAACACTTATTTTGAAATACTCATCTTTTATTCTTTATACTGCACAATTTTCTTACATCTGTTATATATCCAGAAGTATAATACTTCTTTTTCTATAGTCTTATACGTATGAATATTTGATATGGAGGATATTTGTAGTCAAGTTTTAAAATATAATAATTATTTATTTTTTTACCTACAGCCTATAAAGAATTAAGTGTTAATACATTATAGATAGTTGAATATCAAAAACAATATGTATAGTAATAAAAAAATAATTCAATGTTTCATATTTTTATGAAATATTTCACCACATACATAGTAACTTCAAACACTATATAATTATAATTAATATTTTCTATATTTTTTAATAGTTTTTTTTTTCTATTAATAATGTTTAAATTAAAAAATATAAATAAATAATAAGAAATAATTACCAACTACAGAAGAAATAATTATTTAGGGTTTAGACTTTCCTCAAAAAGTGAAACCTTATGTATCCTAAATTCTCAACTTCCCACCAACAACAGTGGCCGCTCCCATCCCCAGTATCAGCTCTTTTTTAATTTTGTATCGCTTACTCCTATTACTTGGCACTTATGCCTTAATTTGATAAATGACACTTACGCCATTCAAACAAAGATTATTTTATTATAATTCTGTCAGTGATCAATAAATCGATAATCGGGTGAGCACAATCTATATAAAAAACCGAAATACATTACTAAAATATTACGATTTTTTTTCCTGTGTACAACTTTTCAACCGATAATTTTATTCCAACTTTTAATGATAGCAATGTTACTTAAAGGAAATTTCACTAGGGAGGTACTTTAAAGAGGTGATTTTTTTAATTTTGTCAAGAGTTTTCCCAGCAAATGTGAAAAACCGGGATTAAACATAGGAAAACTGGGAAAAACGTAGACAAACTGGAAAATCGGTACAACATTAAACAAATATTATCAAAGAAAATATATAAAGCCTATTTAATTATTCTTTTACTATAAAATGTCATATATATTGTTGTATCACTATCAACAAAACTCCGCTAATAATCGTTTTTTCGTAATCAATGGTTTATCGTTGTTTACAGGTTACAAAGTCTACATTTTAATTATCTATAACAGTGACTGTACCCATGCCCATTGTCCTAGGACGTTTATTTTTTTTATCTCTTCCATATGATTTATTATATTATACTAATTTAATTAATTTAATTAATTTTAGGTACTCTAATTAGAGTACCTATATTAGATACAATATATTTTATTTCAACTATCAGAACACATCTAGGACGATAATGATATTATTTTTTATACGATTTTACTAATATAACGTTAAATTAAATTATCGCATGCCAAAGTAAATATAGTAAATTACATTAGATATCTATATATGCAGAATTATTTTTGAATTTATACAAAAATAAATATGCAGAAAGCATAAGTAGGAAACTGATAAAACGGCTATAATCAAAATATAAAAAATTAAAAACAAGTAGATAGTATTTATGCATGTGGCGTTCTCAGGAATTCCAAAAGACGGGGTTCTGGGTAATTTCTAGAAAAATATGTAAGGTTAGGTAGGTAGGTAAGGACGAATTTGCACATCCCTTATAAATTTAAAATTAATTGATTGCAAAAAAAACCGGCTAGTGAAGAGGGGTTTAAACTCCATGTTCCCTTCCGTGAGTACGTCCATGTACTTACGTATCTATAATATAGGGTTACGGGAAAAAACGATATTAGCCAAAAAAAAAAAAAAAATAAATAGGATAATTATAATATTATCTTTTTTTTGTCATTTGTTTCTGACCGAATTGATATGCTAATCGAGTTGGAGCATAAAGGTTAAAATATACGGTATAATAAATAAACTGCATTACTGAACATTTTAGGAATATTAACTATTATTGTTCTTCCCCGTAACCTTTCACGTATAAACTCTGGAGCAACTAATGTAATTTACATATTATATATTATTAAATATTTATTCAGCTATTATTGACTCTAAAGTCCAAAGTATAAACGAGTAATAGTTTTATTATTCGAAATTATACAGTGCATTTGTTATTCACTAAATTAAAAGTTATAATTATTTTCATGAACGTCTCCACTTTTTTTGATCAAATAAGATATATAATATTTGCAAGTAAAAATTATGTAGTGATTTTAAATAAAAGTACACTACTTCAAAAATATTTGTAACTGGTAAGTAAAAACCATATTGACTTATTAAATGATATGTTTAAAACTACCTAGTGATATTAATTAATAACTATAGACAATACGAGCACCCATTATAATTGGGTCTCAAGGAGGGACATATTAACTTAACAGTTCAATAAAATATTATGATTATTAAAAAATATCTTCTTTGGATTTTAAATGACGAAGACCTAAATAAATTCTAAATAAATAACTTCGAAAAATATTTTGAGAATACAAATAGTAGAGCATAATATAAACTATTTAAGTACCCTATATATAACCTAATCTACCTATGTGTATATGTAAGTTAAACCGTTCGCCGAATTACACAATACCCGCAAGAATCATAAGTACCCTTTTAACATACAACGAATAGATACTTGTGGAGTTTGACATAGAATTTAGTATTTGTAATCTACCTTATATACTTTTTGACTGTCCCACTCTATCGGCTAAATGATTTATCCTTTTTGATTCCCTTAACGGCTTGAATACTCCCCCTCGCCTTTCAGCTATCCTAAATTCAAATTCCCCGTCTGTTGTCAAACTCATTACTTCCTTTCTCCTGGAGGCTGGCTTATTTATTTGAGTATTATATTGTATTTTAAACGAAATTGACATATATTTGTTTTTTCTATCATCATTATTGTTTCTATTAATATTTTATTATCACTATTATTGTTATTATTATTACAATTTTTTTTTGTATTTTATCATAATTGTCGAGCTTAAAAGTTTTTACTAGCTTTAATAAAAAAAAAAAAAAAAACAGAATTCTGTGACCGCATTCGTCCCAGTATCAGCTTTTTTTCTGTAAACAATTTTTCAAAGAGGAATCTCGTTCCGATGTACAGAGTTTACTACCTTTTCTGAAAGAAAATTTCCTCTAGTTGATGTATTAAGGAGGCCATATTTTGATTTTCTAAGAGATTTGTAAAATAATTGGTAAAAACCCGAAAGAAAATTATGGATAAAACGCAAATATTTACGGCACACCGCAGCGTTATTTTCATTATTTTGTTCACGATGTTTTTTACCAGAAATATTTGCGCCAATCGAAAAATGACAAGAAATCGATTTTGTTTCTTTTAATATTTCGCCACAGACAGAGAATATCATTTTTTTTTTTATATTCAAAGTAGTTTTCATAAGAAAAAGATCTTTTTTGTTGCATTTTTAAGTTTAGTTTTTTTAAGTTTAATTGGTAATTTAAAAAGTGTTTTTTTTTTGATATTTCCTCAGTTTTTTTAATAAATAGGCAAAACTGCAAAAAAATAGAATGAAGGTATCTGTTCCATAAACAGGAAATATGTAGGTTGATAATTATGTTAGATAAGATAAATTTGTGATTCACCTTCGTTGTCAATTCAAAATTTGTCGCATCTGTTCGATAATAAGTAATTATGTTTTTGAAGTAGGACCTAATAAAACTTATTTAATTTCTTAATGCAACGGTTCCCAAACTGTGATGCGGAACTCCATTGGGTAGCACCTTAGATTTATAATATACAGACCGCGCATTTACCATCGTTTTGTGTTTCTGTACAATACCTTGAAGCCAATGTATGTATGAGAGAGACAGACTCTGACGTTGCTTTTCCAAGGAGTTTTATAACAAATGTATACAATAATCTTTGAGATTATAAACATTTATGTTACAAAATAAGGATAACGAAATTGATAATATACAAAATAATTTAAATTTTAAATAAAATTTTGAATTTTATTATCTACTGATGATAGCGTTACCAGTGATCAATTAAATATAAAATTGCTTATAACCTCCTTTAAAAAGTATCATCAGAGTCTGTCTCTCTCGCACATATGTTGGCTTCAATATATTTCACTATAATGCGCGGTCTATATATTATAGTCTATGGGAGGCACAAGTCTTAACAGGGGAAGCGCGAGTAAATATTTATATTTTTAGATCAACAATAATTTCATTGAAACGTGATTTTGTAATAAAATTAGCATATTTATTTGATATTTTTCAAAAACTTAATTTGTTTAACATATACGTATAAAATACGTATATGTTAAACATCCTCTACAAGGTAAAGAAACTCGTATTCTGCAATTATATGATACCTAAAGTGGATGCTTTTATAGTTTTATTAAAAAAAATCGATTTACAGGCAAAAAAACTGACAGAACTACGGAAGAAAACGGTAAAACCCCTTGCTTTCCATTTTTAAAACATTATCTTGAAGATAATGATCCAACGAGTTCAATAATAATAATTTCTGATCATCTGATGCACTTGAAAATAACGCGAAATATTTTCTAGAAGAAATCAAATAAGTAATAAAATAATTGAATTAAAGACTCATTTACTGAAAAACCTTATGAAGAATAATTTATTATTAATAGATATTTCATCTGATTCTTCGTTATGAATAGAATTATCTTCATTGTCACTTTGAGGATTTTGGAATAACATTAAAGATACCATAAAGTTACCAACAAAACTGTATTTTCCAGTTTATTATGTGAAATCCTGGAAAAATCAAAATAAAAACATTTAAATACTTAAATAAAACCAACTTGTAATTAATTTATTCATGGGAGGCGTGATTATTTTTATTACTTTTAGGAATGAGAGAACCAAAAATGTTTAATAACCGATGCCTTACGGGATTATAGAAACTTATCCGTAGATACCTACCTGTATTATTCAAAGATATCTACTAATCTCAGTATTTTCTCATTCAGGACACACAAATTCATATTTAGGATAATATATATTACAAGATTAATTAAAACAAAAAAGTTTCCTTTTTGAGTAAAATAAAAAATGCGCACTAGATATTTTTAGAAAACTGAATCTTGTAACGTCCTACACAAATTATAAAAAAAATGTTTGCTATATTTTTACGTTGATAACCTGCCACTTATGCCGTTTTTTTATTTAATCCAAGTATAAATAGGTGGTAGGTAACTTAATGTACAAAACATAATATTTTATTATGTACCTATACTTATACTGATGTGTTAAAAAAACATATTCGATAACGGTGTTTTAGTGTAATCCATTAGCAATAACAATAAAATTAATGAGTCATATTATCATTAATATTATTGTTTCATTTACAAAATGTTTTATCTATAATTGGGTTTATAAGTACATTTAGTGTATTGTATTGGTATTATGTGTGCAAAGACTAACCAGCCAGAATTTATGCACTTATTTAATTAATAGTTACTGCACCAAAATGTATATTGAAAAACTTTTTTATCTTTGTTCCCCCCCCCCCGTTGAAAAATCCCGGATACACCACTTCTTTCAACCCCCCATAAATTCAACACTGGTTATAAATACTTAAAACCATCAATTCAAGACATATTATTTTATCTATGCAGTTTATCTATTTAGTTTATTCGTTTGTTTTTCGTGTTTGTATATAATATTGTTTGTATTGTGTGGACTGTTGATCCAGATACGAATTGACATTCATTGAACACAGACGTTCATTTAAATGTATACAGTTGGTAAGTGAGACCACCACATCATGCCTTCTGTTTTCTTCTTTTTTCTCACTTTGTTATTTTTTAATGGTAACATTTTAACGTTTCTTTGTTCAAAATAAAAATGTCTGTGGTCTTATAACGGTAATATATTAAGTAGGTACCTATTTTTATAATTTACAGGAAGCCTTTCTATTATTATTGTTATTTTGTAAAACGGAGTTAAATAAATTTAATTTATATTAACGAAAAATAATAGGTATATAGGTAGGTATGGATAAAGTAAATTCGTCAGTATCTGAATTTCAAATTTTATAAAAAAAAAAATTGTGATTGGGTATTTGATATTTGTATGCGTTGTTCTGAAATTATAAAATACTGTCTATTATAATTGATGAGGGACCATATTTTATATCATTTCGGTGTATGTATTTATTCAATAAGACATTATACTCGCATATTTCCGTCTTACAATCGCGTAACATTGAAAATTGTTATTTACCAGGGACAACCTTTGCAGTTAGTTTTAATATTAGAATGAATTGACTTATTATCAAAATTAAAGATAAGAATATGATCCGTTTTTTTCGTAATTTCAATTTTTAATTTTAAAATTTGCCATGTCACGTGTTTGTAAGACAGAGACAGTAGATGCTTGGAGTGGCGTTATAGATTTAGGGTTTAGGGCTACACAGTTTAATATTTCAAATTTTAAAATTTTTCAGCAAAATAGATATTGGCTTTAAAAAATAGCTACTTTATGATTCAACTAATTCTGTTTATGAGACCATGCAGAAATAGCTTAAGACAAGTTTTGTTTTTAATGTTGTTATGTTTATGGATTTAGGGAGAAAATTAATTTAATTTAAAAAACTTAATTAGATTTAATTATTGTTATAGTTCATCAATTTTAATATATGATAAATTTGTATCACTTTTTTTTATTGTACCTATTAATATCTTACTTATTACTTTCAGATTAATTTAACAATGTGGCTTAAAATAAAAGCATTATTATGGAAAAGCTTTCAATTGCGGAAAAGGTATTGGTTGAGCTCTATTTTAGAAATAATAGTACCATGTTTATTATTCTGTTTCCTAAAATATTATTTGACCAAAATTAACATTTACAATGATCCAGTAATTATAAAAGAATACAAACCACCTCCTATTTCTGAACAACAATTGTACAATCAATTTATTCAACATACAATGAAATACTTTATCTATACTCCAAAAACATTAGAAACTGAAGAAATTATGAAAACTGTTGCTAACAAATTGCTCATTAATCTTGAAAAAATTGATACGGCAAAAAATGAAAGTGACATGATTCAAAAAATGAAAAATGTTTCTGAAGATGGATTTGGAATTGTTTTTCAACAAATTATAAGATCTTATATTTTTAAGTACAAGATAAGAAACACAAAGGATGTATGGTTTACAAATTATTTGTTTTTAAAGGAAGAAGGCCTTAGTCCAATTAATTATTATTATAGCCCATACTTTTATGAAGGATTTTTATCGTTGCAGTTGGCCTTAGATAAAGCATTTATTAGCTTAGACAATAACAATTCTAAATTAAACAATTATAATTTAGAAATTCAATCATATCCTCATGCAGAGTACACACGTGAATCAAAATTTGAACAATTATTTAAAATATTTCTTCCACTGTTCACAGTTTTAAGTTTCTTACTAATGTGTTCATATACAATTAAAAGAATTGTTGAAGAAAAAGATTCTGGTGTAAAAGAACTAATGAAAATGATGGGTCTTAAATCATGGATGATATGGACTGGATGGATATTACATAACTTCTTTGTCTATGCTATATCAATTACATTAATAACAAGTATTTGTTGTTTTAAAACATTTATTGTGAAAGGGCAGTTGTTAAATCACACTAATCCATTACTCTTCTGGATTTTTCTTGTGATGTATATGATTGCTGGGATTTTTTTTTCTTTTTCAATTAGTAGTGTCTTTAATCGTCCATTGGTTGCTTTAATTGCTGGGAGCATGTCATGGTGTCTATCTTATAGTTTACCAACTACTTTGTTAACATCAACTACACACATTCATATTAAAACATTTTTTATGTTATTTCCAAATTATGCAGTAACAAATGCATTTAATGTTATATCTTCACTGGAATCTCAAGGAATTGGTCTTCAATTTTCCACTTTATTCACTACTGGGAACAGCAATAATCATTTTTCTGTTGGTTTTATATTAATTATGTTCATAATTGATTGTTTTTTGTATGGATTCATTGCTTGGTACATAGACTTAGTAATGCCAGGAAAATATGGTATTGCAAAACCATTATATTTCTTTTGTAATTGGTTTCAAAATAAAACTGACGAAGATACAATTGAACGAATTAGTAAAAACAGTAATAAGCTTTATGAAAAACCACCTGAAGATTATGAAGTTGGAATTAGTGTCTTGAATTTATATAAACGTTTTGGAAATTTGTATGCAGTAAATGGAGTAAACTTAGATTTGTACAAAGGACAAATAACTGCTCTATTAGGTCAAAACGGTGCTGGTAAAACAACCACAATGTCTATCATTACAGGTATTTGAAGTTTAATTAAGATATTTAATAATTATAAAGCTCACCTATCTTTATACCTAGACTCATAAGTAATTTTATAGGGTTATTTTCACCTTCATTTGGTAGTGTGAAAGTTAATGGGAATGATTTGTTTAGTAATTTTGATCAATTCAGAGATAATCTTGGCTTTTGTCCTCAAAATAATTTACTTTTTCCTTACTTAACAACGCTTGATCATTTAATATTTTTTGGATTGGTTTGTATTATTTAAATATATTTATGTATACTAAACATATAAAATAGGTATATAACCTAATTATTCTTACACTTTTTTTAGCTCAAAGGGATGCTAGTATTAAAGGTAAGAGCAGAAGGTATATATTTGCTTAAACTTTTAAATTTATTACATAAGAAAGATGAATTAGTTAGTAATCTCTCTGGTGGAATGAAAAGGAAGTTATCTCTAGCAATTGCATTAGTTGGAAATCCTGAAGTAAGTAATTATGCCACTAATGGTATTACTATAATATCAAATTTTAATTGTTTAAGTTACACACTATAACTAATAATATTGATTTTTTACAGATTTTAATCTTAGATGAACCAACATCAGGAATGGATCCAGAATCACGAAGAGAAATTTGGGATTTACTCTTAGTAAGATTATTATTAGTTTTACATACCTTTTACTTTATATTTTACTTTTATGATTATTTATTTATTTATTTTATTAGAGTAATTAATATTAATCATGGGATAATACATTTTGTGACATGGGATGCTGGAATACTACAACATCCCATCTAGTTTGAAAATTTAATTTGTTTAATCACATTTTAAACAAAACATTATATAATAGATTACCGTAGATATAACAAATACATTTAATTATTATTTTTTGATGATAAAAACTTTTAAATACTTAAAACTTAAAACTTTTAAAATTTTAAATAAATGTATTTTTTGACTAGTCTTTCAGAGGATCAAGGACTATTTTAATTACAACTCATTTTATGGAGGAAGCTGATGTCCTTGGCGATAGAATCGCAATCATGGACCGTGGACAAGTTAAATGTTACGGCACATCTTTATTTTTAAAAAAAGTTTATGGTAAGTGATGATTAACTAAATTTAACTCATCCATTTAATTTAAAATAAAAACAATTTTAAAATAAACAGGAACTGGATATAATTTAACAATTTTAAAAGAAGAAATATTTGCTGAGACTAAAATTATAGCAGCTATAAAAGAAATTATACCAGAAGCAGATGTCCATAGTACTGTAATTGCTCAAATAGTCATTAATTTACCAAATGAAAATATTGATCGATTTCCTGATTTGTTTAAAATATTAGAAACGAATGGAAAAAAGTTTGGTATAAAAGGAATGGGTTTATCTTGTACAACAATAGAAGAAGTTTTTTTGAGGTTATTTATTGTTTTAGTATTTTATTAGTATTTACTAGTTTTTAATTTTACATTTATATAAATCGATCAGCTCTGCAATAGTTCCACGCTGATTATATAAACCTAAAGCACCTCTAGACCGCTGTTAAAACTTAACAATGGGCCAAATAGTATTTAATATTATTGGAAAAGCGTATATTCCAATGTATATACAGTTATATATATATATATATATATTATTATATGTATGTATGTATGTAAAATTATATAGAAATATCACCGAATATTAAATGGTATTTTTAAAGGATTTTCGATATGTAATCTCCATAAAATTGGGTTGTACCCTAACCAATACATGACTAGTTTTTAGCACTGACAACAATATAATATTTTCAATTTTGAATTTATTTAAATTTGTTCTCAATTTTAAATGTACTATCAGTGTTTGATTAGAAAATTTAAAGAATAGAGAATATAAAACTTATAAAGAAATTAGCGCCCCTTAAATTAGTAAACTTCAGGTAACCCGTGAATATCTTACCCCCTCCCCCATATTCCAATTTTAAACATAACTTAGCGCTTAATAATTATTGAATAAAAACCCTACTTAATAACAGTACTACAGACTAAATTGTGGCTAACATATTGTGGCCATACATTTATCTTATTAATATAAAGAGGCTTTTTTTTTCTTTTTTTACTATTTGTATAGAACTTTTCTACCAAATATTTTAACCCAATTATAAACTCTAGGGATGGTATAATTTTTAAAAACATCTTGTAATTTTTCAGTTATCAATTGAAATTTTCAGCTTAAGGTTTTATATGATTAAAATTGTTTTAACCCTAAGAAAATGGTGAAAAATTTAATAATAGTTTGTCATTATAATTAATCTTAGAAAAAAGTTTTTTTTGTATATAAGCACATAACGTGAACTTTAAACAAAATTTTAATTTTTATAAAAATGTAATAAAATGTTCTTTCCCGTATATTAATAATAAATAGTAGTGATACTCTACAATTTTTGAAATATAAGTTGTAGTACAGTTTTCCCTAATCAAGTCTTGTGTACTATTGAATATTGATAATGAATCATGTTTATCAAACTGAGTTATTTATAATAATTATGGTTATGATGACTATGTTCTTTATATTATATTGTAATTTATGTAGTTTTTTTTTTTATATATATTAGAGCTAAAAAGAATATACCTGACACTAATGATTTATCATCTATCAACACATCAGTATATGCAGGTAATTATTACCAAATGCTTATAACTAAGAACGTTAATTGTGACCAACTTAATACAACAATATGTGCCTGAATATTCATTGATGTCCATTATAGAAGATCAAATTATATATAGCCTACCAGTTGATAACAGAAATCAATTGGGTCCCCTGTATCCTGCTCTCAAATTTCAAAAACAAAGTTTTAAAATAGACACTATTAAAATAACTAATTAGTTATTTTATTATATTGTACCACCTACAGCATTAACATTCAAAATGTATTATTCTAATAATTATTATATCTTTAAATTATTTTATTTATTTTATAGCATTAATGCCTAAATATGTTAGTGGAATAAATTTGATCAAAAATCAGTTTAAAGTGTTGATGAAAAAAAAAATATTATACACATACAGAAGATTGCTTTTGACAACGGTTTTTGTAGGTTTTTATTGTTACCTATTTGTATAAAATAGTAAAAAAAATTAAATAACGTTGATAATTAATACTAATTGTATTTTTTTTCAGAGTGTTGGATCAATTTTATTAGTTTTATTTACAATACACCTAACTAATTACTTATTTAAAGCATCCGACCTTCCAAAAGGATTGAATTTATCATTAAGTACTTATATGGGTAGTACTGTATATTACCGTTCTGAAGATAATTCTTCATTTAATTTGGAAACCCAATTTGTGGATATTTCTAAAGCAAATTATGCAACTGTGAATGAAGTATCATCGAAAAAAAATATTTTTAATAGTAAGAAAAAAAAGAAAATATAATTTAAACTTAACAATAAATTTAAGTTTAAATTGTATACACCGAAATAGTTAGTACAACAAATTTGCTATATAATACAGAATTAGTTACCTTGCTTTACTTTACTTTATTTACCTAAATAAAATGATAATTGCACAACAATTGTGAATTTGTTAATTAATTAATTTTTTTTTATAGGTCTATTAGCGGTGTGTAATGAAGATACATTTAAGTACAGAAGAAATTGTATTGTAGCTGGTAACTTCAATAAGTTAAATTCAACTGTTATGTACAACAATATTATAGCTACCCATGCACCAGCTATAGCTATTAACCTTTATACGAATGCTCTTCTACATAAATTGTCTGGAAACAATGAAGCACATATTTCAACTATAAATGAACCAGTCCAACTTAAAAACATAGTATATAATAAAATTTAATAAAATTAGATTATTTTATTGCACTTAACACATAATTTATCATTATTATCATTATTACTACTATTTTTAGAATGAAATGTGTATTAATAGATATAATATTACATATATAGTAATTATTTGGCTTACTATTTTTACGCCGGGTCTACTCTATTTAATTGGACACTTCATGGCGTTACCACTAAATGAAAGAGTAAGTGGAATTAAACACTTACAAATGATGACTACACTTTCCCCAATTATGTATTGGTTTACATGTTTCCTTTGGGATTACTTTTGTTACATAATTGTAATTATATTATTATTGACTTCTATGTATATAAGTGATATTTATCATATATTCACTGGTGAAAATGAAATTAGTAAGTTTTAAATTATTTCAAAAATTATTTAGAAAATTTGCAAAACAAATGATATTTTTATAATTTTATTTAGTTGTTCTTATAATTTTACTACTTATATATGGCTGGAGTTCAATATTCTATGCATATGTATTTAGTTTTTTTAAAAAAGATCTAGTCACTTCAATGTTATTGTTCATATCAATCAATTTTACAATAGGTAATAATTTATTAAATAGTTACCCATTGCGTTAATAATAAATGTATTAAACATTATATCTGTTGACAGGAATGTTTATAAATAATATGTTGTATCTTATGAAAAATTTAATAAGACAGATGAATCAAAATAACCCTTATAATTTTTGGAATATAATGAAGCATATTGCTTTAATTATTCCCCATTTTTCATATTCATCATGTATAACAGGATTTATTGAAATAGCGTGGCATAATAACAAATGCAAAGTTTGTAAATCACCTGATATGCCAAAAATATGTCAAAGTTTGTACTTAATTTAAACACTTATTTTATGTTAATGTTAATAATATCAGTTGTTTAATGTAATACTATATATTTTTAAGATTCAGATAATTCTGAACCAAGAAACTATTTTGAATTTGAGTCCGATACAAATCCAGATGGTATTTTAAAACCAACGTTATGCCTTTTGTTTAGTGGATTACTGTATATAAGCATAATATTAATTCATGATTATAAAATATTTGCATGCTTATATCAAATGGCTATTAATTCAACTATTGGCACTAATATTAGCTATAAAGATGATAATGAAGATCCAGATGTTAGCTGTGAGCAAAAAAAAGTGGATGCTGCTAAAAATAAATTACGTAATTTCCATTGGAATGTTTAGTTATTTTACTTTAGTAATTATCTTAAATAATGTATTCATTCAAATTTTAGATAGTGAAAAATCACCCATTTTGGTCGTTGATGACTTGGTCAAAAAGTTTAGCTTTAAATTTTCTGGTGTTCGGGGTATAAGCTTTGCAGTAGATCCCGGTGAATGTTTTGGACTATTAGGTGTAAATGGAGCTGGTAAAACAACTATATTCCGAATTTTAACTGGAGACATATTCCCTTCCAAAGGTGATGCTTTCATTCAAACTGATAAATTATACAAACTTAGCTTTAACACGAAGAAGGTAAATAATAAAATAAAAATTGTAAATTTTACAATCTGATAAATTAATGTACAAATATAATTGTATAGTATGTTTCTATGATTGGCTATTGTCCTCAATTTAATGCAATAAACGATAAACTTACTGCAAGAGAAACTTTATACTTAATGGCTATTTTGAGAGGGGTATCACCTTTAAGTAGTAAAAATCATGTTGATAAATGGATTAAACTCTTGGGTAAGAATAATACAGTAATACCCTTGTTTACATTTTTAAAGATTAATTATTTTGTATTAAAAAATCACTGTTATTTTAGGTCTTGAAGAATATAAAGATAGACCTTGTGGAAAATATAGTGAAGGAAATAAAAGAAAATTAAGCATAGCAATAGCATTGATTGGAAATCCCCCAATCGTGTTTTTGGATGAACCTACCAGTGGAGTAGACCCAGTTGCTAGACGCAATCTATGGCAATTATTGGCTGCCAGCCAAAGAGGTGGACAAACCATTGTACTTACATCGCATAGGTTGTAACAATAAATAACTGACGATTTATCAGGTTTTAATTATTTGCTTTATCATAGTATGGATGAATGTGAAGCTCTTTGTAATCGTTTGACAATTATGGTGGACGGTGTAATGAAATGTATTGGCAATATACAATATTTGAAAAATCGTTATGCACAAGGTTTTACTGTAATGGTTAAACTACGGAATAGTGGTATTACCAAAATAGCTGATTTAAAAACTAATATAGAATTTCCGTTTGCTCCATACATAATTTTAAAGGACGAACATAAAGTAAGAAAAAGCTACTGTTGTGCTTTACTCAAAGCATCATTATAACTAAATATTTATTGTATGAATTATTTTACAAAATACAAAATTGAAAAACTGTATTAAATTAACTACACATTCAGATCATATTAAATCTTAACACATCAATTTTTAAACAATAATTAAATATGTAAAATGTATTCAAATTATCATATGTAAGTAAAAATATTAATTTTAGATTCAAAGCAGAGCGAAGTAAAACCAATATTAATTTGTTTTTTCTGTGAACTTTTTTACGAGCAATTTTGATCCGATTTTGAACAATATATTGTTGACAATTTCTTGTTTTTCCTACGGTTTTCCTATATTTTTCTCGGTTTTTCTCATTCATCAAGAAAATTAAAAAATTACCTCTTTAAAGTACCACCCCAGTCAGATTTCCTTTTGGAAAAAGTGCTATCATTATAAATCGAAGCAAAATTACTGGTAGAAAAAATGATTACAGGAAAAAAAATATAAACATCTTTGTAAAACCATAAGCTTCTTTGCTTCACACATAGTAAAACCAATATATACCGCCAAAGAAATATTCAAAACGACACGACTCTATACTTTTTAACACGATAACAACAAAAACTGGTACGGCACTGCTCACCCTACCGTACGCTAGAACCACCACTGGTTTTCATTTATTATTATTTAGTATACACTGCGATTCAACAATTATTGATTCCTGTTTATTTTGTTGATGGGTTCTGGTGTCGGCTTTGGTGTTACTAGCTTTGTAATACCAATTACTTGAGCAAGCCGGAACGGGAAAACACTCTTTGACATTTTAGTTTATTATCATCTTGATATTTGCTTATGGTTTGGCAACATTTGCGAGATTCCTTCTCTAAAACCAATGTCTCTACCAAAATTAATGGCAATTAATAGATTTCAATTGTAATATTTGTAGCAATATTTGCGCACTTTTCTGTATAAATCAAGGCACAACTGATAGGTACTTAATTTATAATATGCTTCTTTACTATAAAGGAATTATAATTGTATTTTCGTTGCAGGGATTATTACATTATCATATTACCAATCAACATATACAATTGTCGAATATATTCTGTCATATGAAAGCTATTAAAGACAATTACAATGCAGTTGAAGATTTCATTGTTGGTGACACAACACTTGAACAAGTATTCCTAGCATTTGCAAAAAGAAAGCAAGTTTCAAGCAAAAATGATTAAAATGTAAAATAAAGTTGTCATATTTTTTAATTTATTTTATAACATAGCTATTTGTACATTATATTGACAGTTCTTGATAATTAATATTATAGGAGAAATATTGTTTATTGAATTTAATATTAATATAGGAATTATTATGTTCCTATTATAATGCACTAATCACTATTTTACTTCTTAATAAAATAATATTAGAGCTAAGTAAAAAAAAATTACCACGTGCACTAGTACGTCGACCGCAGTATATTACACGATACGCCCAACTCCTATTTAACCTGTGTAGTTTTAAGGAAAATAGTCCGACCTCTTTGTAGCCTAAACTAATGGATTGATGTCTGATTTTTTATAAATGTACACGGGGTGATTAATCTGTTATGTACGAGTTATGTATGAGTAAATGATACTTTTGTAAATTTCAATGATTACCTATAACCTGAGTAGTGTGCAAAAGCATTAGCCATAGTCTTTACACGAAACGCTATTTTTTCAATAATTCAACAATATATATGTTGTTCGCGTTGTTACCACCTATTTGCGACGGTGACCTTTTGCGGCGAATAAAAAACAATTTAGTTTATTTACTTTATCGCTGTATTATTATATTTTAGTTTTCCAGCAATATTCATAGCTATACATCATATTATATTCATTCAATCCATAAAACAACAAAGATAATTTGTCCCCATCAGAGCTTGTGCTAAGAAATTTTTATATCAACCCATATTTTTTGGTTTTTTAATTTTATTTATTCATGTCGGTTAAAAAAAAAATTGTAACAAAAGAATATTATCATTGATTATAGAATAGTCTATTCTATTCTATAATCAATGGTAGTAACCTAACGGTAGAGAAACCGAAGCCGATGCAGGTACTATTTTGATTATATAGTTTAGTTGAATATTATACAGTTATATTAGAATATTATATAGTTATATTAGAATATTATGTAGTCATATTTTTTTTTTCGATTTCGCTCAATTATTAAAAAAAACTACACGGAACAACTTTCTAACTCGCCGATTAAATTAAAAATTTCGTAAAAAAAGTCTTTTGTCATTTTTTTATTAGAGGAATGTTTATAGTACAAAACATTAGTTGTAAAAGTTTTAAAAAACCTAACGTTGCGCAGTAATTTGAAAAAAAATCATATTTTTAATATATTTTTGTGTCTAAAAATGACTCTCTTTGATTATATTCAAATAAGAAGAGAATATTCAAATATTTTATTATTGTATCAATGCATGCTATAATGTACTATTATTTCATATGACATATATAATATACCTATTAATTTTTAAAATAAATAATTATAAATTATACGAGTATAAATCCAAATTTCTTTTTTCCAACTGTTCTTAATTTGAGATAAAAATAATATAATTTTAAGTTGATTTTCATATATTTTGTACCTTTTACATTTAAAATATTATCATTGAATGTATAATATATTCAACGGTGAAATATAGTGTAGGTACCTATTATATGGTACTATATAATATTATGTAGTACTAACCAATAATATTTAAAATAAATATATTGCTTTTTTTCCGAATCCCATTATGGACATAGATAATAAAGTCTTTATTATCTATAGTTATGGAATGTATTAATGGTTGATAACATTTATATTGATAAAATGAAAATTAAAAAAATAAAATAGTTTTAAAGTTAAATAGCCATCATGCCAATATAATACAAAATTCACGGTGTTTAGGTACTAACTAAATTGTTGAAATTATGACCACGTCTAGAAAAAGCAAATATGAGTTTTCTGTCCGAATTATAAGTCCATAGAGTCGATACGAATATTTTTAACTGAATCTCAACAAAAATATTCTGATTAAGCGATTAACGTAAAATGATTCTGAGCGCAGTTCAGTTGATAGTAATGCATTTTCAACAATATATATGTCATATTATAGTAAAATAATTAAATAGGTATTATATATTTTCTTTAATAATATTTGTTTAAAATTGTATCGGTTTTCCCATGTGTTTTCCCGGATTATCACATTTGCTAAGAAAACTCTTAGCAAAATCGAAAAATTACCTCCTTAAAATATTTTCCTAGTCAGATTTACTTTCAGAAAAAGTTTTGGGATGTTTTGAATTTAACAATATTTAAGATTTGTTTAATTTTCATAAAAAACTAACAACGTTTGTAAAAAAACAGAAAATTATTTGAGTTTTATTTCTTTGGCACTTGGTACGTTTCAACCAATATACCTGCAGTGACTTAATATATTCTAGCATTTTCCTAATATTTGAATTATTTTTTTTGTCTAAATTTAGAAGGAAATGTAATTTAATTTTTTATAAGGAGTGATAAGTATAAGCTATTAAAGAATCTTATATTTTTAATGACATATATTTTGTATAATTTTCTTCAGAATTCAAGAAGTAGTGAATAACTCAAAGTCAACTTTTTAGCACATAACACGCTATTGATTTAAAGTCCTCAATTATGATTCTGCTATCATAATTGACACAAATCAGTATCTCAAGTCTTCATTTAGTAGTATTATTAAACATTTTTTTTTTTTTTAAATAACAAAAAATAACAATTAATTTTAACACGTCAGGCACTCATTAACCAAACCACCTGGCTTTTTTACCAGATATTATTATTTCCTTAATATTTTTATGCTGCTTCCTTCCTATATACTGCCTCAATTTTTTGAAACTTATAAAAATAATTATTTTTTTCATCTATTGTAATGTAATACAGCTAAATAGTTTACTTAGCTATATTATATTCTATTTTCAATCACTTTTTGTATTCGTCTATAGATTCGGGCAAGTATTTGAAATAATTTAGTTAAAAATAATCCTATAACATTAACCACTGAATATTATAAATATGTACAGAGCGCAGTAAAACATATTATACTTCTGTATGAGTTTATGTTGACTGTTTAATAACTATAATAACCAATAAAAAAAAAAAGGAACGATTATTTTTTATTTTTATTATCACAGTGTCACCTTCAATCGTCAATAGATTTTTACTGATTGATTACAACGCTATGTGCCAGCTATAGAATTCACTGATACGCAGTATTTTTTTATTTAAAAAATATTTTTAATTTAAGTTATTTATTTACCTTAGAAAAAAATTATATTTAAATATAAAAACGAATATCATTAGGGTAGCTTTGCCGGTTGATATAAAAATGTAAACAAAAAAACAAAATTGTATTTAATTGTAATTGCTTTTTAAGTAAAGTAGTTCTCAGACTATATTAGTAGCGACACGTGAGTATTTTTTGTTATAATTTCAGGTTTTAAACATTATTTTATCCATTGTGCGTTTAAAATAATTGTTCCTAATTATAAAATACGACAATTATAATAATGGGATTTGATATGAATAAGAATAATTTAATTTTAACACAGTATAAAATAGGTATAACTAAAATTCCATTTAGTTATTTATTATGTTTTTTGAGTAATATATTATATATATTCGAGTGGGATTCTTACTTAGACCGTCCTGTTAGTCCACACTAATTTGTAATACGATTTTAAAATTTTGTATACATCAATTGTCAATTATACCAAATATTCAGAATATTTTGTTCGGTTCTTATCGTCTATAATAATAAAAGGAACTGTTTATATATATGTATGCTATTTATAGATGCAGAGGGGAAATAAAGTCCTTTGCTTTCTCTAAAACACTGTATTTTAGTAAGTATTCTTTTTTTGATTCATGATATAATATAATATACCAAATTTTATTGTCGTAAATGGTTTTGCGTCCCTCCAAAAAATTTAGGTCTGGATCTGCCACCGATGTGTATGATCCATAGCCGAATATACCGCACAAAGAAGTCTGAAAATTTACATACGAAATTGGATGATTGAACCTTGAAGTCGATTTTAATATTTTCGAAACAAAAATTAAATTATTTTTGTCGATCTGTGTTTTTTTACCTTTATGATTTTGTTACATAGATGAATTTTTAAAAAAAAAAAAAACAATTATTACCAAGGGAAAACGGGGAAATCTATAAAATGGAATTTCTTTTATTTATTCAATGTTCGAATGGATTTTTTGAAAATTCTGTTTTTAAATGTTCAACGTAAAAAACAAAAAACTTGTAGATGTGTCAGTACGCACGCTAAAAGTGAACACTTGTATGGGAATGGTTGTATTTAATAGTTTATGTAGTTGTCAAAACAACATTTCAATATTGTAGTGAATGTATAATATAGATCAGTGTCAATAGTAAAAAAAAGTATAAAAAATGCGTGGAATTACTGAAATAAATATTTTATTCGTATAAATTGAAGTTATTATATAATTAAACAAAACCAATAGTAACAATATATTAATATTAATATCAGTATCAAAAATAATTATAGTACCTATTTACAAGAGTTCAAATAATAATAATAATTCATGAGGAACATTAAAATATTTATAAGTTTAGGTAATTATAACAATTAAGATAACGTCACACCACCCGTTAGTAAACTCGTTTAAAAAAACCGTTTGTGGAGGACAACTCAACTTTTTCTGTATTTCTATTAAAGGTACCAACATGCTGTGTGATTATTTTTCTGTTAGCATTATCCTATAATATTTTGTAGGTAAATGAAAAATCTCCAAAAAAAAAAAAAAAAAATCAAATGTTTACAAACCAATCACGTTGATTGTATCAAAATAAAAAGCACGCTGTCACACAGATATAGCTTCTTCGCAATGTGTCCTTTAATTGTTGTACCTCTAATATAATAATATAAATACCTACAGAAAAAGTTGAGCTTATCCTGCGCAAAACAGTTTTACGCCTTAAAGATAATAATATTAGATGCTCGACATGTGCTGCGCTCATGCCAAGCGGTGGCGGTTTTCGGTACTACCACATCAATCACCACTCCATCAGGGCCGCGTGAATAAATGATGAGTGGGGAGGGAAGATGTGTTGTGAGTAAATCTGCTGACTTCAATGAATACAAAAATATGCAAACTTGTGAAAAATGTCATATTATACTCATTATATACTCGTAATTATTGTACTCAAAATATAAAACAATTGAAATAGGTTAGGTTACATAGGTAATATATGTATTACTATTATTATAATTTGTATATAATAATCCTTCTTTCTTTTAAAATTGACCATTTAAAAACAAGCATTTTCATATTAACGTTATCCAAAATATCCTTGTTCGAGTTCAGCAACAATACACTATGTAGGCGATCAGCAGACATTGTAGATCTTAAATAATTCTTCACCATTTTTGGTTTACTAAATATCCGTTCATTAGAGTAATGGGATAAAGTACTAAAAGATTCTGAGGTATTTAATATTTCTAATAAATTTGATATACCATTACAGTGATGAACTGATATTAAAAACTCAGGAAGAATGTCATTATAATCAGTAAATTTGGAAGCAGAACTTCCTGGAGGAATAGTTAAATTATTTTTTTGACATTTTCTGAAGTATAATTGGATATTAAAGGTGTTGAAAATACTTGGAAAAGACTGTATCGGTCATCATAGATTTTTTTAAATATTCTGAAGATAATGTTTTTAATGTGTCTTAAACTATTTTAAATTCTTATGTATAAAATGTTTTCATATCAAAAATCGTTTATGAATTTGAATTCGAGTATAATATTTTCAGAAAATCGTAATAAATATTCTACAAGGTAATTCATGACTACATCATAATCGTAATTAAAATAAAACCAGATAAAATAATTTACACTCAATAAGAAAAGAGCATACTCATCATTTATTTTATCTGAAGAATTTGTTTATTAATGAATAATAAGCATAATTAAATATGAAATAAGTATAATTCTCGTCCATGCAATTCGTTACTTATAAGATACAAATGATCAAAATATAATTTCATCTATTTAGTATAAGTATGATCTATTTATCTGAGTCAGAGTTCATATAATGCGTAGATATATAGTTTGACCAATTGTGTGTTTAAAGACAGGAAAGCAAAACTAAAATTAAAAAGTTCAGAATCGTTTTTCGTTTGCAATGGTTAATCGTTTCTTAAAGGTGTAAATTAAATAATTTTATGTATCCTACCTTCTCCACTTCTCGCCTAAAACCAGGGACGATTCCAGGGGAAGGAGGGCAGACATATTATTTCTCCGATTTTTGTATGAGAATTATATGAGAAAGTAATATACATAATGTATTATGTTATATTTTAATTGTATCTGTGTTGTAAAAAAATAATTGTCCCCAGATCTTTGCTCTAGATCCGTGCTTGCCTGCAACAGTGGCGCACTCGTCCCTAATATCAGCTGAATTTTTTTTTGTGTTTCATATTGATAAATCAAAATATCTCAGTGGTCTACAAAACTTTAAAATTAATTATTACTTCAGTTATATGAAATTAATGATATAGGTAGTTTTAATACACTCGAACACAAATTTTCGGTGGCTTCTTGTAGTCGTTTATCAGAAATAAACTATACAGCAATAATTATTATAATTAATAATAAAATACGTTTGATAGTTTAGTATTATTATTTATTATCAATAAATACCACCAACAGTTTTTCGGTGATTCACACTTCGATCAGTACGCTTTATTACATAATATAAATGTATAAACATTTGATGGGTTAATAGGTTTTTTCTTCTTGTATATTTTGTTTATAATGAATGTAAGTATATCATTAAGTACAATAGTAAGAACACCCACACAAATTTATCGGAGGTCAGGTCAGGACATAGACCTAAACACGAGACATCTACTTAATATTTTACTAAACATATATTGATAAGTATATAGGAAAGTTATATATACAGAAAATATTACGCAACACACTTCATCGATTGATTGAATTATTTAATCACCCTAAATCCACGACCTATCTACCCAAACACTCAATCAATACATGACCATTGTCGTCCACATACAGTATGCACAATACCAGTGTCACCTACGTAGTTTAAAAATACTCAGATAAACGAGGCAATATTGGTCTTCTTTAAGTGTAATATACATTATGGGTGTATTACATTACTCGTAGTACTATTTGTTAAAGTTATATTTTCTACAAATGCTACTCATACTATGTATATTTCTCATCACTAGCAGCACTCACTACCAACAAATTTGTCCTGTATCCTGATAGAAGAGTATGGTAAGAGTCTGCACGTAGCATTCTCTACATAGCGACATACTCTACTGAGACATATTACCAAAGAATCTTAACACCACCGGACCAGAGGCACACACAGAGGGAGTTAGGGGGTTATTTCCGCCGATATTTCTTCCTTTACTTCATTATTTTAAATCTAATTTTACATTCAACAATAATGATAGTACTGTACTGATAACATGTATTATACACTCACTAACAAATTATTAAAAACAAAAATCC
Organism: Cinara cedri; assembly: GCA_902439185.1. NCBI lineage: Eukaryota > Metazoa > Arthropoda > Insecta > Hemiptera > Aphididae > Cinara > Cinara cedri. The sequence goes on from CABPRJ010001430.1 coordinate 238,486, forward strand.
TGCCTGCGCTTCTGCACCGGCCGAATTGATTGTTTAACTAATATAATTTACTATTATTATTAAAATATTTATAGTTCTTATTTTAGATTCCGAACGTAACGAGGAATGTATTGATTTTACAATGATGTTTATTTTTATTTTTTTTTATGTGAACATTTTTTCTACCAAAAAGCTTATTCCGATTACTAAGTATAACACCTGTTCTGAAAGGAAATGTTTTCTGGGTGATACTTTAAAGAGCTCATTTTTTAAAATTGTCATTGATATTCAAGATAATGAGGAAAACCCGGTTCTTTAGGTAAAAAAAGATTGAAAGATTAAAAGGTTCACATTGGCAACCGTTTTTATTATTTTAATATTTTTTAAACAATCATTGTTGTCATGGAAACGCACATTGTTAAAAAAGTAATGCTGTATACCGAGCTATATTAAAATAAAATTAATTTTAATATAAATACATTCTTTGGTGGTAAAAACTTAAAATAAATAAATTGTTTTTTGAAAGATTTTATGATAGCCATTTATGGAGTTTATTTTTCTGAAAATGTTGATATATCAACTTATTATTTTTTATTAAATTCGTGATTTTTAATACAATTTTCAAGTTCAGAGAAAAATACCTATAATTATGCAACAAGCTGTAATCGCATTCTCTGATTGATTATTTTTATAACAATTAATTGATACACAGGAAAAACTCTGATAATTGTGCTTATCCATGCGCAGATAATATATTATACAAAATATGGCCGATAAACCTAAATATCATATTAAATTATATAATATTATACAGAGCAGGGACCGAAAATGGGTCTTACCTAGTAATACATACACTATACGGTTTACTAGAGATCTGCACGGGCCGGGCCATAATTTAAATATTATGGTTTGGTTATAGGTGGGATCGTAATATTATTCATTGGGCCGGGTCGTTCAAAAATAAAACTCATTCATTTAATTAGTAACATTATGTATATGTATTCTATATCTATAAATAATTTTATTACTAGACTGTATGATATTTATAAATAGATCACTGGTAAAAACTAATAATATAAACCGATAATATTTTACAGTTTTATCTTTATTATTGTGCGATTATGTTTTTCTTTTAATCATTTTATTATTTCGTGGACTGGCAAGACAACAATAAGTTAAGATAACAATAAATTAATTTTCAGAGTGGAAGGATGATTGCTTGCCAATAGACTCTTATAATGATTTTAACAATGAACTACTCGTATGAACTGAAAAATTGTTGATATTTTCTTAACCTTTTTCTTTTTTCTTTTGTAATAACATGTCATTATGTACCGTTCACGTAGGTCAAATCAAAATAATCTTGATCATCTTCAGACATATTTGTTTTTAAATAAGCCTGTAAATATACCTTTCACAACTTTATTTTATGGTAAAAATGCTAAAGAATGAAGTTTGATACAATAAGCTCGAAATTCATTATCTTCTCTATATAATGTTTCTAGTCCAAGTTTTTTAATTTTTCAATGTGTATTTTGTGCGAGGTGATAAAAGCAACCACTTATCTTTACGTAATGTCCTAAAATAATTTTTGCAGCTTGGATCGTAGGTTGTTTAAAATCCATGTGCAATTTCAAGGGATCTGGTTGTAAACTTCTATCTAAACAAGTGTATAGTAGAATGGATAGCATTTTTTTTGATTTTTATTTTTTACATAATAACATGTAAACATCAGTAATAAAAACGGATTTAATCTGTATTCTAAAAATGTATAAAGTTGCATAAATTCTCTAAGAGCTAAAGCAAAAATTTTACTTTAAATTAAAATGAATAAGACAAGAGACAACTGAAACAAATAACAATATACTGCACGAAATTTTCTATTTCGAACTTAAATTTAGATAAGTATAATATTCAATTTTAAATAATAAAACGTACAATTTAGATATACACTAGTTTAGGTACCTCTACTATATTATTATATGCACCTTTATAATATTATATTAATTGGAAAATACTATCGGTATAAATTATATTAATACTTTTATTTATAAAAGATAATACTATAATATTAAAAACCTATATTAGTAAGTAATATACAAGTTGGAAAATACTAAGAGGTAGGTATTAATAATTTTAGTTTTCTATATTATTAAATAAATATTAAATTATAATTATATTGATACCTATTAACACTTTTAAAAGTATTAATTGAAAACAAATGTGTTTTCTATATTATTTTTGTCTTTTTTTTCACTGTTTTTGCTTTTCTAGACTCGTATTTGTCGAGATATTTGCAGCGTAAAACGTATTTAGGTCAATCGTTAACCAAAAAATAAGTGCGTTTTAAATGTTATAGTCACCATGGTGACTGGTGCTGTGTTCGGGGGTAGTTGAATTCCCGGTTGACCGATCCTCATAAGAAATAAATAATACACAATAAGCGTGTTCTAAAATAAATTAAACTACGTTTATTTTTTTTATTAATAAAATGGCCATGGCTAATGGAACTTTTTTAATAGTACAATGCCTGTCCGTCCGTCCGTATGTCACAAGCGTATATTCACGGAAATCTGATAAATTCAATAATTTTTGATTTATTCAATATGTTTAAGTTTTTTTTCTTAAAAATTTTCTTATAAATTCTAGATGCCTGTTATGAATTTATGATTTGTCTATTTTATTTTAAATTCTGAGCGTAACGAGGGACCTATTGATTTTAGTAAGATGTTTATTTCTCTTTTTTTCTTTGTTTTAGTCTGTGCACACGTTTTTTCTTAGTAAACTTACTCCGATTTTTACGTGTAGCAACTTTTCTGAAAGTTCAAGTTGTCTATATGGTACAATGAAGACGTCACTTGATTTTTGGCGCCGTTTTTTAAATAAAAGCACTGAAGTGGGAAAAAAACGTAGGAAAATGTACAATTTTACAATTTCATTATTTTATAAAAACACGGACGTTTTCTACCAGAAAAATCACAAGATAACTTTTTTGTTGCCTTTTTGATTTAATTTCTTACGGTATCATCACCAAAACTTTTGAGATTTTAAAGAGTTTAAATTTTTGGGAGTTGTTTTGCTGTAATTAGGTTATACACGTAGAGACTTTAAACTTGGTTATAATTAGGGCAGAGTACTTGTAGCTCTAAAAAATCAGCAAACATGCACTTAAATATACAAAATATGCATTTTAAAATGAATATTTTTGAATAAAAAATAAGAATTTTTCTGTATGTACCTATTACTTTAATGAATAAATTTTATTTACAACTTTATTTAACAACTTATAAGTTACTATTAATTGTTTGGGTTTATTTTATAGGTTGTCTTATCTGAATACTTCTTCAAAACTGTAAACTTTCAACTTCTTCAACTACTAAAAAACACTTGACAAAATATTTTAGTTTCAAATATTGAAGATTAATACACATTTTTACATTGGAAGTTACATTGAACAACAAGATGTTTTTTTAAATTTTCAAACAGAAACCTTTTTCTATTGCAGCGAACAGCCCCTGAACATTGAAAAAGAATATCAACATCAACGGAATTTATAGGAGCAATTTATAATATGCTAAATCGCTGTCCCCGTAACGATAATATTTTGTGCATTGAACAATATTATTTTATCTGTCTATAAATAAAATTAATAATTCGACAATCAAACTAATCGACAACTTTGGAGACGTATTTCTAAGAAAAACATGCATCTGGGAAAAGTCAACAACCATATTCATATTATGATCAAAATTTAAAATAATTTTAAATTCAACGTTATTTTGCTTGTATAAATAAATAAATAAAAACGTTGATGAAAAAATAATAAATTATTAAAAAGATGCATCTAAAAGTATAAAATGGGAAAAATATGCCCTAAAAACGAAAAAAACGCAAAATATACATTTATATGCACAATAAAATTTCAAAACTAGCTTTGTGAAAGCATAAAACGTATTTGTTTCGCACTCTGCTATTTGTGTGACCATGCAAAAAAAAAATATGCGAATGCTACAAGTCCTTTACACTAGTTATACTCTTTTATTGGAATTACCTAGACGTGGTGAAATTTTCAAAATAATAAATGTTATGTTACAATGTAGTTCAATGGAATCCCCAGAGTATTCTTACATTCATTGATATGAATGCAGCTTATACAAATCGCTACAAAACTGATCAAATTTTAAAAACAAGCAGAAATTAATTCGGGGCTAAGTGCAATAAATTCATTAATTGATCAATAAAGGAAAAAAAATAAAATGAAGTTATTGCACTCAAGAATGAAGAGAAAAAAGTACAATTTACGACAGTTGAAGATATCAACGTTGCAAAAAAAATTATCCTCAGATTCGGCACTACTAAGCGAAAAAGAAAAGCAGTCATAAAACTCAAATCTCAAAACCTTCCGTAAATGAAACAAATGCAATAGTATCTGGATTAGATGTTAAAAGTGAGGGTATTCATATTCACGGTGTATTTGATCATTCATATGGTACAATATAAATAATAAATTTATAAACATTACTGATAAATGATAACATTTAATACGTCATAATTTAAGATATGACAAAATTATTGGTATAAATACTAGGCGCGTCGTCTAATCGGCCAAACCACGACCAGAATGACATTAATTGCGTTATTGGCGTTGCCTGAATGTTCCGGCTGCTTGAATAGTGCGTTGCATAAACAGCTATATTTTACCTTGGACACCACCAGATCGGTCAAGCTGTCGAGCAGGATCGTGGACGACTGGTTGCTGATAAGATATTGTTGTCGCTAAATTCAGGATTATTTTACGTGTTCAAATGTAAATTTTAGAAATATTAGGTACCTGCTTAATAACTACTATGGACAAAAAATAAGATAAAATCAATGAGTATACAATATTTGTTTTCAAAGAACATTTCGAGACTTATGGATATTGTTCGTTCATCTAATGAAAGTTTGTTTTTCAGCTTAATAATTAATGCAAACCTGTGTTTTACAGAAACAATATTACTATTAAAATATTTATCAATAAAATCATTACTGAGTTAATGATTTGGAGCATAGATTTTTGAAATTTTAATGCATACGTATAACACATTGTTGTCCTTTAAAACTGAAAAAAATAATTGTTCTCCATAGTAGTTTATTACTTAATAGTACCTAATGGTAATTTATTAGTAATAGTATTTAATTTCAAAGTTGTTGTACGATACGATCTGTATTTTACAAAAAAAACGAGCAGATAAAGATTTCCTTCTGTTCATTTTGTTATCGCGTCGCCTATGAGCTGTTAACTCCGGTAATTAACTAACTCGAATTGAGTTAAATCGGTTTTAACGGTGCGTGTAACCGTAATAATTGTAACCGTAGTGGCGTAGTATTAGCACAGATTATATTTTTCATATATATATGGTGGTAATAGATTAAATTACAAATATTGATATAAATTATGATAATAGATATGATATAAATCTGATGTTATAATTATTAACTGATAACGCAGCCAACAATTTTCCTGCAATGAGATAATCGTATACACTTATCTATGGTGTTCACTGGTCAAGCCTATCGATTCAGTCGTCGCTCGTCATTCACCAATTCATATTGTGTTCTGTTTAATTCATTGATATTTACTACGTTCATGACAACTTATAAGTATAGTTGTTCATGTTTATTATTCATTTGATGTTTTTGGGATTTTCTGTTGAACGGCTGCTATTGATAGTTGACCTTGGTTTGTCAATCTAGGTATGTATTTTTGTCATTTTTAAATTACCTTGGTATATTTTCATTATTAACTCTTGTTTTGTGTTTTTTAATTGTTTTTGACGTAATATGTTCTATTGCTAGACAATTGCGGTTACACGTATGTCGCACGAACATGCTGTTATTAATTTACGAACCCAATCTAAATAAACAATAGTCATTTAAATATTTTCATTTTTGTCAGTATATACACTTTAAGTTGTCGAAAATTTTATTGGTTACCCATTTACCTAGTTCTAACGAATTTGATTAACTTATTGTATCAGGTTACTTATATCGTTTTGTAGGTAGGCCAATATTTTTATTAAATACATTAATTTATGTTATTTATTTAAAAATATAATCATACATATGGTCTGTGAAAAATATTTGTTGATATTTACTTGATAAGCTAGTACAAATTGGGAATCTTTATCTCATATTTATTTGCATTTCATGCGACAACAATCTTCAAACAAATTGCATACTTATTATTATGACGTAATTTTTTGTGTATATTATTATTTTTATCATAGAAAACTACATCCTATATTTGTCAATTATTGTGCAATAAGTTTTTTTTTCATTTCTATTTTCCTACTTGGTTGAAGATTTTGGAATATACACAATGGAGCTTGGTGACTTACAAAGCAATACATCTATAAAAGATAAAAGATGTAATGAAGTTGAACTTCCAGATTTGTATTCAAAGTATGTGGTTTAGGATACATAATATTTTAATGTTATGATTTATCATTGCTTTTAATATTTTTTTTATTTTATAAATTCGGACACATCCTACTATTATAAGTAGGTTACCTATGTAGTTTTATCAAGAATCATACAAATATTTTACACCTACCATATACCTTGGAATATTTTCCCAATAAAACAATTTAAAATTGAATATTAATCTAAGTAGATATTTCTTATTTTTAATTTTAGAACTAATAAATTTGTTTAATAAAGTAGATAATAATAAACATTTTTTAATTTCAATTATATTAATTATATTAGTTATATACAACCTACTTTTATTTTATATATAATTACCTAACATTTGGAAAAATTAATATTTACTATATTTAAATATTTTATTGTTCGCACTTAATTTTGAATAAAATGAAAAGTATTTAGATCCAACTGAAGTCTGTGACTTAGTTCATTCTATTATATATATAAGAAGTAAAAGGACTATTTAACAAATTAGGTTTTTTTTTGCAATTAATACTAGAGCTTTGCAATAAAGTTTTTATATTTTATTCTTTTACTTTACAACTAAAAATTAAAACAATTATATTTTTTTATAATCAAGATTTTATAAATTAATTTTTAAAATTTAAATAAATTCAAATTTTTTCCTAATTTTACTTACGATAACTTATAAACATTTATCAGATTCATAGCTTAAATTAATATGAAAAGGATATTATCAAATTGTAAAATATTTCATGGAAAAATCTAATTAACCATTTGAAACTTTTATAAATATTTTTGGTCACCAAAACAGTTATTACATTTGTCCTTATACGCTCTGTGTATGAAAAAATGTGGGGTTTATTTGATGTGAATTTAGATTTTTACTATATACACTTTTTATAATTGATATTATGATTATTTAGGTATATTGATGATTTAATTCAATTTTTTATTTTCAGAAAATACTTTAAAATGTGGCTGAAAATAAAAGTACTCTTGTGGAAAAGCTTACAATTACGAAAAAGACATTGGTTTATAACTATTATAGAAATATTAATACCATGTTTATTATTTTATTTTATGAATTATTTAAAATCGAAGTTTTCTCCTGGTGGAATGACTCCAGAAGTTATAAATCAAACTATACCAGAACCTACTCCTGAATCAATGTTATATGAAGAATTTATTAGAGATCATTCATCAGCATATTTTATCTATACCCCAAAAACAAATGAAACTGACCAAATTATGAAAATAGTAAAAGAAAAATTGGATATTGATTCACATGACATTCATTCATCTTTAAATGAGTATGACATGATTCAAAAAATCAAAAAGAAATTTAAAAAAAATAATGTTACTTCAATGAACATGGAAAACAAAAAAGCATTTGGCATTGTATTTGAAGAAATTAAAAAATCCCAAATTTTTAAATACAAAATAAGAAGTTCAGAAGATTTATGGTTGACAGACTATTTGTTTCCTCCATTTGAATTACCTGGACCTATGGATTTTGGAAGCGTATACTTACACCAGGGTTTTCTCGCATTGCAATTGGTTTTAGACAAAGCATTTATTGAATTGGATCACTCAAATAACCTAAAATTTGAATTAAAAGATTATAATTTGGCTATTCAGTCCTATCCTTATGCAAAATTTATAAAGGATTCATCCTTTCAAATAATATTTCAAATTTTTTTTCCATTATTCACAGTTTTAAGTTTTTTATTAATGTGTTCTTATACAATAAAAAGAATTGTTGAAGAAAAAGATTCTGGTGTTAAAGAACTAATGAAAATGATGGGTCTTAAATCATGGATGATATGGACTGGATGGATATTACACAACTTGTTAGTGTATGTTATATCAATTACAGTTATCACTTTTATTTGTTGTTTCGGAGTATATGGTGATGAAGGAAAATTATTAAATTATACTAATCCATTACTCTTGTGGATTTTTCTTGTAATGTATTTAATTGCTGGTATATTTTTTTGTTTCGCAATTAGTAGTTTTTTTAATCGACCATTAATTGCTTTAATTTCTGGTAGCATGGCGTGGAGCCTTTCCTACACTATACCAACGAATATAATTAAATCCACAACTAACATTTTTATCAAAACAGTTTTTATGTTACTTCCAAATTTTGCAGTATTAAATGGTTTCATATCTATATCTGCACTTGAATCTCAAGGCAAAGGTCTTCAATTTTCAACCTTGTTTACTACTGGGAAAGGCAGTGACAGTTATTCTGTTGGTTTTGTTTTATTTATGTTTATAATTGACTGTGTCTTTTATGGATTTATTGCTTGGTATATAGACTCAGTAATGCCAGGAAAGTATGGCATCTCAAAACCATTATATTTCTTGTGTAATTGGTCTCAAAATAAAACTGAATCTAATCCAATGGTATCAATTAGTAAAAGCAGTAGTAAACTTTTTGAAAAACCTCCGGATGACTATGAAGTTGGAATTAGTGTACAGAATTTACATAAACATTTTGGAAATTTTCATGCAGTTAATGGTGTTAATTTAGACTTGTATAAAGGACAAATAACTGCCTTGTTAGGTCATAATGGTGCTGGAAAAACAACCACAATGTCCATTATTACAGGTATTTTTAATTTTAATCAATATCTTTGATAATTTATTAAAGTTGTACCTATATCAACTAATTTATAATTTTATAGGGTTATTTTCTCCATCATTTGGAAGTGTGAAAGTTAATGGGAATGATTTATTTAGTAATATTGATAAATTCAGAGAAAATCTTGGTTTATGTCCACAACATAATTTACTTTTTTCTTACTTAACATCACTTGATCATTTAATATTTTTTGGAATGGTTTGTAATACCTATAACTTTTTAATATTAACTTATAACATGATAACATAATTTTTACATTTGTTTTAGCTAAAAGGAATGCCATTATCTGAGGCCAGAACAGAAGGTTTAAATTTACTTAAACTTTTAAATATATTACAAAAGAAAAATGAATTAGTTAGTGCTCTTTCTGGAGGAATGAAAAGGAAGTTATCTCTTGCAATTGCATTAATTGGAAATCCTGAAGTAAAAAATATACTACAATATCGTTATCGTATTTTAAATGTATAAATTACTATAGATAATATTTTATTGTTTGTTTATAGATATTAATCTTAGATGAACCAACATCTGGAATGGATCCTGAATCACGAAGAGAAATGTGGGATTTACTTTTGGTAATATTTTATTATTCTTAATATATTAGGTTATTAATTAAATTTTGGTATGATTTATTGAATTAATGTTTTCCCTATACAGTACACACAAAAACCAATTAGTATATTACTAGTGCTTTAATAATGTGCTTAACACCATTTAGCGCCCTATAATCATCATTGATAAATTCTTAATTCTCGGTGCATATAGATGAACTCTATTTGATATTTGGTCTGTGTTGTTATAGGATATAAAATATAATATGTACAATATGTGTTTCACTTAAATGGTAATACAAAATATTTCTATTCAGTGACCTCAGATTAAAATGGGGTTTTTAAGAGAAAATAGAAAATACTGAAATATATTTTTTATAGATTTTCAAATTTCTTACCCTTTTAGCGTGTGTACGTGCAATAAACCTTATATTTTTTTGCAAATGGAAACACCTATTTTCAACACTAGATTTGGATAAATTTTTTTTTTTTTTAAGCAACTTGACGATGGTCAACAAGCCACCAGAAGACTGATTATACAGTACAACAGCTCAGTTGGGCATAGTGGGGACTTTGTGATCAGCCCTAGGTCATATCTATAGATTAGGCTTAAGTTAGCATTTACAAGGAAATGATGGAGGTTACTTCATTCAACCCACACCTTGGTCTTAATTATTATTTTTAAGTTCAATGTGAATTTGCCCTGTGAATGGGAAAGTAGAATTTTAACATATCACTTAATTATATTTATTAATAAATGATGGTAGCAGTGGGGAAGTATTATTGAAACAGATCCCTCACTGCTGTTGGTGTTAATAGGGAAAAAAAGGACACATAACTACATGGACATTTAAAAAACATGGTGATGGTTAAAAATATCAATAATTTAAATTAAAACTTTGACAAGCTTTAATTCGTCCCCAATTTTCAAGTTCAGGGAAAAATTTAATTCTGTAAATTGCTTAAAAAAAAAATCATCCATACCCCCAAATGTAGTGTTGAAAATAGTTGTTTCCATTTGGAAGTTGTCCGTAAAATATGGAAATAGCTGCTCAGCCAAGACTGAGCTTTATAGACAGCTCGTCAGAGTAGTGACTAGGACAGCCAAGCTTCATGTTAATGTTACCAAATCCTGCTTAACAGCGTTCCTCGCATCCGCAGCACCTTGGAAACCTATTTTACGGATAATCCTCATATATCATGTTAGTAATAATGAATATAAGGCAAAGTGTTTAAAATGATTAAATCTATTATTAATCAAAATTACTATATGTATTTATTATTATAATTTTGAATGCTATTGAATATAATTAATAATGAATTATAATTTTTAAAAGTACAATCATTTTTACTTGACGGTTTTATATACATTTTTATTTCTATTAGTCTTTCAGAGGATCTAGAACTATATTGATCACTACACATTTTATGGAAGAAGCTGATGTACTTGGTGATAGAATTGCAATCATGGATCATGGACAAGTTAAATGTTACGGGACATCTTTATTTTTAAAAAATGCTTATGGTATAGGTCAAATATAAATTTTAACTCTTTTTATTAACTAATAGTAAAATGTTTTAAAAATAAAAAGGAACTGGCTATAATTTGACAATTGTAAAAGAAGAACCATGTTCCGAGTTAAAAATTATGTCAGCAATAAAAGAAATAATACCAGATGCAGAAGTTCAGAGTACATTGACTGCTCAAATGATTATTAATTTACCGAATGAAACATCAGATCAATTTCCCGATCTATTTAGAATGTTGGAACTAAATAGAGAAGAATTCTGTATTAAAGGAATGGGTATATCTTGTACAACAATGGAAGAAGTTTTTTTAAGGTAATTACTAATTATAATATTTGTAGTTCATTATAATGCTGATGATAAACAATCTGAACTATTATTTTGATTCCTCCAACGAGTATTTTACCTAACTTTTGTTTTCTAAAAAAATGTAACGCTCAATATAAATAGTGTAACTAAGACTTAGAAGTATTTCAAAATTAGAATTTGTTTTAATCTTATTCTCAACATTTGTAAAAAATTAGTTCCTATAGTTTTCATTGTAGAAGTTAACTTGTTTAATTTATTTTCCAGAAGTTGTTTGATAGTATTTATAATAGCAGATTTAAAAAAATAAAATAAAAAATAAACAACACTTGATTGGCTTGTTTTTAACATAATATTTTTTTTTATTTTAACTTAATTTAATATAATTTAATTCAATTTTAAATGTATTTTAGATTCTAAGTGAATTTGGAATGCTATAATCAAAAATTCCCTGGCATGTTTGAATTTGTGTGTCAATTAAGTGTTAAAGAGTACTATTATTATTGGTATTGGTTTTTGTGACTTCTCAGCACATCTGTTTTTGTAGATTTTCTTTCACCTTCATTTTGACGTAACTGATAATTTTTAAACTATGTTTTTCGTATTTGTTAATTTTAAGATAGGCCAGTTGTACTTATTTTGAATTTGTAATAAAATCATCAAAAACGAAAAATATATTTTACATTTATAATTATCAAAACGAAGAAGGTTATAGAGAATCTACTCTAACAAATTTGCACAAAAGAACTTGAAGAAGTTAGTGACACAAATCCTACTATTCTCTGATGGTGCGTCTATGTATAATTTAAACAGTTAGGAAACCTTTGTTTAGGTTTCCTAACCACACTACGTATTGGTTTTATTACAGTATTAATTCAGTAATATTCAATAAGCGTGCTTATCCAATATTTTTTGGTTAAAGATTTTGTGTGGATTCAAATTCTGGATTTTGGAAATTTTAATGTAGTTTACTTTATTTTGACTTAATTATTTACTTTCTTAAGATATCATCGTCAACAATTTTGAGTTACTTTTGAGCTTAAACATTGTGAAAAATTTCAATATTCAAAATTATACACTTAAAAATTCCACAAATCAGAATTTGAGTGTATGCAAAATTTAACCAAAAATATGGGGTAAACACCCTTGGTGAATCATCCTGTTAATATATATATATATATAATTTTGACCAGAAGAATTTCCAATTGTCATTGATGGATGATGGTAACATTTTTGATCCAGTGAGATTTTTTTTTTATAAATGAGAAAATGACAAATTTACACTTTTTTTTTTAGTTTAATAAAAAAAAAAAATCCTTTTACGTAATATTTGGCCCTTGAGTTTATTAGTTTTATTTTGTTATTTATTTTGTTTTTATTGATGTTAAAATTGTTTTGTCTCTGAAGAAAATCTTGAAATCTATTATAAAAATAATAATAAAATAATAAAGTAAAAAAAAATTATTTAAATCATTAAAATGGTTAATACTCGTAAATAAATATAGAAATAAAAAATGTATATGTATAAAAATAAAATAAATAAATGAATTAATAGTTTGAATCAATAAATCAATATGTCTGATGATGATACTGATTATATCTTAATACTCCAGGCAACTCATTGATTCATTTATTTATTTTATTTTTATACGTATACATTTTTTATTTATATATTTATTTACTTTATTTAATAAAAAAAAATACTTATGAAACTAAACTTAAGTATTAATGTTTGAAAAATGTTGATGAATTTGGTTATTTTAACAATTTTTCATTAAAAAATAATCCAAAAAGGTAATTCTTAAAATTTGTAGTGGATAAGTGAAGTATCTCAACTTTTTCTAAATGTGATATAATTTTGAACTTATCATAAGTATTTAGGATACTCAAATTGTTCTAGTTTTTTCATTATCCTTTAATCAAATGATTAATTCTTATTTTTAAGACTTGATATTTTAGTTTTTTTTAATAGCAATATACAAATATCCAAAAACCTATACCCATAGGCACAAAATTGTTCAAAAATATTGTATGGCCAATTGTTTTGATAATATTCGGTAAAATAAAGAATGATTTTGAATAGTTTTTTTTTTGTTTTTTTTTTTCTATTATTAATCATTAATCTAGCATCTAGTATTTTAAATTAAATAAATTACCCTATATTTTCCCAACGTTTCTTTACAATCAGTGACTTACCCATTTAACCATGGGGTTTAATTTATAGTTTGTTCAATTCTAACTTTTATATTGATTTTGACATTTTAATTCAATATTAAATATGGTTAAATATGTACGTTGATTTTTTTTTTTTTTTTTTTCAAGAGCTGAAAGAAATATACTTGAAGATAATAATGAATTGTCTATTAACTCGCCAGTAGATTCTGGTAGTTATCAATTGTTTATAGTCAAACAAGACGGTTTCAATGTTATCCAAGTGACCAATGTAGTTCAACAATATGTGCCTGAATATACATTGATGGTCGATACTGAAATTCAAATTGTATATAGCCTACCGGCTAGAAAACGAAATCAATTTGGTTTTCTGTATTCTGCTCTTGAATTTCAGAAACAAGCTTTTAAAATAGATAATATTAAAATAACTAATCCAACTACAGGTGACATCTATCCAAAGTAATTTGATTTGATATTTGTCTATTATACTGTTATATGATTTAACCATGTACAACTTCTATTGCTTGTCATGTATTTTATATATTATATATATACCTTAATATAGGGTAAATGAAAACAATTCAATATTAAATAATGGTTCTGGTGACAACTATAACCAGCGGTGAGAAGTTAATTGCATGCTTGTTTATCCAATATCTGTTGTTTCTCTCAGATATATTTTATATTTCATATTGTTTTTGTTGTCATTGGTTTAATTATAATCACTAAGAGACTAAACAATAATAGACTGAGAAAAAACATTGTAATAATCCAATTTTAATTTTGACAAATAATACTTTTAATTTGTTTACATATTTTCTGCGTTTTTTAATAATTACTTTTTTATTCGCCGTCCATAATTAAATTAATTTTTTTAAAAATACAGTATATTCATTACATATTATCCCAGTGTATTGAAAATCTATTTCCTAAAAAAAAAAAAGAATAGTTAATTAAGAATTCAAAATAATAATTGGACGATCAGGCCACAGTGTAGCGTGTGCACTCATGCTAAGCCAATATTTATTTATTAAGCACTAAATACACAATGTAACAAACACTATTTTGCACTCAAAGCCACCTTATTAATTTTAATTCAACTCGATGTTTTAATATCAATTATGCTATAAGAAATAATTTATTATATAAGTATTTATTACTTTTTAGTATTTTTAGCACTTACTATGTGTTAATTGTTTTGAATCTTATAATTTTTTAGTGTAAATACTAATGAGGATCATGCAGATGAATTAAGGCAGTATTCTAATAATGATGTAACACAAAGTAATGATTTAAATATATTATTATTAGAGATGTGACGAACTGTTGAAAACCAAACTGAAAATTGCAAATAATCGGACCGAGTCAAATACCCAATAGTTTTGTTCGAAATTCATTCAATATCGATTCTGTGTGGTCACCAATACAATGTTCTGTTGAGGGATAGACAGGAAAGAAAAATTATATTTTTTTTGTATTAGTGGGTCTCATAATCATAAATCACGGAGCCAAGCAATTTGAGAATCTGGGTTTTTGACCTAATCTAACCTTTTAACATTTTAATTTTAGAGTTCGATAAAATATTTTAAAAATTCAGATAATTTCAAGTTTGAAAAAAATACATAGGTTTGGTTCAGTTAGGATTCATTAATTTTAAGTTTGTTCCGACCTTAAAAATCAGGGTTCGTAATATCTCTAATTATTATCATGCATTTTTATTATTTTATTATATTATTGCTACTATATTGTTTTTGTTTTTATTATTTTTAGCATTAATGCCAAAGTATACAAGTGGAATAAATTTGTTAATAAATCAGTTTAATGTGCTATTTAAAAAAAAAGTATTGTATTCTTATAGAAGATGGCTTTTGACGTTGGTTTTTGTAAGTTGTTACTGTCTGTTGTTTTTTAATGAATAAATATTATTTTTTGTTTTTTTTCCAGAGCATTGGTACAATTTTGTTAAGTATATTGACAATCCATTCCACTTATAATTTAATTAGAGTTTCTGAAACTCCTCGTGGATTGAACTTAGCATTAAGTACCTATACAGATAGCATTGTTTATTACCGTAATGGAGATTCTTTTCCCGAAAATTTGGAACCAACATTTGTACACATTTCTAAAACAAATAAAGCAACTGTGATTGAATCACTATCAAATAGTAATATAATAAATGGTATGAATCAATTTTGTAATTGCGATAATTTTAAGTTTACTTCAATAAAATAAATTTGAAACTTATTAATTTATATAGTATAATATAGTATAGTATAAATCAAGTAATACAATAACTAATGTATCCTCATATTCATATCATTTTAAGCATAAAATATTGAAAGTATTTACTAATCAATAATGAAACTATAAAATAAGTTTTGTGACTAATTAATAATTATTAAATAAAGCTGAACGATTTTTCAAACTCCTATTAAAGAGCTTAGTACATAAATAAAGCTAAAAATAAAAACACATCCTAGGATAATGGGGACAGGTGTAGCCACTGTTATAGATAATTTGATGTATATATAAGTAACGATAAACCATTGCTTATAAAAAAAAGATTCTGAGCAGAGTTCAGAATGATGCTTTGTCAACAAAATATATAATTTTATAGTAAAATAATTAAATAGGCTTTACACAATTTCTTTAATAATATTTGTATAATGTTATACTGATATTTCCAGTTTTCCTACATTTCCTTTAAATATTCTGGATTTTCACATTTTCTGAAAAAACTTAAGAAAATCAAAAATGATCTCCCTAAAGTACTTTCCTAGTCAAATTTCCTTTCAGAAAAATTGTTATCTTTATTAGATTAGATAAATTTTAACTGATACCTACATTTCTTATATTTTCCCATTTTTTTTTTTTTGTTTTTAAAATTTGATGAGAAAACTCTTGACCACACCGATTTCCTTTCAGAAAAGATGCTACATTTAAAAAATCTGAGCAAATTTTCTGGTGAAAAAGATAAAAAGATAAAAAAAACACAGATAAAAAAAAAAAATAAACATCTTTGTAAAACTATAAGCTTTTTCGTTTCACTCAGAATCTAAAATATAATATGTATTGAACTAATATATGCTTAAATAAGATCAGAGTTCAGAGTGCTTACAATTCAGAGATCATATTTAGCAATAAATATTTTTAATTTATCCTACCTTTAGTAATTAATCAACAAATATGTAATTTAATTTTTGCATATTGACTACGTTTCTGTACACAGAACTTACACACGTCATACAATTTAAAACAGTAATGAAAATTAAATATTTTATCATTGCATGATGGTGGTTATATATTATATTTTTATCTTCTATTTACAACTTTTACTTGTGTTTTAGATCTATTAGTGGTGTGTAATGAAGACGTGTTCAAGTATAGGAACAATCTTATGATAGCTGGTGACTTCAACAGAACAAATTCAACTGTCATATACAATAATATAGCTATTCACACTCCAGCTGTAGCTGTCAATCTTTATACAAATGCTCTATTACAAAAATTTTCTGGAAACAAAGAAGCATTTATCTCAACTGTTAACGAACCGATTCAACTTGAAATAGCGGTAAAGCATACAATTGATGTAATTTATTTTTATGTTTTATGAATTGAGTGTTTATTTTTAGAATGTGTGCGATTCGAGTTTTGTATATGAAGTAGTTATCCTTTGGTTAACTTCTTTCACTCCAGGGCTTCTTTTTTTAACTGGATACTTTATGGCTTTGCCGTTAAATGAAAGAGTGAGTGGTATAAAACACTTACAAATGATGACTAAACTTTCGCCAATTATGTATTGGGCTACATGTTTCCTTTGGGACTATTTATGTTACATAATTATTGTTATTTTATCATTGTCTGCCATGTATTCTTTTGACACACAACACATATTCACTAGTTCGAATGAACTTGGTAAGTTTATAAATTATAAAATGATTTTGAAACATTTTTTTACAAATAATTTTTTTTTTCTATAGGTGTTCTTCTAACATTAATGCTAATATACGGTTGGAGTTCAATATTCTTTGCTTATGTGTTTAGTTTTTTCAGAAAAAATCTAGTCAGCTCTATGTTATTGTTCATGTCTGTCAACTTTATAATAGGTTGTATACATATTTTATTTTATGAACTTGATCACATGGATAACATGTTTTGTATAATGTTTTTAGGGATGATTGTCAATAATGCGTTGTATTTTATGAAAGATTTGCTTATAATAGAAAATTTGAAAACACCTTATAATTTTTGGAATATATTAAAGCATATAATTTTTATTATTCCCTATTTCTCATATTCATCAAGTATTACAGGATTCATTGACATATCATGGAAAAACAACAGGTTTAAGGTCTGTAAATCATCAAATATGGAAGAAGCAAGTCATGGTTAGTAGTTTATTAATAGTTCTATTTAGTTTAAAAACTGTCTTGAATTTTTTTTTATATTATTAGGTTCAGTTGATTCAAAGCAAATAAATTATTTTGAATTTCAATCCAATCAAAATCCAGATGGTATTTTGGATCAAATATTTTATATGTTGTCTAGTAGCGTACTGTATATAGCCATCATTTTATTGTTCGATTATAAAATATTTGCTCGTTTATATCAATTGGGCTTTAATTTAATTTATGGCACCGGTGTCGTTTACAAAGATGATAATGAAGATCCAGATATTGGTGGTGAAAGAGACAAAGTAGATGCAGCTAAAATGCATTCATGTAATAATACTTTTATCAGAATATCTTTATCATAAATGGAATCTTTTATATTATATTAATTTATTATATTTTAGATGATGTTCAATCACCCATGCTGGTTGTTGATGACCTAGTTAAAAAGTTTAGTTTTAAATTTACTGGTGTTCGAGGTATAAGTTTTGCAGTAGATCCCGGTGAATGTTTTGGCTTATTAGGTGTTAATGGTGCTGGTAAAACTACTACATTCAAAATTTTGACTGGAGATATATTACCTTCCAAAGGTGATGCTTTTATTCAGACAGATAAATTATACAAACTTAGCTCTGATATAAATAAGGTAAATAATAAAATATAAATTTTAAAATACAACAATCTGATAAATATGTGTATAAGTATGATTGTATAGTATGTTTCTATGATTGGTTACTGTCCTCAATTTGATGCAATCAACGACCAACTTACTGGGAGAGAAACTTTAAATTTAATGGCTATTTTGAGAGGGATATCACCATTGAGTTCTAAAAAACATGTTGATAAATGGATTAAACTCTTGGGTAAGAATAATACACTTGTTTACATTTTGAAAAAATTATTTTATTTTTTTTTGTAACATTATTTTAGGTCTAGATGAATATAAGGATAGACTTAGTGGAATATACAGTGGGGGCAATAAAAGAAAATTAAACACAGCGATGGCATTGATTGGAGATCCCCCAGTTGTGTTTTTGGACGAACCTACTAGTGGAGTAGATCCAGTTTCTAGGCGTAATTTATGGCAATTATTGGCTGCCAGTCAAAGAGGTGGACAAGCTGTTGTACTTACATCCCATAGGTTGTAACAATTACATAATAATGTAATTATAGATATTATTAATTGTTTTATTTTATTCTAGTATGGATGAATGTGAAGCTCTTTGCAATCGTTTGACAATTATGGTGGATGGTGTAATGAAATGTATTGGCAATATACAGTATTTGAAAAATCGTTACGGGCAAGGTTTTACTGTAATGGTAAAATTATGTAATAGCAAAAACACAAATGTAACTGAATTAAAAGAAGATATAGTTCGCCAGTTTGCTCCACACATAGTCTTAAAGGATGAACATAAGGTAAAAAAGTTTGGTATCATGATTTTAATCTGTTTTTGAAATATAATGATTTATTCTTTAGCTTGCAATTTTAATATAATAGTATACATTTTAGCCATACCCAAAATATTTATATTTAATGTTAAATTAAGATTTAAACTGTATGAAGTTTTCTAAACAAGACTAACGGATTGTCTCATCTCGAATATCTGCGGGGAAAACAGGTTATGGGAGGTACACTGGCACATGATATTTGCAGATGATATATTATATAGCTTTGGTAGGAGACAATTTGAAAGAAGTTAATAATAGGCTTGAGGAATGAAGAGTAGTACTTGAAGGAAAAGGACTAAGGATAGGTAGATGTAAAATAAGTATGAGTTTAGAGAGACAGGGAAAGACAGCTAACAAGAATAAGCAGTTATAGGCAAGGTTGAGGGTTTTAAGTATCTAGGATCTTTTGTACGTACAAATGAATGGTGGTTTTTATGAGGATATGAAACATAGGATTAAGTGTGTTGGATAAAGTGGAGAGAAACATTGTATTTTATGTGGCAAGAGGATTCTAATGAAACTCAAAAGTAATTCTACAAAAGTGTGGTGAGACTGACTATATTTTATGCATTGTATTGTATATTGTATGTTTCAGAGTGTTGGGTGGAAGAATAGAACTGAGAATGAGCAGATATTGTAAAAATGTTTTAGTAGATCAGTTCAGTAATGAGAGAAAATAAGACAAGTGAAGAGTACATAAAATATTGTTTAAGTGTGGCTTCAACTAGACAAAATGAAAAAAGATAGCCCAAGATGAGTTGGATATGTCACAAGGAGAGATGAATCTGAAGCAGTAAGAATTGTAATGTAAATAAACATAGGAGAAAAGAGTTAGAGAGGAAAACACAAAGAAGTGGCTTGTGATATGATTAAGAATGATATGTGGACAGCCAGTGTATGCGAGGTGGGAGATTGGGTCAAATGAAAGTTTGGAATGAGGGTAATTAGAATTTTATAAGTAAAACTAGTAATTTGTCAACAATTCTGATTGTAAAGCATTATTCAGAGTTACTATCTTCAAACAGTAACTTCGACCAACTTGGATGTTCAGTTCAATTCTCATTCAGTAATTTGATCAGTTTATTATTTATTGTTACTGGATTATTTGCTACATCTATAATGTGTTTGTTATTATATCAGCAGTCATGATCCATGTTCATGAAACATATATATTTTATTCTGATAAAATCAAATAATTTTATATGCAAGAAGTAGAAAAAAAATAGTATTTTGTTATTACTTTAAATTCACTAAAACAAAAAATAGACATACTTTGCATGATAGGCCACTGCTGTAGGTGAGAGTTGGGAAGGTAGAGGGGAAATTTATTGTATATCTATGTGCAAAGATTAATCATTGTTAATGAAAAACGATTTTGAACAGAATTTGCTAATTTAAGTTTTGAAAGGTCATAAACTCATATTATAAATAATATAATTTGTACATTTTCCGGTTTTTCACTATATATTATGAAAATGCATGGAAAGATCAGAAACAGTGCTACACTTGAAAATCAAAGCAAAATTTCTAGTAGAACAATTGTTAACAGAAAACAAAAATATCAATGAAAAAACATTGTGAATTTATATCTTTTATATTATAATTGATGACTAATGAAAAATTAAATTCAAAATTATAATACTGTATACTATTTAATTTATTATTTTATCAATTAATTCTTTAATTATTATTATTTTAGGGATTGTTACATTATCATATTACTAGCCCTCGTATTCCATTGTCTGAGATATTTGGCCAGATGAAAGTTATTAAAGAAAATTACGATGCTGTAGAAGATTTTACTGTTGGTGACACCACACTGGAACAAGTATTCATAGCATTTGCCAAAAGACAAGCAGTTTTGAATGTAGCCTAATAAGAATCACACTCATTCTCTTCAAATAATGAATTATTTATTTAATTTATGTGATATTCTTCTTATGGTTATTTTATTATTATTTGCACAGTTCCTTTAATATCGTATGAGTATAAAATTGTTGAGCGTATTATTTTTTTTATATTTTAGATATATTTAATATTAAAATTGTTAAAATTTGATTTTTCTAACAAAATTGCATGTTATAAATGACTTGATTTTGTCTAAATAAATTTAATTGTTATAAATTAGTTAATATCTTTACAGCAGACTATAGCTTTTAATATCTAGTAATATATATTTCTTTAAATATTAATGTTTTTATAATATAATTAACTACACATTTTTAATGATTATAAAAATATGTACAATTATTTAGTAACTGATTTAAATGGCTAAACTAATCTTTAAAATATTAATTCTAAATACTATATTGTTTGAAATGTTTAATTTTGTACATAATAATATATAACTTATTTATTTATACTGGTTGAAGTGAATATATTGTTTTTCTTTTTTTTGTATAAAATAGTCCATGAAAAATGGACATTTTAAATCCGTTTTATCCATTAAATCCGTTCAATCCATTTTAAAAAAATTTTTCTTCAATGTTTCTTATTAGATTACAATTCTTCCTTTTCCCAATATTCAATGATTTTCATCATAACATCCACATATATTATTTTGGAATTAATAATTATAAAGTGGATACTACACAAAAATGTTTAGAAAATATTTTGTTTAGTTAAATAGTTGAACAATAAAATGATCTAATAATGATAAAAAATTAGAACCTACATTTATAATATTATTCTGGTGAATAGCTATCTCAAGAAGTTTGCCAACCTACTGTTCTGGGTACCATAATATCACCTTCATTTTTTGGAAATTATTGCTTTTTTGTAATCAGAAATATTTTTAAAATTTTCATTAAAGTTATTCCTCTTTTCAATTAAAACATAGCGTAGGTACATCTTCAACTCATACAAAACAATAAGAGAAATCTATACCGATTGACTTTATGTAATGATATGTATAGGTGTAAGGTTACAGACTTTAAGCAAATATGTTTTCAATCACATCTAGACAAACTACAAAATTTAAAACATTAATAGCACTTAACAATTGAATTGCAGTTTTTGATGTTTCAATATTCAAATTAATTTCTAATTGTTACAAATCATGGTAAATGGCCAAATAAAACTCTTTGAAACGAGTACTCTCTTCTGACGCTCAATCCAGAGAGTTTTGCACATTTTTATTAAATTAAACTGGCGGCTATCGGTAATGTATTGTTTGATGTATTCAATTAAAATATATGAGCTCTGTAAAGAAGTTGAAAAAAATGTAACGACCGAGGAAACCGTTCCGAATATTTCGATACAATTTCGTTTTAACACAATTTTGCAAGAGCTAAGTATTCTTATATTATCTATGTTGTTATTCTTATTATTACATTGTGTTCATTATGAGATAATAAATATTGAATCGATATCAATTATACCCTATTTTGAAATCCTTTTTGTCCCACCTGTAAATGGTTGACTTCAAATTATTGTCGTCAAGCCAGTATACGAGTTTTTACTATCTAGTTATTTTATTCATCTATGTCTACAGGTTACCTACGGTTTACGGAGTTGATAACCGTGATTCGGAACAATATGTTCGACACACAGATATATACCCTTAGACCATATAGTAAAATATGTTTTAAGTATATACCTAAATATTATAGTATAATAGTATTATTATATTATCTGTGTTTCGACGTGAGCTATTATTTGATAGTAGCAGTTGACTTTCGTAACTGTATTGTAGTCAGTCTTAGATTGTTGCGGTAATTCAATAGAACGATGGCGACCACAGCAATGATATATACATTGAAAAATATTGTAATATAAAATAGCTGAGAATATCGTTTTTTTTTTTTTTTTTTTATAATATGATACGTCAAACGCCATACGGCGCACGTCATTTCTCAGCGTCTTCCGTAAACAATTAGGTTATCTACAAGGGGGAATTTTCCGATTACATGTTCTGTAAAGCATGAAAAAATATGTTTCATTAGTATGAGTAGATGAAGTAGGACACTATAGATACTTAATAATATATAAATTGCCTTAATGCAAGACAAGTAGGTACAAACATATATCAAAACTCCATAAAAATATTTTTTGTTATAGGTATAAAATGGATACAACGAATCCTGGACGAAAAGTCGATTTTGAAAAAAGTCCGGACTCATTTTTTTACTGTCGGACTTAAAAATTTGAGCACATTTTTTAGGTAGAACAAAAATATTTGAAAATACAAATTATTTAATTTACAAAATTTAAATTTAAAAAAATTTAATTAATTTTCTAATTCAATATTTTATTTTATTATTCATTATACCTACAATTTACATTTATTTACAGTTTTGAGGTTTCTCCGTATCAACAAACAATATATGGAAATTGGAATATTTTTTTTTTGTTTTGGAGGTTTGTGGAGGTGTTGATACCATCGTAGGTCTACGTCGCCGTCGTGATAACGACGGCGGTTGATAGAAGATTAGGTACATAATTCACTCAACTTTACATTTTTGTTTTGTTCACGTTCACCTGTGCTCGTTGTGCATATCACGCCGTTGTCGTACGATCCGAGTATCCGATAGTACGATTTCTCTCTCGTCGACTGTTAGACGTAGGCATAGTTTTTTTTCTCCCAGTAATTGACACAGACGTGTGTTCAGGTGGCTATTCGATAATAGTCTGGTAACGGTTTTTTAACGACAACCATTAAATCTTTGTAGGTAGTCAGTAAGTGTTTTTGATGCTGTGTGTATGATATGATGTGTTACCAACAATGATGTTTTTCTTCTATTTACAGTTACCATGGCTAGGGGACAGCAAAAAGTGCAATCGCAGGCTAAGGCGGCCGAAAAACAAGCAAAGATGAAAAAACAGCAAGGACACAGTGCCAACGAGCAGAAAAAAGCCGCCCAGAAAGCATTAATTCATGCATGCTCTGTTTGCAAAGTAAGCATTTGTTGTGAACATACCATATTTTTCAATTGAATCAGAAAATCAGTTCATTCCCTCAATTCTAAATTTCGTCTTTTACAATAAATATTGGATGGATCAATTTTGTGATAAGTTTAAATTATTAAGTATTAACATATCTACTTAACATATAACAACTTATCTATACACTATATTTTATTAGATAGTAAATTTTTTAATTCAATAACGTTTCAACCCATAAGTTTAAAAAATAGGTTACTATACAAATTTATATACATAGGTACAATGAAAAATAGTTTTAGATGTTATAATTTATTAATTAGTAGTTATTTTTTTTCATTGTAAACAATGATAAACTATTTTAATTTTAATTACCTATATCTATGTTCTTCAAAAAGCTTACAAGGTTTTGTTTATTTTTTTCTTTCATCTGATATATTAAAATTTATTATTAATTAAACGTATTTGATCCTTGTTGTAAACACTAATTATTATAAATAGATATTACAAACTCAGTAATTATTTAAGTATTTTCAATATCACAAGTTAAGTCAAAATTATTACCCATCTTTAAATATTACTATTCTCCAAGTATGTCCTCCATCTCACTACCAAATCCATTTTACATTTCTTCTATTATACAACAACCTGATCACGTACTACCTTCTAATTGCAGTATTTCACTTGATGAAATATCTGACGGTTTACATTCACTAAATAAAAGCAAGTCTCCTGGCTCCAATGAGATTTCCAGTTACTTTCTAGCTAGTTTATCTGATGCCATAGCGTATCTGATATTCCTTTTATATAATAAATCACTTCGAGGGAAGAGTGTTCCTATCAATTTGGAAAATAAGTTCAGTTACCCCAGTCTTTAAAAAAAGAGACTAGTCTAAAATTAAAAATAATTGTCTAATCTCTAGTTTAGGACAAATAGGCGAGTTGTTAAAGAAATTGGTTCTTAGACACATACTTAGTCCTAATAATATTATACTAAGTAATAGCCAACATGGCTTTAGACTGTACTCTGACCTTTAATATGTTTCTACAACAATTTATTCTTGACTCCTTCAAAGAAAAATGTCAAGTTGATGTAATTTACATCAATTTTGGGAAGGCCTTTGATTACGTTGATCATAAGTTACTGATCATTGTTTTAAAGAAATTAGGGTTTGGTAATCCCTTATTATCTTGGTTTAATTCATACCTTGTGAATAGATCATAGCCACAAACTTCCGCCATCTGCTGATTTTTTCTTTTCATCTTTAAATGAATTGTTAAATACCTGTGTAAATATTGATATATAATACTTAGAATGCCAAGTTAATTTTAATTTTTGCTCTAGAATATATTTACTGTGTTTTTTGTTTATTGTATTTTAAGCCTTATTGTACTATTGGGCCCGTTTTATTCACTGAATACATTTTTAAAAATTATCTATTTTTATCTATTTAACCCATTATTATTATTTCGTTTTATAAATAATTTATCACTCTATCATTTTTTGAGCTACCCAATTGTTTGTATAAATATAAAATCTTTATTCGTGAATTAATTAGGTATTTATTAAAAATGTATTATTTTGAGTTAAATTGATTCTATTTGATTATTGTATAATATTGAGATGATTTTTTTTTTTTTTTTTGGGGGGGGGGTTATTATATTGTTTATGCAAATTCAATTTTAACTAAGATAAAAATCAATTTCATAACTTATAGAATTTGGATTATTAATTTGTCTATTCACAGTTTTGTATATTTTAACAGGTAAATGGTAAAAAAGTCTGAGAAAAAAAATATATAATATACTACTTATTGTAAATTATGTTTATAACTATTATTATAAAGTTATTTAGTTTATTTTATAAAAAAAAAAAAAAAAAATATTTTCGAATGTTTTATTATAATAAGTAGGTATGCAATATATATTTATACTAACAACATCAGGTGACCACCCGGGTTCTTTGTTATTATTATCACAATTTCATAGTTATACTGAAATTATATTGGCCTAGAATTTTATAGTCAAAACTGGAAACATTTTATGATTACATTTAATTATTTATAGATTTAATTAGGTTTATCGCAGGTATCATTATGTCAACAAATTCAACTTACATCTTATAACTTATTTAATACAGACTACTGGGTAATAAGTGTACAACTCTACTAATTGATATTGTTCGTCTATAGTTATGCTAATCATTTTTTTTTACAATGAATTAATTATAAATGATAAAAAAGTATCCATGGTATTACTTTGCATTTACAATCCAGCATTAGTTAGTAAATAGTTGTAAGATAGAAATGTTTTCCAGAAAATATCAAAGGAGTAAGAATAATTTTATTGTATCAATAATGTAAATTAATTTTTTTAAATATTTATTTTTCCTTGCTTTTTTTTAAACAATTTTTATGATTTTAACTGAATCATTTAATAATAATAGTTATGAGCTTAATATGTAGTATATATAATAAATAATATATTTTCAAATTATTTTTCCCAAACTTTTATTCTTAATTTCATTTTATCAATTTTTAGTTGAGTATAGTTTTATTTAGTCTTTAAAAATACAATTTCAAAGTTTTTGAATATTAAAATACACCAAATAAATTAAAAATAATTATTTTGTTTTGTATCTATTATAGCACATAAGTGCAGGCATATTTGTCTGTGTTTTAGAGCACAAAACTATTAACATGTATTCCTGAATAATAAAATGTAAATTATTAATACAATTTGGATACATTAAAATAGTGGTCTTTGATTCAATATACAGAGTTTACAGAGCTCCAAACAAATCAAATATATCAGTTTGGGCATTAATATTTAATTTGAAAATAATATTAGCAGTATCTATTAACTTTAAATTATTGTTTTTAGATAGTATTATATCATTTCAAGTAATAATGCAATAGATATCTAACTATATTAAATGCCACTAATAATTAATGATAATATTTTAATCATTTTATAAAGTTTGGATTTGTCATAAAGCCCGTGGAATCTAGATCACTAGGTCTGATATTAAACATATGCTATGTAATTTGACTTGGAATTATTTAATATTGATTAAAATCCATCTAAGTACTTATACATTATTAGAGCACGAAGTTATATTCTCTTAAAATAGCCAAAATATGATGTTTATATTCTATTTCAAATTTTGAATACATGCTTGTAATATTCTCTAAAAATATTATTAAAATATATTTTTATATAATTATATTTTCTTAACATCAAAATATGTGCTAATATGCAAAACTAATTTAATAAATAATAATAAACTAATTTTTTTGGCATTTCATTAAATTAAAACTTGTGAATTAAAGCACATGTCACATAATAAAAATAAAATGATTTATTAATTCAAATAGACTTCAAATTCAAAACAATAACTCGCTATCACAGAAGGAAAACATGTGATAATTTATGTGGTAATAAAATCAATTATCAATTATTTGGAAAGTAGGTAGTCTGTTGTCTGCAAAATGATAACTAGATATCAAAACTTCGACTAACAGGACATGTATCAACGTCATTTATGTATATGATAAACATTAAAATAATAATTTTTCATTTCATTATGATTTTTCAATTATTAAACCGTAGTGGCATTGATAACTATTGTATGACATACACATTAATAAATTATTAAAAAAAAGAAAAAATTGATCGTAGCGGTTGAAATGCACATAATTTTTTAATTACTGAAAATATTTCAATTCATTAATTTCTAATTAGTCAAATATGCAAAAAAATTATTTTTTATGAACATATTGTCTTAACATCAAAATATGAAATTATGTGCAAAATAACATTTTGTACACAGATTCTTTTTACTGTGTATCATTGACATATCTTACTCTTGTGGTTGTCCATTAAAAATATATTTTTACATAGAAATCCACTCTCTATACATTATTATCAATTTGATATTTAGATTTATTATACTAATATGGTAATTTTGTTATGTTATTTTTTGTTATATACTGTTATTATTAAATATTATAGTTTATAGAACATTTTTAATAACAATAATTATTTTTATTTCTAGGCACAAATGCCTGATCCTAAAACGTATAAACAACACTTTGAAAACAAACATCCTAAAAATACTATGCCTGAAGAACTGAAAGATGTGTGATGGATTGACGGATCTGTTATGACGATTAGACTTTTTATGATCGTGTGTACAAATGAATGAAATACCTAAATTAAGTAATATTAAAGTTTTTTAACTGCTTAATATATCTAAATATTGTTTTTTTTTTTTTTCATAACATTTTTCCTTTACACTGTGTGAAACTTGAAAAATAGTATGTAACAATGTTTCCTGTATGGTTAGTTAATTAAATTTATAGTATATGACAGTTGACACAAGTATATTACTGAAGTCCATTATAATATCCTGTTTGGGGTTTGAAATACCAAATTTATATAATTAAGTAATAGCACTACATATTTTGAATCGTAATATTAAAATATAAATATAATTAAATACTTGTAAATTTAACATGTTTTATCTTAGTTTTCCTTGAATTTTCTTTTATCACAAAAAATAAATGTACAGTATCTTAATTATTTTACTAATCAAATAAAAGTATAAAAAAAATATAAATAACTTAAATGAATCCAAACAAAATTAACTAATCTAATTTTAACAAAATAATTAATAAATGGTATCCAGTATTACTTATGTACAATGTTTGGGACTTATACTATTTACTGACCTTTTAGTGAGTCATTAAAGTCACTTTACTTAAAAAAAATTAATCAATTTTTATTTAATATTGCTTATTAATACTAAGAATGCCACATTTTTGGAAACCATTGTAGAATAAACTGATCTTAGATTATAAATATTATCATACAAACTTAAGATAAAATTTTAAAATAATTACATCAACTATTAATTTTATAGTGTGTACTAATCGAGAAATAATTTGGATGGAACTGTATTTTCAGAAAAACTTTCTTTCAAATGTAAAATAAAAATGTTTAAATTAAGAAAAAGTGAAAACTAATACCAAAAAACCTAAATTATTATAAATTAAAAAAAAATGTTATGACTTCACTAATTAAGGAAATTCAATATGAGTGTGTTTTGTAATAGACCTATATTATGCTAATTGTATTTACTGTCATAGTAATAGAATGCAATTTCTGAAGTTATGTTTGAATTTGTCTTGAAAAATATTTTAAAATACTTTTATTAAATCAAACTCAAACCCTTCAAAATATATTTTAGAATTTTAAAATTATAAAATTATATTAAACAAAAAACAAATTTAAAAAGTCGATTTCAAGTATACTTCATGGCTCACTCGAATATGTTTTCCCAACTTTTTTTTTTGATAGCTATAGAATAGTCTGTATAATTAACAAATGATTGATATTTTTAGATTAAAAAAAAAACATCCATTTGAATACAATGTACCCATTTTCCATAAATGGTTATCTAGCAGTCTTTAAAACTCTTATCATTAAGTTGATTATTAAAATGTAATAAAATAAAATAAAATTTTCAAATTGTAAACAATTTGGACAACAATCACCAATTTCCTTAAAAAATAAATTATCACTTTTTTCACTTTTCATTATTTTAAAAATAATAATCACTGGCTTTTGATTGTTTTTTACTTAATCTAACCTTGATATAAAATCTAGTAGTGTTATGGACATTTATGTCTTGTTAAAATGAGTTCTAATGTGAATTTTAAAATTTTTTAAGTTCTTTTTTTAATAGTTTTTAAAAATATGTTTTATTGCTGGTTCATACTTTATAGGGCTTGTTAAGATTTTGAAGTACTTTTTTTTTGGTTGATTAAATTTTCTTCAAGTCGAAAAACCTACTTATGAGTTATGAATCTCAATAATACAATTTATTCCAAATTTAAATTGAAAATTTTATTAATTTTAACTACGAAATAGTATATGTACAATTTTGTGCATATTTTGATTTGATTGCTAGAAATCTAGAATAATAGCGTATATTAAATATATTTTACCCTATGATAATATGTAGTAAATTACAGGTGTTTGGATCATAGTTTAAAATGTATTAGGTATTTATTTTACAGTAGTTTCAAGGGTTAAATAATATAAACAAACAAATTGAGGTATAAATCGTAAATATTTTACATACAAATTTAATTTCTGCAAGTTGGTATCTATCTATTTCTGTTTTCATATTGTGAATCGAACATTTTGGATGAAACATGGAATTGAGAACTATGCAGTGTGCAATATCATTGATTTTATAATTATGTGCATATAGATAGTTAATAGATCTATGGTACTACTCAGTAGCATAAATCAAGTGTAGGTAGATTATAAGATTTTTTTTTCTTATTTAAATTATATTTTTTATTCCAAATTTGATTGTGTTTTCAAAATTTGCCACTAGTACTTAAATTTTGTCTTTTAGTAAAAATAAATGTTGAAATGGACAATTTGAATTTCTTTTATTCATTATTGTCAATAGGTGCAGACTGTTAAAAAGTACAGGGATACTGTACATAATTTTAGGACAAATATTAATATTTTTGAGGTAAAAAAAAGAAAAGTTAATACTGGTCACTGATATGTCATTGCAAAAAAAAAAAACACGATTTTGAGCGGAGTAGTATTAGTTGTGTTTGTTATCCAGCTAACTCAGAAATCAATAAAAATAAAAATAAAAAAGTACTGAAGGGGTGAACTTGAAAATGCTGACTAACGTTTTAAATAGATTTTACCATCACAGAAATTTTAAACGTTTTATGGAATTGAGGTACTGTAAATATTAGATCCATTGTCTAACCAAGTATATTCTATGAAAATTAATTTTTTGGAAAAAATATCAGGAATTTTGAAAAATATTTCAAATAAAGTTCCACGAAACAAATAATTCATTTCTTTTAAGGTATAATATGAACAAATCTAACCATTTTTACTAATCTAAGTATTTAACAAAAAAAAATTCTTTATAAAAATAATGGTTTCTTCGCTATACTCAGAATTATGTTTCAAATGTCAAATTTTTTATTTGTTAGTATATTCTATGATAATTTGAAGATCTATATAAATAATTAATAACAAAAGTTTTGATTTGATTGGCGTTTATGTTAATGACCTGTTTCCTACTGTAAATAGAATACTCAAAACAACTATTCAGCGCGACAGTAGTGACGCGAAAAAATAAAAAAATAATAGCGTAGTAGTCACTAACGGATTAACATATAGTAACAGGAAACCGAGTTGTACCATTGAAAAACCGTGCTGACTTGTGTTAATCCATTGGCCAGTTCTACAGGGCAAACGGCTGAATATAATATAAGGTCATTTAAGGTATCAATCGATCAGAAATACTATGCGGATGGATACAGGGGAATTCGCAAGCAGATTGGTTTGATGGATTAAAAGTTACAACCAAAAATGTTCAAGTACTTTTAAGTCCGATTTTTCGTTTTCGACGAAAATATTGTAAAATATCTACACTCCCGTTGCTGCGGCGACAACAATGTAATACGTTAAATGTAATTGTCCCCCGATCAGCCGTTTGTCCATCCCACTACTTTCATTGTTGCGGCGAAGACGATGCCGGATCCTCTATATTAAGGTCTATTTAAACACATCCGTTCAGTATCAGTGCCGTTCGTTCCGTGTCCGACGTTTAAAGTTTGTTTACTTATCACGAAATGGGCATGTTTATACATGTCCGTTCCGTATCCGCACTGTCCGTTTCCGTATTTTAAAATTTGTCGGAGACAATGTTTTTGGGGATTTCACTGATACGGATATAGAAAATACGGAGCAATTTACGGACACGGAACGGTTATGTGTAAATACTGTTGCACTGATACTAAACGGACGTTACGGACACGGAACGGTTATGTGTAAATAGACCTTTAAAATTTGTCGGAGACAATGTTTTTGGGGATTTCACTTATACGGATATGAAAAATACGGTGAATACATATACATATTAATATGCACTGAACGGGCACGGACACGGAACGGTTATGTGTAAATAGACGTTTAGGTTTCTATTTAACGACCAGTTTTGAATTCAAAATTCATCTTCAAGTTTAACAAAGTTAAATAACGTCGCGACTTTTTTTTTATAAAAAAATCTCACCAAAAACACTGCGTTATAACTCCGTGTAAGAAAAATTGAATTTAAGTAATGATTAAATCTTTAAAAAACGTTATATAATATGGAAACTAAGTAAAATGCCATTTTATAATATTACAAACATCAAATAACAGACAAATAAGATTATTTGTAAAATTAAATACTTAGTCAACATATTGTATATAAATTATTAATTTAATTAAGAAACTTACTTTAGTGGTTATTTATTTGTATTTTTTTAAATAAACTTACACGTCCTGTCAAGTAGTTAAACAATATGTTGACTAAATATTTAACTTTACAATTGATCTTGTTTATCGTCATAGGTGTTTTTAATATTATAAAATTACATTTTACTTACCATATTATATCACGTCTTTTAAAGATTTAATCATTACTCAATTTACTTTTTTTTAACTTGGCAATTTTTCATACGGAGTAATAACAAAGTGTTTTTGGTTTGATTTATATTTACAAATACTATGAATGACAAACATGTTATTTATTTTCTTAATTTTACCATACAAAATTATAAGGTTATATTTTTATTGATTCGCTTAAATAAACGTTAGGGCATGGGATATGGCTCCTGATTTGTCGAAAATCTCCCTTGTCTAATTTAATTAATTTAATATTTAACTAAATGATCAAAACACATAATTTAAAAGCATTATAATAGAATTTTAGTTTCTAGCAGTCGTTTTACAATAATGTTTGTTTTATACATTTTACAAAATAAAATGAATCTAACAGAATTCAAGTGTGTTATAAGCAAAAATTAGCAATGATATACTGTTGCTAAAGAAAAACGATTCTGAGCGCAGTTCAGTTGATAATGGTGGTTTATCAACAATATACAACGTCATATTAAGGTAAAATAATTAAATAGATAATATATATTTTCTTTGATAATATTTGTTTAATATTGTACCGATTTTATTGTTTTTCCTGAGTTTTTTGGGTTTTTCGCATTTGCTAGGAAAACTTCTAGGAAAATTGAAAAATGACCTTCCTAAAGTACCTTTTTAGTTAGATTTCCTTCCAGAAAAATTACTATCATTGTAAATCGAAGCAAAATTACTGGTAGAAAAGTTGTCTACAGAAAAAAAAATCATAATATTCTGCTAATATATTTTGTACATTTTTCCGTTTTTTGTCCGCTTTTCACGATTTTTTCCATTAATTTGGAAAATCAAAAAATTACCCCCCCAAAGTACCTTTTCAGTCAGATTTTCTTTCAGAAAAAGTGAAATAATTTTAAATCTGAGCGAAATTGCTGGTAGAAAAGTTGTACATAGAAAAAAAGGCTATAATATTTTTTTACTAATACCTATATTTAGTAAATTTTCCGTTCTTCCGAAATTTTATCCCGTTTTTCCCAGATATTATGAAAACAGCTTGAAAAATCAAAAATTTACCTCTCCTAAATTATCATGGAGATAAAATTTTCTTTCAGAAAATTAGCTACACTTGATACGTCGGAACAATTTTTCTGCCAGAAATGTTTGCACAACAAATCGAGAGGTATTTTGTGATTAAAATAGTTTCAGTGAACGATGGCTTCGGTCTCTAGGTACACCTAAAATAAATAAATTTTTTCCTTGTTTAAGTAAAAGGGAAACAAATGCAAACAATTTTTTTTCGAAACACTTGTTTGAATTCGGGACCCCTAGGATGATAGGAGGCATATATTACTATTAGATAACGGTAAATAATCTTTAAGGAAGACAACATAGAGTTATTTAACATGACATATAATAGCCGCATAATATCAGAACTTCAAAAAGCTATAATTTCAAAACTTAGTCTGTTCGCTTAATTCTGACTTCACCATCGTTCTTAAATCAAAAATATACATATTCTCAAAATAAAAAAATGAAAAATTAGTTTTGTTCCACATAACGATTTTCATCAAAATTTGATATTAAAATTCCTTTATAAAAAAAAATAGTTCATTAAATTTATTTATTTTTTTTTTACCAAAATAAGACTCTTAATAAACCTCCTGTTAAATTTTTACGCATTTCTTTTAAGTCTAACAATTTTACCACATATATCCTACCAAATAAAAATTACGTATAAAACTCGCAAAATTCAAATGTCCACAAATAGCTCAAAAACGGTTTAAATTTTTTGAAAATTTTACCAGGTCTAGAAAAGGTAAATATAACTTTTCTGCCCAAATTTCAAGTCTCTACAAATATTTTAAACTGAATTACAACAAAAATTACAAAATTCAAATAATAATAAAATCATTATTTTCGTAAATTTCTCTTTTTCTTACGGTTTATCCTGGTTTTTCCCAGATATTATAAAAACCGCTTGGAAAATCAAAAAATGACCTTCAAAAAGTGCCATGTAGACAGTATTTTTAGAAATAGTGCCTTGCGTACGCCGTATATATCGGAGTAAGATTTCTGGTAGAATTTTCATACCCAAAATAAAAAATGAAAAAAAATAAACATCTTTGTGAAAGAATCTTCTCTACATTAAGAATCTAAATTATCGTTCCCGGTTAATATAGAAATTTGGTTACACTGCTGAATTTCATCAATATTATAGACGTTGGTCACACTGTCAAAAATGATGCTTTACACACTTCCACGACAGTTTGTGCATTTTGCCGCGGCGGTGTCCACTATCCGCCATTTTCTCCTTATTTTCATTAAGGTGCTGACGGTAAACGGCTATCGATTTTTGTGTTTGTACTATTTTTATTTTGCTGTTTACCGCTGTTTATTGTCGTCCGCGTCATCATTATGCGATGAACGTGTAAGTGTTGTATCTTCTTGCGCGCAATTGTGGATTTCAAAGTTCATTGTACATACAACGGACGAGCCGATTCACAATGAGTTACAGTAGACCACCGCCGAGAATTGAAGGCATGGTGTCGTTGAAAGTCGACAACCTCACCTACAGGACAACTCCGGAAGATTTGAGAAGAGTGTTCGAACGATGCGGTGAAGTTGGAGACATTTATATTCCTCGAGATCGTTTCACTCGAGAAAGCAGAGGATTCGCTTTTGTTAGGTATAATATGCTTCTTAACTCTGTTAAGTGCTGTTTCATATTATTTCTGCTGCCGTTTGTATTGTTTATAGCGCTTTGCTAGGCATAATTATTGACGCTTATTTTAATATAATTTGGATGTGTTCAAAAATGATTATAAAATTAAAATTGAGCTCGATACAAATTAATATTGTCCATAAGGTAGAGCTTCCTCATTAGTTGGGTCGAGGTTCCTTTTAGTGGCAATATGCAATGATCCAAAACTTTGATCTTATCTGATTTGACACATCAACGTATTGAGTTTTTTTTGAGGTTTTACAACTAAATTAAGCACAATATTTATATGTTGTGTTTAGGATATTTTATTCAATATTGTTTCAGGTTTTACGATAAACGTGATGCAGAAGATGCATTAGATGCAATGGATGGTCGCATGTTGGATGGTAGGGAATTAAGAGTTCAAATGGCTCGATATGGTCGTCCTACTTCGCCGTATAGACGACGCCGTAGAAGGTAGAAATTTACAAATACAAATAAGTATTTTAATAATTTAATTTTAATATGGCTTTTACAATACGTACTTTAAATGCAGCAAACTGGAATATCTAAATATTATTTTGACTATATACTACTTATGGAATAACTAAACCATGGTAGTACATATCAACTCACTATCGTCGCTTTGTATAAAAAGAATGCATCTATAAACTAATAGAATTATCAGTGTCGTCTCATCTCCAATATTTTTTTTATACCTATGATACTGTTATCTATTACATGATATCAAAGTACTAAAAACAATGTTAATGTCAAGTATTAGAACTTATTCTCACAATTTATTGTAGTTTTCTATGTTCTTGTTTGTTATTATCCTGTCACTAGATGCTATCTGTTACCGATTTCAAGTGCATTGATTAAAATAATGTCAAACTTTTTCTGTTAGTTTTCTTTGATCTATTTTGTGCATTTTTAATTTGCGGATCACGTCAAGTGTTAACCCTTCTGAAAAATATTAATCCTGGGATGGTAACAAACAAGTATTGTTTTTATTCCAAGCGACGATATGCCATGTCTAGGTAATTTGTAAATAAATATTGCTGTAATCATTTTTTTATTTTATACAATTTTGAGTTTCATTGATAATATCTTTAAAGAGCTAACTTGTTATTTTTAATTATTTTTCATTTTACCTTAAAAATTAAAATAACCAAGACAAATTACTTTATTTTGTTAAAAGAGCTTTGTAAAAACCCATTGATAGCAGCAACACTATTTTCAGGTGTGGGGTGTAATTGGGGAGTTCGGCTGAATGCTGTGGCTGAGGCTGAGCTAAGGTGTAATTATCGTGCTGACCGCAGCAGAAGGCGAGGGCGTTGTTCCTGCCAATAGCAGATGCGTGCTGAGTGCTGACTAATGCTGATCAGCCGAGTGCCAGTTGCAGATTTCAGTTTGCTGTCTTAAAAAAAAAAAAAAAAACTAAACAAAGCATTCCTGAGTCATCCTGGCAACTCTGTTTAGGGTTAGGAAACTGCAATTTTTTTTTTCTTACAAAGCCCTCATTTTCTTTATTTCGAGCTTGAAGATTATATTTTCTCCGTTTTCATATGAAAATAATGTCCCCCCAACAGGATAGAAATAGATATAATGCATTTTTTGAAATCATAATCATTGTCATATGTTATCTAATGTTAATTTTTAATATTATATACCCAATTATACTTTTATTTTATCAATTGATTTAGGTCACGTTCACCTAGACGTCGTTCTTACTCCAGATCTAGATCTCGTGGACGGCGTTCACGTTCTTATTCTAGATCACGTTCTCGTTCACGATCAGGAAGTAAGAGTTCAAGAGGACATTCAAAGTCAGCCAGTCGTTCAAGATCATAAGGTAATATTAATAATTTAGGCTGTGTTCATATAGAATGGATGATTTCACTTAAAAAGGATATTTTAATTAACTTGTAAAACATAGACTTTTGATGAATAAGATAGTTCTCCATTTTAT
This sequence comes from Cinara cedri, assembly GCA_902439185.1. NCBI lineage: Eukaryota > Metazoa > Arthropoda > Insecta > Hemiptera > Aphididae > Cinara > Cinara cedri. The sequence goes on from CABPRJ010001430.1 coordinate 275,960, forward strand.
AAAATAAACTCTTTTTCCATAGATAATATAATAACAGTGGATTGGCCATCAGCTTTCTCTGATTGTACCTGATTGATATGCTACAGGGTTACCCATTTATTAATTATTATATATTTTTACCAAACAACAATAGTTTTTTTTCCATATGTTTTCATTAATTTGAATTTTGATTTTTTTTTTTTTTTAGGTGTGATTTACAACAATTTTATTACGGAAATCAACATTTTTAGTTTATTCTACTGATATCAACCGTAAAATTTGTTTTATACCATGATCATAATTTCTTAACATTTTATGCCATTTATAAACCTCAAAATAATTGTAAGTTGAAATAAAAATATATAATAATCATTTTGTAGCCCAAATTTTAGTTTTTTTTTTCTTGACGACTTTATGTATTTAATTTACATGGGTTATAGTCTTACAACAAATTATAATTCTTATATTTATATTTTAAGAGGGGTTTTTTTTAAGTACAGTGAATAGCTTATCTTAACCACTATTTTCTAATATGCAATTATATTTGTTGTAAGACTCATTAATCAAATTGTAATAAAACATTTCAATGTGGTTCAGATAGGTTCTCTTTCTAATTAATTATATCTTCATAAAAATAAGTGCAGTTCTATAGTAATTTAATGCATTCACATTTATAATTGGTCATATTTTGAAAATATTGAGTTGTAATTAATAAAGTGACTTATAACAACTGATAATTATTCTATATGACGGTAATAAGTTTAAAAATGTATCAAGTGATTATAAATAATATGAGCTCTTGTTTTATTTTCGTGACTTATTTATATTTTTTTTATTGACGAATATAATATTTTATTATGTATTATATGATTATACAACATGTAAAATATTAATAAAAAAAAAAGTAATTTAATTCTATTGTTATTAATTTAATATTATGCTTTTTAATGTATGTATTGGATTGATGTATATCAAAGGTTCTCAGAGTGGGTCGCGATCATATTTTTAATGGGTCGCATATTTTTTAGATTATGATTGGACCGAAGGATGTTTTGATTTTACAATGATGTTTATTTTATTTTTTTCTATCTGAACAACTTTTACTGGACATTTTACTCTGATTTATAAGAACTTTTTTTTGAAAGGAAATTGGACTGTGTAGATAATTTATAGAAAGGTCATTTTTTGATTTTCCCAAGTTTTCATTTTCTCAATATATTGAAAAATCAGGAAAATGTATAAAATGTAGATATTAGTTAAAAATGTAACTTTTTTTTTCCTTGTAATCAAATTTATTACCAGCAAATTGGATCTATATTAGCAAATGAGACTATGGGATTGAACAAACTTCATTAATCATCATCCAGAAATGAATAATAAACGAAAAAAAATCATTGATATTGTGGATTGTCTAAATTTAAATTATTTCCAAAATGGGTGGGTTGTACTATAACAAGATTGGGAACCTCTGATGTATATAGCTTGTAGAGGTTATATAAAGTATTTTATATTTTAATTTTTATGTGAGAGACTATATAATGTACAAAATATTTATATAATTTAGTTTTAATAAATTTCATTGTTAAAGGCTTATCCTTTAACATGACTATAAAACAAGATTATTTAAAAACCACATCATTTTCACTGTTTTGATAATTCAATTTCCCTGATTGTTACATAAATATAGCTCAAAAAATATTTTACATTTTTTTCTTTCTAATTTTCTCCAAAAATAAGAACTATTATGTCATACTATATGTATATCTTTATGTCACTTACTGGCCTTCTGGAATTAATGTGTTCAAACTTTAGAATTGCAAGTTAAGCAGAAGCTATGCAATTTTAGTTGAATTACGGGATTAGGGTCAGCTGTCTTAGCTTCATACACACCAATACAGACTCTTCAAATGGTGATAAATTATGTTTTGTATATGCGTAGTGTAAGTACCTTTTGGGGTTTCTATTTTCAGTCACCTTCCTGATGATTTCTTTGCTCCAATTTCATGTTTTTACAGGATATACTGGGTTTTAACAGGCACAAAAAATAATTAAGGAGATAGAATGTATGTATATATATATATATATGAATAGTAATGTTTGGCTTAAATTTATAGTTACTATCAAACTATTTGATAGTTTATAGCATTATATTTATTCTATAGTTAATAATATAGATTTATATATTCAGATTTTCTAGCAGAATATATATTAATTTAAATGGTTGATGAAATTTAATTTGACAATCTTAGTGATCCCTGACAATCTTAAGTCAGTCAGATGAAATACTCAAATAGACATTTGATTGAAAGACAAAGAATAATACCAATTTATGAAAAATATATTGTACTAATACCGTATGTTTTTAATTATATTAATATATTTATGTTAATATTTATTTTAACGTATTAAATTTATTACAATTGTATACGATTTTGGAATCAAAACTAAACAATCAAAAAATATAAATAAAAAATGATATGGTTAATAAATGGGAAAAAAAGTCTTAGTAAATTAATACCAAGGTCAAGGGGCTTTTTTATCATTAATTCGTAAAAAGAAACGTGTAATTTTGATCTAATCCGATCCATCATAAAGGAACCTGATTAGTAATAAAAAGATTTAAACGGTCAAATGGAAGTTATCCGCGAAATAAATTTAAGTGGATAGTTAAAAACTACTGGACTTGTAAGTTTAAATTTTTGTTTACAAATAATGTACAAAGTTTAGTTAGAAAATATTGAAGTTGTGCGGATAAGTTCGCCAGCCTGAATTTAATGTTTACGATTAATATTTGCTTACTAAGGCGGTTTGGTAGCTGTTTCGAATTTATATAAACAATTAATGCCACGTGTTTTATGAGTTAAACCGACGGCCTTATGAATAAATTTATTTTGATTCATTGTTGCCAAACTACTAGTCGACGAATTGGTTTCGAACGCAGTTCGAGGATTGCGTAAACATACTTTGACATTTACATTAACTACACGCACACCCATAATTTTTTACTAACAATATTTTTATATTCGGAATACGATAAATAAAAATACGGTTTATCAACTGGTAAATACATTAAACAGGTTGTGCCAACACGTTGAGCAGTATTTGAACCCAAGGCCAACTGAACACTTGCCACGCCGTAGCTAACAAATGAATGATTTTTTCTAAATACCATTGTATGTCCGCTGGCGTTACTGACTGCCCGAGGTAAGACAGCATTTTCAAGACTAGGATTCCCAGTATCTGCGTCATCAGCATTTTCCCCAGTGCCCGGAAACGCTCGTTTCTTGGCCGGGGGACCGCCTGTACTATTTGACGTTGAGGGCACGGCGGGCGTAACATTACTTGACATTTGTTTACTAGGTTGGTATAGAGTCGTTCTGTCTCGAGACGTTGACGGCCTGTTTAAATCGAAATCAACTGTGCTCGCTGTTATATATGTTAAATTACGACCCGGGTATACTTTATATATATATATGCAAATTGCGGCCTGGGTATTTTTTTAAACAATATATGACTAAATACTTTTTACAAAATCAATATTTTCTTTCCCATTTTAAAAACTTAGGACTGACAATATAATTCTATTAATGTGCATGTAATTACAATTGTATAGTTAAAAATATTGGTTTTGTATTTTTTTTTTTTGTGAATCTTAAAAATTCGTTTTTACTAAACCAAACAAAATACACACAAAGCTACGATTACAAAATGCACACTAGCGGCTAGTAATATTACATTAGTGAACACATTATTATCTACATTGTGGATAACTAAACTTTAAATTGTACAAGCGATAGGAAATCGGAATATCCGGTCTACAATTTATGTACATTTCAAAAATACCAGTAGACTGCAGTACAATTTAAGATTACCTAGTAATTGCTCTACGATACAGATAATTCCTGTGTTCGATAATAAAAGTTATGACGTTTTTACGTTGCTATGTGTGTGTATTTATTTTTAAATTATTTAGGCATATGTACAAAATATACTCGGGACGCAATTTACAGCGACCCAACAAACGATATCCACGTTATTATTTATTCATTATTTTGTTGATAACGCTCTGTAAAATATACCTATCAATATAGTTATATGCATTGATTCGTACACAGAGGCGGATAGGCCATCCCGGGACTTACATCGACGAAAAATGCTGCAATTGTACAATTTACATAAGCACGAATATTCAAAGTAACAACAAAATACGATAATACTGTATTTGATATTTAAATCGTAATAAATTAACATCGTATGACTATTAAATTATCTTTATATCCCCAGTACACCTTTTTCACAAGCAGATACGCGCGGCCGCGTTATCGATCGACCATCATCACTAGTGTTTATCACTGACTCCGTGATGATTGTTACATATCCGGGTACCTATAATTTGCTATACTGCTATAGCGCGGGCTAATGTCAATTACCACCCGTGATATCGCAGGTAAAAATCACCCGTGACTACATACGTAAGTTCCTACACGAATGACAATTATAACGAATACAAATAACAAGTTTCCTTTCCATTTCATTCAGACTTATTGGACTGACAACTAACTCGGTGTGGTTAAAATTTGTTTGGTTTTGTGTTTTGTATATTTTGTTATAATAATATTTGAAAGAAAAAAAAATAAAACGTCCTAGGATAATGGGGACGGGTGCAGCCACTATTATAGATAATTTAATGTATACCTGTAAGCAACGATAAACCATTACGAAAAAAAGGATTCTGAATGGAGTTCAATTGATAGTGATGCTTTGTCAACAATATATGTCTTTTTATAGTAAATTAATTAAATAGGTATTATTTATTTTCTTTATCAATATTTATTTAATGTTGCACCTTCCGAATTTCCAAATTTTCCTACGTTTTTTCTTGTTTTCTCGTGTTTTATCCCGGTTTTTCACATTTGCTAGGAAAACTCTTGAGAAAATCGAAAAATGACCTCCTTAAAGTACATTTTCAGTCAAATTTCTTTTCATAGAAATTGTTATTATTAAATTGGAGCAAAATTGCTGATAGAAAAGTTGTGCACAAAATAAACATTTTTGTAAAACCATAAGCTTGTTCGCTCCACTCTAATCTAAAACGTATATGTTTTTTTTTCGTGTCGAAACTTACATAATATGAATTCTGCTATGCTTTGTGTAAGAACTTACCGAGTCCATATAGTACCATGAAATTACTCAAAGCGACCACGTTAAAAAGTATAATTATCATGGTCAAAAAATATATAATTATTTAGTTAATTATTAATTTTGTATTTTATATTTATATAAAAAAAAAATTTAGTTCTGTAATAAATAAATATTAAATATTCGTATATTTTTTGCCATACATTATAGTTGTTCAATCTTCGGAAATCCTACAAAAATATAATATACAGTGAAATCTCCTTATAACGGAATCGCTCGGTACCAACTAATTTTTCCGTTATAGGGAGACTAATACATACGGGTTATAGGTTATGCAGAACTGTTTTAAGATTTCCGCCTTATAGCCTATAGGGGAGGTCAGCTATAAGCAGGTTTCACTTTTTATCTGTGGCCCGAAATTTCGGTTAAACGTTTTAATTTAGTAACTGTCTAACAATTATTTTATATTCCGACACAGAAAAAAAACATTGTTACAAGGAGAACACGATTTTTCGGCGAAGCCTTTACACAGGATTGTTGCCGTTTTCGGCATTCAAAAAAAGTGTTGGTCTGGCTCGTGATTGGGCCTCTGGCGCAGTGATTTACAATGGGCCCACACAAACTTATTTTTGACCTAAAAAAATTTACAGTGATTATCAATTAAAAATAATTACTTTTAACTTTTTTGTCATAATTATAACAATTTAAATCATAATAAACAAAGTAATTTTTATATTATATTTTTAATAATACATTTTACATTTATACACTTTATGTCTTTATATATAAAATACTTAATTTAAAAATTGTAATTTTTTTAATTCATTACTGGGATATCCTAACATATTTATAATTTCATCTTTATTTATAAACTCAATCAAGTCTTCAACAAATAGGCATGTTAAAGAATCCAAATATTGTTTACTAAAAAAAGAATGAAGTTTGGTTTTCAAAATTTTAAGTTAAGAGAATACTCTTTCACACTTAATTTGGGTGCATGCAAGTATGAGAACATATTTAAATACTATGTACACTGTGTTATGTTGAATAATCCATATTTTGTTGTTAGTTCAAAAAGGATTTTAAACACATTCGCAAAACAGTTATACACAGTCTAGTACACAGTCAGTTAGTTACAGTCTTGTTGTTTTAAACGATCATCGTTTTCTTTCTCAGAATCTTTTAGTATTAAATCTTCTGTTATATCATTAGTCTCGCTGTACACAGATCTCCACGAGGTAGAAAAGCTTTGATATTGTTCAGTAAATTGTTTAAGTTCAATAAATAATGTTTTTCTGTCTATGCAAGCTAATTCAGATAATTTATGTGTCATGCATTTAACGGACAATCGTCTATTGAAAGTAAAGTTATTTCCTTATATTTCACATGATCCAACCAAGAAATATCTAATAACAAAGCCTTATTTGGTACAATTGTGTTACTAATAGACATTTTGATTGTATTTAAAATTTGAAAGTAAATTGTTTTTGTCTCTTAGTACATTTTCTTGTTTCATTTTGCGATAATTCTCCAGATTTTTTCTTTTTAATTCAAAATATTCTTGCAATTCCACTAATGAATTATAAGTAAAAATATCGTTAACTTTTTTTGTAAAAACCTTATATTTATAATAGAGTGTAAGCCAGATACAACCGTTTTTTTTTTTTTTTTTAAATCAATTTTAGATTCAGAGCGTATCGATAAAAGTATAATATAGGAATTGGTTTTACTACGCTATATGAAAAACGACACGCACGGTACGTGCGCACGAAAAAGATTACAACGACGACGCGAAGTCCGTAAAGTTTATCCGATCGATTTCGGACCTGTACACATAATTTGCAAGTAATTTGCAAATCTATTTTTAGAATTTGTCAACTTTAACTTTGGGAATTATTTCAAAACTGGAGAAGGGGGGTGGACAACTTCACGTAGCCCATCTACATCGTCCGATCGATTTCGGACCAATGCCAATATTTTGGCGAGTGGTTAGCAATAATTTGCAAACTCATTTTCAGAATTTGCAAATCGCATGACGATTTTATATTACTTTTAGATTATACGCGAACTTCGCGTAACCTCCATTTTAAAAATACTATCGAATGATTACAAGTTGAGTTTGGTTAATTACAAATCCTGTTTCGTATTTTTAGTCTTTATTACTTTATTATCTCTAATTTCGTGATACTTGTATACAAATATAAACTAACTGTACATATTTTAAATTTACAAATCAATCAGACAAAGTTGGTTAAAAAAATCTGAAAAAAATTATTTTAAAATTTTAAATTATCCACTACCCTGAAAATTTCATTTCACAGTTAGGGGACAACTCCACCCGTGCATCGTTAGATGACAGAGTGAGAACAAAAAAGATGGTTAAATTTATTTCACTTATTAAAACGACAAGTAAACTTTTTTTTGTAAAAGACGTAGGTTTCGAGTAAAACTTTTATACATTATCTATAATTTACAGTAAGTAAATTTGTAATATATTACATATTATATATTTATATATCACAGGGGTGGCCAGCGAGAAGAGACTATTATTTATTTATTAATAAATACGGAAGAGTCAAAATGAAAAAAAAAAAATCATATTAATATATATATATATAAGATAAAATATCAATATATATAATAAAATGTGTAGAATTTTCGGAACATATTTTTGCGAGTCTTTGTAATCGACAATGAAAAAAAAAATCTAAACATCGCTCAATTTTAACGGAATGATTGGTGGTTTATCAACGTATAAATCTGACTTCAAAAAACTTGCAAAAAAAAAAATGAACACGCAACAAATAAGATATTAATTAACGATTAAAAATACGTTGAAATTAAAAAAAAATAATATGTATTTAAATATTATATCGAAAACGCTATGCAGGTATCTATTAACTGAATTATGGGTATCATTAGGAAATTAGAAATTTCCTTTATTACATTTATGGAAAAAAAAAAAAGAGGACTAAGACTTCAGTATAAATGATTGAAAACATGTTATTCAAAAAAACTCTTATGGACTTTTTTGTAAATACTGTGTGGTTTTCGCTTTTGCTGCAGGCGGTATTTGATCACAGCTTTTAGGCGGTCTTTGTTTTAACGAATTTTCAAAACTGGAAGAAAGTTACAGAAGTATAAATTATAATTTAGAAAAATGATTACTTGTTTAAAAATAAATGTTAGGTTTTATCAGTTCATAATGGTTTTGAATATCACAAAACTTCTGGCTGGCTGCGATGAATATACATATCTCCCCCCCCAAATGGAAATTCCTGTCTACGCCACTGCTTCCCACCTACAACAGTGGCGCACACCCATCGGCAGTATTGGCTGCTCTTTGTTCGTTGACATTTATACTTACGAGTTCCTAGGAAAATCGGCGACCGTGGTCTGTAACTGAATAATTGTCCTTCGGGTGTCGAAGGTGTGCGGTGTGCACAGTTTAGGTAACTCCAGTCGTGTAGCGCAGCAGCGGTTTCGTCTCCGGGGTGGCCGTGTTATGTTTTTTCATGTGCGCGTGCTACGCGACTGTGCACTGTGCAGCGTCGTTAATTTTCGGCGCGTGAAATTCGATTTATTGTTTCTTTTACCTACGGCGGAATCGGCGCGCGGCGTATTATTCAATTTATATAGTGCCGCCGCGATAATATTTCGTTAACAATTATCATGTTTGTCGGTGATGCGGTTCCGGAATAAATATTCCATGGAAGAACCGACGCGGGTCGACTACCAACACACCGTGGAGACTGTGGTAAGGTATGTCCACACACTAGTGCGTTTTCGTTTTCGACTGTCGATTCCACTTGCGTTTCAACTTGCTCTTCGTCATTCGACAAGCGCATGCGATTGTTGAGCGCTTTAAACGCACGTATTTTTCTGTGCACACCTCACAGGCGCCTCTACACCGGCAGTCGTTTTTCACCGTGCGGTATAGTTGAAACTGGAAGTATGTCGCATTCTAGTTTACTTCTCGGTATTTCTGCGGCGTACTATATTATCGTGAACGCGACAAAGAAAACGTGAGAATAAGCGTTCCAAATGGATAGACAATTGTTTTCAAACACGAAACTTCGGTATTATTAACGGTTCGCAATTGGACGAAGACTTTCCGTTTGGAAACTTCACGCGAAATTTCTTTTCGTTATTAGAAATGATCGAGCCCGAAATTGTAAAACAGAATACCAGATTTAGAGAGGCAGTACCGCTAAACATAAAATTTGTTAACAACACTTCGGTATTTATTACCGCTGGTGATTCATTTTCATCTCTAATGCACCTATTTAGAGTTTCCAAACGGTACCTATGTATTTATTTATAATATATGTTAAATGTTTAATACGGATACGCATTTATTCATTTCTACATACATATAAACTATTGATTTTATGTATAATTTATACATTATCAGAGAACAGAATCGAAGCGTTTAAATTTAATTATCAATTGCATAACGTAAAAATATTTCCACCAAACCCGGGGAAGAAAAGTATTTTTAGAATCTATGTTTTCATCGCTATTTAGGTACACTGTTTAGGTATGCGTGTTATTTTAGATTTAACAAAACCACGAATAAACAATTTCAAAAATTATGTACATACCGTTAGAGACTTTTACTTGTGTAGATGTAATGAAATCGGAGTTCTCCGGATTTTCGTGTTCTTGTTCACTGTCCGCTGTTCCTCTAGGCGTCGAACAATCCGCAGCAAAAAGGAGTGAGGCGCATACGCGAACCGCGATGAGACGTTGGTTTCATCAGCACCCGAACCAGATTTTCTATTAAGCGACTTTTGGCGCTCTTTCGGAAAATAAAAACGCAAGTTTTTGATTTTGATTTTCACGGCGGATACACCGATGTTAAATTCATTAGCAACACGTTCTAACGCATCGTTTATTTTAATTGTGTTGCAATAATCGGTATGATTTGCGTCCCGTAAAAGTTTTGCTGCTTTATACGCTTCGATAAATTGTAACGTTCGATTTTCGTCCATTATTATGAGCAACACACACGATATAAACGGAAAAAATTATAATGATACAAATAAAAATACTGAAATAAATAATAAAACAATTACGGAAGTCGCAATCAAATCGCACGAAAAATCCACTGGGCTTGGAAACACGTGTTTTGTCGCGTGCTGAACAAAACTTTTCGCCGTTCAACCCGATGGACGCATGCGTTAACGAATGCGCTTCGTTCGTCATCGCATGCGCTTGTCGCAAACAAAAACGCACTAGTGTGGACACACCTGTACGGCGACGCGCTACTTGCGTTACTTATTATTTTCGCCGCTGGCAAGTTGGAAATTGAATACATTTAGCTGATAACGGAGATAATAGATGGCGCTGATTATTCCGTCGGTATATTGAATTGCGTATTTTCAATCGCTCGTAAAACCGAATTTGACAACATTATTGCGATATCCGGACGGACCCAATAACATAAAGTATAATTATAATTAACGGTTGAATTCCGTCTAATGGGTGACGGAAAACAATTTCAAAATATCGTAGAATGTCTTACATAATATTTGCTCCGGCACGGTAGGTACACCGTATTATCATAAGCGCAAACAGGAGGGTTTTGAGGACTTAACTCCCCGAAAATGTCAAAGTCAAATTTGTTCTGTCATTTTTTATATTCTTTGAATTTAATATTTGCAAATACATAAATAAAAATAAGTATACCAAAGTATTTACGTGTGTGTATAATATGCGTAATGTATATATTGTATATAATAAACAGTTGAGAGCATAATATCTAATTATTAGGTACAGATTATAGTTTGTAACAAGTTTATCGTATAGATCTATTGTAGTTTGTAATAAAGTAAAAGTGTAATATTTGAAACCAAGCGTAGCGAGTAAAAATTGTTTAGGGATGTTTACACATGTATGACACCTTCTGTTGTGATCTGTTATCAGGACTTCAGTACCCTCAAATTTCAAACGCTAGTCGCGCCTATGTTTTCTACCCAGACAATTAATTCAAGATCCGATTTTGGATTGTTTCATTTTTCACTCCTTTTCGATGACACCCTACGGCTTTTGGGTATTAGAAAAAATATCGAAAACAACTGAAGAGGTTTACTATTCATAAAGCCACCGTAAAATGCATATTAGAATTACTTTATTTTAATCATTCGGCAATTATTTTTAGACGCTACGGGCACGCTGCCGCAGGATCTGAAAATACTGTGGATATGTGATAAGCGGTCGGAAAATGTGAAATTCGATCACGTATCAATTGTCTAGATGGATATCTGAAAATATATTATATCAGACGTTTTTCAATATTCTAAAGTTTTTAAAGTATTTTTCACGTTAGCCAATAGCCCGTAGAGTTCAACCAATAATATTAGATACTATTTTGCTATTATTCGTGGGTAGTCATTATTGAAATATCGTCATTGACAATTATCGAATTTTGAATGTTTACCTATTATAATAGATACACATACGTGCATCGTCTTGTATTTTTCATTTAATCGGCAATCGGTATCTATATTTGTATTTTATTTGACCAATGTCCACTTAAAAAAAGAGGTTAGCGGTAATAAATGCTTTTATTTAAATTTCGGAAAATTACCTGGAAATCATCCAAGATGTTTAAGATGTTAACATACTTAAGTACAAAACCAAAGCGTGGAATGTATTGGTTTTACTGTGTTTGAGGTTTTTTTTTATGCGTTTGGAAACAACTTTTCTATACCAGAAATTTGTCTCTAATCAATAATTTTATAGGAACAATCTTGTAACTTTTTTGATCTGATTAGTTTATTGAGGATGTCGCTTTTGAGTTGTTTTAAAGTTGTCTTGATAAATTATAATTTTTTTTTTATTTCTGGGTTACCTTGGCACATAATTCGCTGGCCGTAACGAAAAAATTCGTATCTCACGGGTAGGTTTTGGGGCATTAACGATTTCATTATTTTCGATATTAAATTTTTCATTGTAATACGGTTAAAAATAATCGTAGAGACCGAAAGTTTTCACAGATTATCAATCGGGTATATTAGTATTTTCTAGACGTAGGAAAATGTTCAAACCATTCTGTCGATTTCTGAGCTCTATGTATAGAGACGTTTTCGAGTTTTTTTAAATTTTGATTTAATATACGTGGATAAAATTTGAAAATTATTAACACTATCGGTTCATCACAATTCACTAGTCTTATTAGATGTTATAAAAAAAAAAAAAAAAAAACATCATCGAGCGTAATGTACCTAGTAGTTTTTTTTTTTTTTTTGTAAGCGATCTCGCATGTTTATGAACACCAAAACGAATAATATACATACAGGTACGGTTTGTATAATATATATAGGGTTATACACACACGGCCAGCCTACTTCTTGAACGCTTGCAGTATCGATCGATCGACGGCAAATATTTTATCATTCGTCTGTTCGTTTTCTATAATTGCTACCTACCCTATAACTTGTATCGCCGAATAAAGTATTTCGAAATCGATTATGCGACGCATAATCTGTGCTCGGAGGCGAGTCTACGGCGAACATTATATTATATGTATTTACCGAACGTGCTTTTCTCCCTCGAGCATTTTCTCCCCCATGCAACGTATGATATTGTACGCGACGTCCACGGGGCCGTATTTAAAACTCAATAGGTATATTATACCGTCGAGATTAGGATTAGACGCTCGGTTAATATCACGCGATCAACGGGAGAGTGACACAGAACGTTGCAGGGTACAGGAGGTGTGCGTACTCGTATGCGTACGCGTCTATGTACGCGCCCGACGCAATAAAAAAAAAATAAAAAAAAAAAAAAAAAAAAAAAAAGCCGTCGAAATGATTTTCAAAATTCCTTTGAACCCCCGGATAGGCTATAGGGTGTATACGATACGAATACGTCGCATGATGTCGTTTAACCAACTGCAATATACATTATGAAATATTATATGCACCCCGATTATGTATACGCCGTGTACGCGTATTACCTTGCACACGCCACGTAAAAAATATCCGGCAATAAATAATAATAATAATAATAAACGTGTAGGTACACGCCGAATGCAATATTATGATATACACGCCCATTCGTGCCGTCGTTTATTATACAATATTATATTTGGTTGCCGATGTTCTAAACCAAATTAAACGTTATTATATGTACACAATATACATTATACAGGGTCTCCCATATTTTATAATGTCACGGTCAAACTTTTCGTGAAATGTCTATTTTTTTCAAAAGATGACTTACTTAAGGACTCTTTGAATCGTACATTCTAAAATGTTACACTGTCCTTATTTTGTTCACCCTTATATTTGTGCATGACGCCCGTCTGGACACTTTTGATTTTCAAATAGCAACATAAAAACTCCTCGTACCGTTTGACAGAATTTTACATCGGCTATCGACCTGACGCAACCACATTTGTCGCCTCTTGCGACCTCACGGTACCAAAGGGAGCGTGTTAAAAATATAAATACGTACCTAATTAATATTATTGTATATAATATTACAATGTAAAGTATTATAGCCCATTTACTTATCGAATGTTTAAATGGTATATAATAGTAAAATAATGACGAATCTCCCTTGCTTGTTTTTTTTAGATTTGATAGAAAAAAGAAAGGTAAGATAATGGGGACGGGTGTAGCCACTGATGTGGGTGGGAAGTTGGGAAGGAAGGATATAGACGGGAATTACATGTATATCTGTAGGTAACGATAAACCATTGCTTACGAAAAAACGATTCTGAGCGGAGTTCAGTTGATAATGATGCTTTGTCAACAATATATAGTCATTTTATAGTGAAAAAAAAAATTAAATAGGCTTAATATATATTCTTTAATGAAATTTGTTTAAAGTTGAACCAAGTTTTCCAATTTTCCTACGTTTTTCCCATGTTTTATCTCGGTTTTTCACATTTGCTGGGAAAACTCTTGAAAAAATCGAGAAATGATCTCCTTAAAAGACCTCTCCACGCCGATTTCCTTTCAGAAAAGGTGCTACACTTAAAAATTCGAGCAAATCGTCTGGTAGAAAATTGCGCACAGATAAAAAAAAAAAAATAAATATATTTGTAAAATCATAATCTTCTTCGCTCCACTCAGAATCTAAAATAAAGGAAATGGCGAAGGACAAAATCTCGTTTTCAGTACGGTTGATCGATCGACGGTACCAAATCGTTTATTTAAATTTATCTTATCAAGACGCATCATTGTGAACCTCTAGAGAAAATCTGTCTGTTATCTATTTCCACTGTCTTACTATGCCCCACCACCATCTGCCAATTACATTGTTTTAAACGCGAACAATGGATAGAGGTTTCCGGTCTTGAATTTTAGTTGAGTAATATTTAAATTATTCGCCAAAATGGCGATTTCTGCGATTGTTTATTATTTGCGATTATGTATTTTTGAAGGTTTCTTCAGATTTTTTAAAAACAAACAATAGTGACATCGACGTATTATATGCCTCTGTGTAAATGTAGGAGTATCGTGTATATAATTATACAAAGAGTATATTATTCGGTAATCTTGACGACTTAGTATTTGTGCGGCTCTACTGTTCCGTTGGGGTTAACTTACAGTTACTCACCTTGATTAAATGACGTGACGAACAAAACGAAAAGTATTCCGTTCAGTTACTGGGGTATAGATATAGTAACTTATAGGGTGATGCAACTCATACGAGTACATTATATATAGTCGAGTTACCCACTAATTCAAAATTATATTTTTAACCCCTATGTAATCTTAAGATAATTACAAATTAACAAAAACTGCGCAATTATCTTAAAATTGTATATCAGTAGGTAATATGTACAAATTAAATATATTTCGAAACAGCATTAAAAATAAACGTTTATTTTATAACACTTAAATTTATATTTGCTATGATATATTATTACTATTACATATTGTGTCGACTACTTACATAATAATAGGACAAACGATTCACCAAAAACCTAAAAGAAAAAAAATTCGAAATTCTATTAATTTTCGTATTTGAATTATATTCTGAGCTGAGTGAGGGATTTAGTATATTTGTTTCAGGGTAGGTTTAGCTTTCGTTATTTATTTGTATTTATGATTGTTTATTTGGTTAGTATACAAATGATCCAAAACCTTTTCATCTTCGTTTAGACACCATAAGCGATTTGGATTTTTTCTCTGACGGTATCTACTTTAAAATAAAAGTAAAAAAAAAAAAACATTTTTCTAGTAAAGATTCCCAAAAATTGTTCTACAATATTTAAAATACTGACAACAAATAATTAGGTACACGGGTTTACGACAAAACGCAGACATCAGAAATTGTAAACATACACGCGCGAATAGACGTAAGTCCGACAACATCTATCATATTGGATTTTTAAATTTCAATAATAACTGTAAGGGAGATTCACACGGTCAGTTCCCATTTTTTCGCCGTCCCATTTCGCCTAATAGTTCTCAAATTATTTATGTTTTAAACATGATCTAGAATTTGTGATTTGTTTCTAATATAGATATAGATATAGCGGCTGTGCTTCAATTAGGAAAATAAAGCGTTATTTAGGGTTGTGGAAGCCGATTAAGTAAAAAAAAAGGGTCACCAGTGTCAACATTCCACTTTAAAGACACTATACATAGAACAGTACCTGTAACCGTCATAAACGTTATGGCCGTGGCTGTTGCCTTTATCAATCCACGAATTTCCATGCTTGTTATCTCGATTAATTACTTTTTAGACTGTTAAGAAAGAAAGAAAAAATATATATTTTAAATATCACACGATAAATTAAAAATAACTTATAACTTTAAAAAAATGTTGTGACAATGTTATATATCCACCGTCCCCCCCGTTCCAGTATGATAAATAGTAGGGGTGCTCCAAAAAAAAAAAAAAAAAAAACAAATTAGTAGATGAGCTCTGTCCCCCTGCGCATCCCCCTAATTCGAGCACGGTAGAGCGGTCAACTGAAGTTATCGATTGACGAGTCCCCGAGGTTAAATAAATAAAACAGAATAAGCGTCGCGACGGATATAACGACATAGTTTTATATTTTGTTAGCTGTTATTCATAAATATATAATTACTAATTAGTTTGTACCTAACTTGTAACTTTTATCATATCCAGTTACTCCGAGTAAAAATATGTAGGCACAGACGTGCGCACAGGATGTACCAGGTGTGCCATACCCCCCCCCCTTACCTTTGGGTAGAAAACGAAATTAACTCATTCTGGGTTTTATTTAATTAAATGCTGACCAATTAGTATGAAAAGTTGTCATAGTGTGACCAATATAAATCAAATAAACCGGAAACCACTTACTATGATATTGCTTATCACTGCTTTGGGTTCAGGACCTATTGTAATTGTGATGACATGGAGTTTTTTTTTTAAATTTTTAACAAACAGTGTTGTAATTTATAAATATTGTTAGATATAATACTATACCATGTAGGTGAACAATACGATTTTTAATGAATTGATATTTTTTGCTCACGATCTTCTTTGTTTAGGGCGAAGGATACAAGTCCGTTTTTTTTATGGCACACCCTGCGAAAAAATCCTGCGCACGTCTATGTGTGTAGGTAATAACCTATAACATTTTGTCATTTTCGCAAAGTAACTACGACATTTATAGGTAAATACTACGTAAGTATATACTAAAACAGATTACAGATTACTAAACGATTACACGCATGTAATCCATTAGGCGTTTGACTAAAATGATTAAATGTATCTAATATTGTCTATCCGATGGTTCATCCTGCAGTTTGAAACCAATTTATACCATACAACAGTTATGCACGACTCCGTAATGTAATAGTACCTATATGCATCATTTGTTATAAATTATTATAAACTTTATTATTATTAGCATGTTTGAAAAAAAATTCGGCGAAATGATACGGCGACGATTACGGGACACGGCCGACTGACGCATATTTAATTTCGGATTTTTCGTTTCTGAGTTTCATTGGTTACATAGGAAAAAACTACTTAATTCAACCGGTTATTATTTTTATTAATTCGTATGACACGGTATTTTTCTATAGAAATAAAACTAGAAAAAACAAAATAAAAAAAATAAATAAGTAGTAAGAGGTGTGTAGGGAAGAGTCGAAGACAACCTCCAATTTGGTATATTTTGGGCAACGCGCTGTTCATATTTGATGAGGTTAAAAGTTTCTCAAACAGCGAACCGGTTTATTCCTTACGATCATTTACGCTATAAAAAACGAAACATGTACTGTCATAAATAGTATCTATAAGGATTTTTTGACAAGAGTTATTGCCGATGTGTGGATCTCAAGTGACCTGACTTGAGTCAAGACCATATCTTACAATTGAATATCGAATGAATCAGTGGTCCACTTAGAATCAAAATGTCAGTAGCACCGGATTTGGAAGGGTCAATCTAGAACAAATTATGCCTAGAAAAAAAAAAAAAGAAAGGCAAATATAAATTTCTGTCCAAATATCAAGTCTCTACGAATATGTATAACTGAATTACAAAAAACAACACAATTGGGAAATAATAAAATAATTATTTTCGTAAATTTCCCGTTTTTCTTACGTTTTATCACGGCGTTTTCCAGATAATATGAAAACCGTTTGGAAAATCAAAAAATGACCGTCATTAAGTACCATTTAGACAATGTTTGCTTTCGGAAATGGTGCCAAACGTACATATCGGGGCAAGATTTTTGGTAGAATTTTTGTGCGCTGTATAAAAAAAGAAAAAGACGAATTTCTTATTGGTAAAATTTATAGAGTTGCTAATATTATTATATTTTGTTCGGGGCGTCGTGGTTTATAAATCCGGCACTGTTTTTCGTAGTTATAATTGTTATCAAATCGGTACTATAGATTATTATTATTGGCTTTTAAAGACGGTTTAATGTGCTGTTTTATAATATTTCTACAGCAATATTATTTTATAACACTTATTGTTATCACTTCGTCCTTAATAACGTTATTCTGATAAAAACTATTAATGAAAATTTCCATTTCGGCATTACGCTTTTTCGTTTATTAATTTCCGTAATTTTCCCAACAATGTTATTTCGTTATGGTCGTAGACGCCCGGTTTTTAGAACGTCACGAGGGAGGGGGGGGCTTTTAGATACTCGTATGCTGTTTAACCCGACTTGCCATAGATTCCTTGTAGCCCCGGTTTGTCAATCCCATAAGGAGGCTGTATCCCCCATTCCCCGAGCCCTACACTGCACGGCGCCGCCGGTTACACGGTTTCATTCCCGCGCGATACCGTTTCAAACACCTAAATTGTTCCATTAAATTATCGTTCGTCGGTACCGATTGTGGGTGGGTAACAGGGCTGGGTATACGTGCGGTGTTTCTGTTGAACATTTTTCCGATTACGTCGGTGGCCCTTCCGATTGACGGCGTACAATGTCGACGCGGGACCATAGGTACAATATTTTTATTTTTTCTTTTTTCTATTACAATTATTGTTATCATAATAACAATATAATATCGATTGTGCGTTATCGCGGGCAAACGTTATGAGACGCGAGTAAACGATTTTGCGGAATCGCCGCCGGTCCGTCTGAAATAACACGCGTACCTCTACACTGCCTGCCGTAGTCGTAGCGCGCGCACGGTAGTGGTGTACGATCATATGATATTATTATAGGTGAAATCGTCGGGAGGAGGAAAAAAAAACAACCTAAACAGAATTGTATTATATTATTACGCGGCGGGCGGTGTGTACCGCAACAACAATAGCCGCATATGATTACGGTGTGTGTACGAATCGATCAATACGATTTTCGCGGCCCCGGGTTCCAATCGAGTGGCAATTCCGCGCGCGCGATGATCCCCCCGGCGGCGGGGAACTAATTGTTCGAAAAAGAAGAGGAGGCGGCGAGCGATACGCGCGGGCCCACGGTCCTAACCAAACCCGACCCGACCTAACCGCCACGTCGTCCGCGATAATAATCTAAGTATAATAATAATAATAATATAGTCGGCGCGGCCACCCCGCGCGACAATGCGCCGGCCGCTTTTGTATACGCGCGCATACGTATGATAATATCGGGCGTACCGCGGGTACAACATCATATCGGGGCGGAGCCTGTGCGTAATAATATAATATACAAAATCGTACACACACACACACGCGCCCGTGGAAATAATTATATATAGGTTACCTGATTATTATACCTATATACGTGTATAGTGTATAATAATATAATATATTACGGTACGTACCGCGCGAACGATATGGATGTGTGCGCGCACAAATAATCCGCCGGGGGCCACCGGGGCGCAAATCCAAACTCCAATTTCACACTGGAACGGACACTGCGCGGTGTGCACTGTATACGCGCGCACCGGATCATTGGATGAAACCGGCCGCCGCCGCGGGCACAATAAAAACGTTCCGTGTGTATATCGGTTACACAAAAGGCGCCCCCGAACAATGCGGCACCGCGGATTAACTTATTTATACAACATGTGTTCTGTCGGCTTTAAACGGTTCAGATGGGTGGTCCCAAGCCCGGTGGCCGTGCACGCCACGTACACACACGTCTACGATACGTACATACGTATATTATTCACGTATATTATAGGTACCTATATGGGCACAATAATATAATATATTATATTATTATTGCCCGGCCGCAGATATCCCCGGCACAATATAAATATATTTACCCGGTTAAAACGCGTACGGTACACGATGGCGGCGCGGCGGTAATACAGAGGAAATTACCGAGAGACCGCATAATAATATAATATACGCGCGTATGAAAACGCATTATACGCGCGTGTGTGTGTGTGTGTGTGTGTGTACAATATTGTTGTACGAAGACGGCGTATGATGCGCCTTCTTAGTATACGTATAATACTCGTACATATTGTAATGCGCGTATTGTGCGCAGTACGTAAGAAGGTAGAAGTACATTATTATTATGCATTTTGTTGTGTGTCGCGCCGCGCCCCCTATATACCGACGCGTACACACACACACACACACGAGTTCCTTTTTCCGCGCGCGAAACACCGGCGACCGGCGAGGATTATCCCGGAATAATGTACAACAATTATTTATTATGTACCCGTGGTTCGTTTTTTTTTTTTTTTTTTTCCCATGTATTCTGCGCGTAGGTACACTCATAGTAATAATATTCCGATATAAATTTCATCGGACCGCGGGGGTCGGTCAGCTGCAGCCGCGGTCGTCGTGGATCTGATCGTTTCTAATTATTTGCAGCGGCTACGAGCACCTATGTATAGTAATAATATACTCGCGTTGTTTACTTTTTCGCAGCCCGCCCGGGCGCCCGCTCGTTTTCCAACGGGCGCAACGCGTTTCGGCGTGTAGATTAACGCGTATAATAGGCGGCGGGCCTTTTGGACGCACCGTCCGTATAAATAAAAAAATAACGAAAATAACGCGTTTCCGGGACATAATATCGTATTTGTTCAAACGATAATACACTGTATAGTATTATTGCAGGTACATATTCACATTCATATTATATATATATATATGAATTGAGGATAAAAAAAAGCCCCGGACCAAAAATCGCGTAAGGAAAAAAAAGTCTCGACGTAGGAAAAATAAGTCCCGACGAAGGAAAAAAAGCCTCGGGGAAAAAATATAGTTATTGGCATCTTAAGAAAATTTGTTTGTATTAAAAAGAACTGGAAAAAGCCTCGATGCAAATTAATATAATACATTTGAAAAAATAAAAAACTGCAAAAATGATTAGGTAGTAATTCAAAAAAATGCTTATTGTCTTTAAAAATTCTTCAATATGTAATTGGTCGTTGTTGAATTGAACGTATCGAATTTATCCATGTCGGTTATTGTTACAATATCCGATGGGGCTTTTTTTTACTAATACCATATATATTTGTATATACATTGGTAGAATATTTTGTTTTTTAAACGTAGGAACTGCAAAGACATTATTTGCGGGATGCGTCCTATGAATATTTTAGCGCGCCTAAAATGTTTAGATATATTCGATATATCACTTATAATAATTTTACCAATATAAGATGACATAAACACCGTTATTTAATATGCTTAACTTCAAATTCTGATATTTCGAATATTTATATTTTTAAACACTTAAAGAATAAGCTGTTGCGGTATCAAATTTGGTTTTTTAAATGATAAGAACCTATATGTTTTAATGCGAATTGGCAATCAGATGATCTTTTTGAAATAGTTAACGCGTATATTTTAATCGAAATTTGAACGAAAAGTTGCCGAGACATTCTGCTTTAAATACTAAGGATAATAACTGTACGGTTCAAAATAAATAATTATCTATATACATGAAAAAGTTGGTATCCAATTCCAAAATGTACTATTGTCCTTAGAATTTAAAGCAGAATAACTCAGAAACTTTTCGTTCAAAGTTAGTTTACAATACGTCAACATTTGCAAAAAAATCATCTGATTGATAATAATGCTGAAGAGGGGGGGGGGTAGAGATTTTCGAGTTGTAACTATATTACAGATATAATTTTGTTATAACTAATTATGTATATTATACTATATGCATAATATACTGTTTGTTTTGATAATAAACTTGTTAAGTAGGCCATTTTTATTTATTTTAGTTTAATATCAAATAAATAAATAATCAATATAAGAATTAATTTAAAGTACGTTTTTGAATTGTATTATACATTTGAATATGTGATGATTTAAAAATAGAGTTATGAGTATGGAAATGATTAATTTTGTGCTTAATATATACTACGCGAGCGAATTTCAAGTTGATTTTAATTTTCAGTTTATGTTTTGCGTCCCACGAACAAATTTTAAATGACACCCTTAGTCGGAAGTTTTCGTAAGATAAATCGTATTATCGACAGATCCTGAACTCGGCGGAAATACTTCGCGACTTCGCGTTTAAATCTCAAACGAGTATTGGAATACTATAATAGTCAGTTAATTCAGCCTATTTCTACATTAATGAATTGTAATTGTCGTTGTCAATAGTTCATAAATCATAGAATATAGTAACTATGATAGTATAGATGTGGGATACCCTTGTGTTATATTTATGTACCTACCCAAATGTGTTTGCTGGTAAAAATAGAAAAATGTGTCCGGTGAACATTTTTTGTGATACCTCTATAAGCTAAACTTATCGTTCAATGTTACTTACGAGTTCACATTTAGATATTGGATTTGTCTTTTGGTATTTTATTATGCGTGGTACCTATACAGTTTGAACGATTAATAGGCGTGCACAAGATTTTGTGTCTGGTGCAGCAGACCTTTTGGATCGGCCTAACAGAACAATAAACAGCTCACTTACTCCCTTCATGGCAGAGGCGTATCCAAGGGGGGATTAATGGGGTGATTATCCCCTTCCCTTTGAGAATATTAAAATAAAAAATACTAAAATAATACTTACAAATAAAGTGGCTAAGGGGATAACACCATTGGTTATATAATTTATAGATAATCAATGATAATACCTATTACAACAAATATAAGTAGGCACTATGAAATAAAACTGAATTTGGTATTGGATATATTTTAATACTCTCTACCCCCTTTAAATTATTCTTGGATCTGGTCCCGTTCATTATTTCATAGATATAAGAAATATAATAAATACAAATTAATTTACAGATATATTAAAAGAAAATGTATAGGTACGTAGATAATAAGTGATACATTATTATTATTTAATATAGAAAATAATATATAATTCGCATTCATTTTATCGTATTATAGGTAAGTGTCAAAATATTAGACAGATAAGAAAGAAAGAAGGAAGGAGATAAGTAGTAAATTTTCCGTATCCACCACAAATTTCATGAAACATATTTGTTCCGATATTTAGAGGCACAATTATAGTGAACGTGTCACGAAGACGAGGCGATCATTTAGAAAACTATTTGATTTAATTTTGTCAGCGTGAGTGTTTTTTTAAAAAAAAAAAAACCGTTTTCACTCCGTCTAAATAACGGATATATGGATCGAAAAAATATTCGGAATATAAAAATATCCAAAAATGTGTAAGTATACTCATTTTCTATTTTCCGCAAATGTTTTTATTGTTCACGAGTGACAAAATTTTAAATAATACGATCCTGTGTACATCAAATTCTTAGAAACACTTCCCCCCAGTTTATGGCTTTGGGTATCTATATAACATATGACAATATAAAAAAAAAGTCCAAGAGGGGGAGGGCAATTTCCACGTCACCTTCTCTCTCAAATTAGGTACTGATGCGTGTCGTATAAAACTTACGTGTATTTATCTCTATTGCGAAACGCGTGTATCGAGGTCTGCTCGAGGGCGGCCGACCCCATAATAGCTGGGAGAAAAAATAATTGTAAAATCGCGAGCGATGTGTGTATGAAAACAACTAGCATTTGTCAACAAATCGAACATAATACTCGTATATATACCTACATGTGTAGGAAAGAAATATATTATTTTTAACCCAAATATTGGACTACCCTGTTGTCATGACGTTTATTCGACTCTATAAGATGCAGTGGGCGTGGTGTCCGTATTTTATCAACAACTTTATATTACGAGAGTACACCTAAATCGCCGGGTGGTCTTCACGCATTTCGACCGGGGGATTTCAGTGTTTACCGAGACGAAAACATTGCCAAAACACAATCAAATAAATAACACGCCAATATCGAATGGTGCAAAAGCAGTACACGGCGTCAGTATGACGGTTTAAACTCTAATAATAGGTATTGTTACAATCACTGTGCAACATTATAGGACATCTTTTACTCTTTTATTGAATATTATACTTCTTTGCCCTTAAAAAAGCTCCATGAGCTAATAAACAAAACGTTCCTTTTAACTTTTGGACTTTTCCAGTTATCCATTCACTCGCCAGTGAGAATTTTTTCTACATAAAATATAATATTTCGTTATAAAATCTACTAATTAATCCATCATTTAATTTCTAGTAGACACATATTATAAAAAAAAAATCTTACTCTACTAAGTGTCCAATGAACTTTACTGTGTCTATTTGGATACAGAAAACCTCCTTAAAAATACCCAGTATATCTTGTAATATTTGACCTTATTTCGAGAAAAAAATTATTATCGAAACTATTCGATAGCTCATGAAATTAAAGATTTCAAATCAAAAATAAACAAACGAATTGAATAAATAAATTAAACGCGTCACACAAAATTATTTTTGCCTTTTGGTGATAACATTTTAAAATGTGCATTTCACATGACCCTAAATGTTATTTTTGAAAATTATTTTCATTTAATATTTAGCGTGAGTTAATGCGATCAAATTTAGAAGTTGTGCTACAACGATAACGTGGAACAGCGTTGAGTGCATTTCCCCAATCCATATTTTGTGACTTTGGAATTTTTTTTACCCAATATTTAGAATAAAATTAATGTGAATTTGCGTGGCCCTGTACATTGGTGGCTTGCCAGATGGGATCCTTCATTTACAATTTTCTTACAATAAACATAGTTTATTATAAATGCCATTATTCAAATCTAAAAATGAATTTTGTTCAAAATGTAATATTGATCTGTCCAAGAAAAATATTTATGTACAATGTACATAAATATTTTTAAATTTTTAAGATAATTATACTGATAATGACTGAAGCCTAAAATCGAAAAATAATAGTTAATGCTAATAGCGCTTCAGTTTCTATTTCTTATAGTACCTACCTAATACCCATACACATATGTATATATATATATATATATTTTTATATTACTCTCTGTGTCTCTGTGTTACTATCAACATTACCTCCCCTTGTAATTTTCAAAATATTTGCCTTGCCAATTGCATGGCTCACGAGACGTCACTTATACAAATGTGATGTATACTTATCCATAAAACCCGTAACGAAATCAGTTGTGGCTGTGTTCGTGTAGGTAAATCTGATTTTGTTTTTTTTTCTTTCGAAGAATACTTTACTATTTTATAGTCACTGCTCGAAATTAAATTTCAGTGTATTATCAGACAATCATTGGCGGTCGCCACAGACTGTGAACCGATTATACCTACAGCGGCGGTTAAATCGCTTGGGGTCGGGGACGTATTGTTCAGCTCAATCCCTATCATCATGTTTGACTGGTTGTCATTGTCCGATTTTCACAAAACATTTTTTCGCGTCCATAATATATATATAGTTTTATCGTTTACCTTTTGACAGTAAACCGACGCGTCTGCAATTTTATCGAGCATAAAATATTTGCAGTTATCAGCAATGGATGTATATTATTTGGTATCACTATTATTCTTTTCGACCTTTTTTGTAAGACATTTGCGCACCGTTAAATTTTCGGGCCATGCATCATTTGCGCACTGTCCATCTACCTTGCCCCAAAATGTATATCGTTTGTGAATTAACATATTGAACAATAGAAAGACTGGAAGAGGTTTGGAGAACCCAAAACCGTAAATTTTTACTTAACTATGTGATATACATCTGTACCCAGATGCCGTGTGTTTATGGCTGTAGAAAAATCATTTTATGCGAATATCACTCAGTTAATTTCATTTATTTTACTCATACATTTTTATTACTGAAATAAAACTTTGTTTTAAAAGGAATGTCTTACATTTCTAAAACTACTACTCATTGCAGCTCCTCTCACAGAAAATATTTTCTACACCTACATATATGTCACTGCACATCGTTAATATCTTCCATTTTACACTCCCATACCCATACATAGTATTATTAAAAACTTCGGAACCTCCGACCCTTTAAACATTAAACAAACTGTATTCACCAAAGACAATTAAAACAAATTAAAATATAAATAATCAACCGTAGCTCTATATAAAACATCCATTTTGACTCCGAATATAACGGTGAACCCCGGAGGCCAGGATAAGGTCGTAATCTCATTGTTTATGCATCGGAGATTTCTATTCATCAATTACCGAACCAAACCGTTGTCGGTTGAAATTTTCGACTTTTAAAATACTTGTAGGTAACAGGTACGAAAAAAAACTCAAATTTTAATAAATTTATCATTACTGTTATAATAATAATATTATTATAAAACAAAAATAATCTTTATTAAGCTATACATGCAGCATAATATAATATATTATAATACGTATTACTGAATATTATTATGTTATTATTATAATGTTATATATTTAATAAATACTTAATAAATAATAATTATGCACGAATAAATTACACACTAGTGACTAGAAGTTTAATGTATACAGGATGATCTATTTATTATGAACTAGCAATTTTTTTTAAATGATTTTAAGTGAATTTAATGGCAGGTTTTTTTCAATCATTTTTTACGAGTTTAGGCTTTAATTTAACAATGTTTTCAAATGTTTACTTCTACTTCTTATACCTTAAATGAGTATACACTTGATTAAACATATTATCAAAATGTGTAGAAAGAAATGCTTTACTTGAATCTTTTTTAAAAACGTTGGGGGTTTCTATTTGAAAATCAAAAGCGTATAAACACATTTTAGAAGATGTCTACATAGAAGAAGTATTCAAAATTGGAGATTGTCTTGAAATAAAGCTTAAAAGATTCCATATAGAAATCGAAAAAGAAATAACACAGAAATCAAATTCACTTAAAATCCCATGAAGATTGCTGCTGATTTATGCTAAATCCGGCTGTATATAATGTCATTATATTATTATATCGGTATATGATGAGTAGGGTACTTGTACATGTAATTTTATTAATGTATAGATACTAGTATACACGTTTTAAAAAATATTATTCTTTCAAGTCGGTATATGTTATAACTTATAATATATTTGAATCGGGTATAAAATAGCGAGTATTTATAATGCGAAAAGCTACCTATATTGAGTTTTCACAAAATCGAATTTAACCGATGATAGGTGCACTCCTATACAGAAGTATACGATATCTATAGATCTGCAGTCTATTAACTATTATATAATATTTTCTTTATCATTTATGAATATTCGGAACTACCTAGTAAAATGTGTTGCAGTGAACGCGTTATTATAGGTGTTCACATTTGAATTTAATTGAAGCTTATTGTATAATAGGTACCTATTATAATTAAATATATTACAATACGGACAGTCTAGAGCATTTTTTAGTGAGGTTCTCTGTGTCTAAATGGACTCGCAGTAAAATCCACTGTATATATATTAAGATTTTGTGATTATGCAGTAAGGTGAAATTTTGCTTACAGTGAGACCATTTGAAATTTAACGGTAAATGATGATTAAATTAGTAGATTTCATATAGATATTGAATTTAATATTATATTTCATATAGAAAATACTTTTACTGGGGGGAGGGGGGTAGATGAAGAAAGTCAAGAGGAAGGTTTGGTCGGTCTACTCGTACAGCCTTTTAAGAGAGTGAGGAATGAATAGTGTAAACACAGTGTAGATTCACTAAAAAACGCCCCGGCACATATAATAATTTGCTGCAATTCAAAAAGCACAGCCGCAGTATATTTGAAATTAAAATTCATTAAAACTATATATAATCATTATTGTAATGTTATTAGTTATAATAATATATAATTAGGTATATATGCACAATTTTAACATTTTGTGAAAATTTATATTTTAACGAATATTACAATTTTATATTCACAAAATAGTACTTACATATTATATAATTAATTTTACAAATCTATGTAAAAATAAACAAAATACAATAATAATAAATAAACAACTTATATTTAGGGATTTTTTTACACGAAATGTGAGTGTAATACAAGATAAAATTGTACGTTTTTTTAAGAGAAAAGACTCAAGTCAAAAATAGCTATCTACAAGAGAGACAAAAAGTCTTTAGTAAAGACTTTTAGCATTTACCTATTTATGTGACTTATTTAGTTATTTAGGTTCTCATTTTGACTAAATATTATATGGAAATGTATTGACAGTGTGTCATATAAAAAAAATTTATATTCAAATAAGAGACATGTTTCATAATATGTTGGTAATAAAATTATATCTGTAAATATTGCAGTAGTACTGGTCGACGTGGTTTGAGATTTTACATAGAATTGATGTATAAACCGAAAATGGCCAAAATCGACTTAAGTACTTTCTCGTAAAAATCGTCCAAATCATAAAGATGGATAATTATAACATGTACTATAGGTAATATATTATAGGTATCTATTTAGATTAAATAAAATCACACGAATTCCATCGAAATCATTTTATTTATACTTATTCGATTTGATTTCGCGATCGACACGGTATTCGTCTGTTATGGAATGAATTACAATAAATCGATCACAAAACAAAATAATCGTTGTTGAGTAATTTAGATTACAATCGTTGATAAAAAAAAAGTTGTTTTAATGAATAAGTGTACTATATAAAATACAAACGATGCGAAATAATAATTTTATATAAATAATAATAATAATTTTCGACTTATCGTTCGATTAAAAATTAAATAATATATTATTTTACACGTTTATTTCGAATAACTGATTTTTAGAAACCTATTCTTCCAACATGCTCAATGCGATTTATTATAACATTTTTTTTTTTTGTTTTTCACTATCTGCAATTAACAGAAATATGTATCTACGAGGGGAAAAAACGCGTATACAACGCGATATTCATAAACAAAATAATAAGTCCAACGATATTTTATAATAAATAATATAATCATTTGCACACATATATTTTATACTCGTATATTAATACACTATACATTTAAAAATAAAATAAGTTTAATTCAAAATAAAAACTAATTTATGATTTATTCATATAATATTATCTCATGTAGGTATACTTATGTTAATTTGTACACACTATATTTCAACCATACAAGACGGTATTTTAAGACACACTTATTCTAATATTGTGAAGTTTATGTTAATAATCGTCAGTATATGTCTATACGTTCATATAATATAGGCACACTATTGACTATTTAGTTTGTATGTTTTTTTTTTTTTTTATTAGGAACACGAAACCAAAACGTAACAAAGTGTACAATTGATACTTGTACGAAAAACACAGTTACTGATATTTCAAAGTTATTGTGTATGTACAATATTATTTTCAAATTTTAATAATATAATAAATTACACATATAGAATGCGGTTGTGACACTTTTGCTGGGTTTAGATAGATAATAATATAATATAATATATTCAATAATTTATTGTATATTATATTATAATATAATTACCTATACGTATTCTATGTGCGACTAATTATTGTGCAGCCGACATTTGTTGGCGTTGTTACGGCACAAACCAAAACCGGATGATGTGCCGCTATATAATATAATATTATAATTCTGGGGTCGTCGTTTTCTCGGTCGTGATAACAATATGATAACCCGATGGCCGGCTATTATACACCGTGTACGAAAACTTCGTCAGGTTAGGCAACTTCCAAGTCGGACGAGTCGGGATCCTCGTCGAGTTCCTCGTCGTCCGCGTGCTGATGGACTAAACGCATTGGATCACCGCCCCTTGCCGCGGCCGCCGCCACTGCGGCCGCCAACCCGTTAGACACTCCAGGCTGATCCTGTACCAGATGGTGTTGCATTTTTCGCAGTCTGTCTTGTTCCTCACGTCTTTGTTTCCTCCATTTTGCCCGTCGGTTCTTGAACCATACCTATATTTATGTATACAAGGACAAAAAACAAAGACAAAATGCGTTATTTAATAATATATTTACCATGTGTGTTTTATTTTTTGCATGTGCCATTAATTTGTCTAACAGAAATCATTCAATCATCAAGTGTAACGTTTTTTTTTTAGAAGAAAATGTTGTCTAGTTAGTGCGTTTAAGAGATCGTTTTTTTATATTCCTTGTAGTTTTTTTCAAAAATAGTTGAGAATAATGGGAGAATGTACTTAATAACGGTTTCCGTTTTTTTCGATTTTGTATTTGTGTTGTTATTCGGTTAGAAATAATCGCACAAACCTGAAATTTTTACCCAATACTTATATGTTAGCCCTTTAAAAACGCAGTAAAATCGTTGATCTATATTTATATAATTATTTGAAATTTTCGAGTTTATCTGGTTTTCGTTAATGTTAATGTTCGAAAATCTTGCCATTTCAAAATATTTTTAATTGAACTTCGCTCAGAATCGTTTTTCATCAACATTTATTTACCGTTGCGTAATAGAAATAAATAAAATTCCTCTATATATTCTACCTTCTCAGCTTCTCACCTACGTAATATAACAGTTACATCCGATAGCAGTAATAGTTCATGTATTATTTGTTTTACACATACAATTGGATTAGTATTTCAGGTAAGGCTTCATAAAAACGATGACAGAAATGTTTTATGATGATAATTAATTTCGTACTATATTTTATTTCGGTTAAAGAGCGAAACGGGAGGGTGGAACGTTATAGGCTGGCCGTGGGCGGGGCCCTAATAAATATACGTTGATACCGTTTATACTTCACGCCAGTCAATAGAAATTGATAGATTATAAGAGAAAAGCAAATACAGTGACAATGGAAATATAAGTGTATTATAATATAAGTGATGGCCATGTAAAATTAATCAATTATACACTGTCAACTTTTGATCTTAGTTTAAATACAATATATTCGAAGAAGATATTACTTACCTAAAAATGTATAATATTTATCATAACGAGACTTATAAGTTTTAGGTTTTTAAAATATGGAAAAATCTCAAGTTTATGCAAACATACTATTTTTATGGGGTTTGGTAAAAATTTTCAAAATTTTATTCGAATTTTCCACTATTTTACTGCCCGGTACTTATTTCAGGGGAAGGGATATGGCTCTTTTTAAGGACGAATATAACGTTTTATACCGAAATTTTACAGAAAAAAACTATACATGAGAATTGCGTTTGGTGGATTTCAGTTTTGAAAACATATTAAATGATAATTAATTGCTAGAATATATTGTAATTATTTTCGATTATGAACGCAGAAATTAATATATTGGTTTTAAAATAATATATAATGTGTTTTTTTTGTGTCAGTGATCAACTTTTCTGCCAGAAATCATGTTCTGATATTTAAATGTAGTACCCTTTCTGAAAGTAAATTTAATTTAGTTAGTTTATAGAAAAGTTGTTTTTGATTTTTCTGGTAGTTTTTAATGATTGGGAAAACCAGGAAAAAACTGGAAAGTTTACGGAAATCACAGTTTGTTATATTTGAGAGAGTTTGTTATATAGAGTAATTTAATTTATATCTGTATGTTATGATAAACTGCCAATGATATCGAAAACCGATTCTGAGTGGAGTATTTGTTTGTATTATTTATTTATCTTTGGCAACGTAATCCAGAAATCAACAAAAATTACACCAAAAATTGCCAGTGTCTACCATTTATTAAGAAAACTAAAAAGAAAATCAAAAAATGAACTTTTTATGTAGCAACTAGATCAATAATGCTATAAGGTTTGTATGAAGTCTTTACTGTAGCAAGATTTTTGATAGAAAAACATTTAACAGACATAAAAAAATACAGTAAAACTAAAAATGTTTTATTCGTGGTTTTAAAAACACACGATTGAATAAAATATAACGCCAATAAAATAATTATGAAGTTAAAATGTCTAGCTGTAACATTAAAAATCGATAAACATAAAATAACAATATTCTTTATAATACAATTAAAATAGGTAGTTTCTCTATTGTCTACGCAATATAATATATAAATACGGAATACGTTTGTTTTTCAAATTTCAATAATAACTGTAACAGATATGTTCATTATTTGTTTGACTTTATGCACAGGTCCATTCAATTGAAAAAAAAAAAAAAAAACAAAATGTAAAAAATAAATAACTATACTTTTTTTAGTGTGCCTAATTTTAAAAATTAAATTCGAATCCGTAGTTTATTGAAATTAAATTTAAATAATATACAATATACATATATATATTTTGTTTGTTCTCGCTGTTTTCATTATAATATTATGCCTCATAATATCCTTGCCGATCACGATAAAAATATAAACAATAAATGCCGGAATTCATGAACTATAACATATTATTTTGACGCTAACATCGTATATCATCATCAATAAAAATACTAACGAATGATATTACTAAAAAGATACGCATTTATAAATATGTATACCATTATATTATTTAATATAATATATTTATTGAACCGAATATAGGGGTTTTTTTTATTTATCATGATGCTTTTATTTTAAATATTTATCAATTTGAAAACATATTTTTTTATATAGGTATGGAGGTAGGTAGAGGTACGCGTACAAAGAACTTTGTGATTTGGAGTATTGGCATCACCGTCATATTGGTAGCGCCCTTCACGCCCTTCACGTGATAAAAATGTCAAATAATACGCACCTCGCGATAGGTAATAAATTGTATTATTATCACACATATACCGTAGGACATGAGTCGAATTCAGCCTTTGTGCCAATTATTTCGCTCTCATAAACACAACAATGTTTTCACGGATCAGTTGAACTTTCGCACAAAACACCGCGTTATATATACAGTTACTAGTTATATATACAGTGTTCGTCAATAATATGAGATCCTACGTGACATGAATTTATACTGCGGATATTGTATTTTATTACTTTGTTTTTCGTGTATTTTATTTGCGACGTGAATGCGTGTTGTGCGCACAACGATATAACGAATTTCGATTGAAATCGTATACAGGTTCGGAAGCAATAGAATATATTGCAGTGGTTACCGGGAATAATCTAAGGATTTTTGTCAGCAGTGCATCAAAATACTACAACTCCCCCTCTACTTCCACCTCATCCCAACTTCCAAGAAGATAATTAGTGTTCAATGATATAAGTCGATCAATTATCATTATAGATTGGTCAGTCATAATAGTCATATCAAAAATCGTGTTGGCATTTGATTGCAAGTTTTTTTTTTTTTTTTGATAACGTTTAAAAATTAAAAGCAATCAGCTACAAATGCAAGACATTTAATGCTATTTTCATAAAGAAAAAAAAAATGTATTTAGATTCTTTTAAAATTTACAAGACGATAATGTTTAAAGCACACACTATTATTGTCTGCTTCATTAAGCGGTTTACTATATCATAACATTATGTTTTCAATTTTGTCGTATGGTATTTTAACAATGATTTTATTAAATGTTTTATGTTTATGTTATAATAATTAGTAGTATTCTAACTAGTTAAGTGAAACTAATTCAATTTTAAACAGACAACTTTTAAAAAATGAATGTACCGATATTATTAAAACGTAATAGGTAGTAAATATTATGTAATAATTTGATTATTTTATTAAGTTGATTAACATAATATGTACTAAGGGACAAATCTCTTTTTTTTGGTGCGCAAAAAATATTATGTGGATCGATGAATATTGAGATATTTCTATTGGTTCCAAGTGTCCCTATTTCCCACGTTCGGATTTGAATGGTGACCGGGGATGGCGGTGCCCCTCAGGGAGCTTATTGTATTTTCCGCGTTATATAGTTGAATAGCCTTATGATAATAATAATAATAATAATACAAATATATATTTCAGCCATCTTCTTATACTGCAGAATGAAAAATTATATTATGTATATAGTATTATAAAATAATAATATTTTATGAAAAAATAACACACTGCTTCGCCTTAGTGCCCTTAGTAGTTGTTTATGTTTCGTCGGGTCTGCGGAAAAAAGGATTCTTTATCAAATTGACGTATTGTTTTTGCGGTAATTCCTTCCCTCGGCCTTGCGGGTATCGGGATCCATTTTATACAAAGTTTAGGGTTCTTTCTGCAGGATTTTGTATTATTTTTAATTTCCTTTCTGCTTTTTTAAACTTATTTAGAGGAGGAGTATTTTTAAAAGTCAACCAAAGTCGCAGATAAAATACATACACAATCCAAACAAACCAACAAGGCGGTTTTATTTTTAAATATTATACGGCGAAGCACATTATTATAATAATAACTGTTATTGATAGAGTACGTTTAAGTTTTACTTTAGTGATATATTTTACGATTTTTTTTTATTTTATGAATACAATAATATTAAATTTATTAAAACTAATTTTTGCAACGTATAATAGTATACTAAATGTAAAATGAAAAAAAAAAATTAAAATATGATATTATATAAAAATTATAGGTACCTACCTATATGGAAATTATTGTTCTTTATTTGAAAAACCATAATTTGTTACTAGGCTGTAAAAAATTATTATATTACATGGAGATAATACAAGATAAGCGAAATAAAATTTCCTCATAAAAAGAACTAATAGACATTTTGATAAAATTTTATATTATAAATCTTCCGATTAGGTTATTAAAAAAAATAAATAAACTCGTAATGGTTTTTGGAATTTCGAATTAGTAATAGAATAGCCCATTATAGTATATGCCTTTAATACTTTTAAAAATGTGTCCATTGTTCCCCTTTTCTCCGTCGGTTTTATAGAAGATATTCACATTAATTTTAAATATTTATATCAAGTTGCAAAATAATTTTAGTTTAATTATACTTTTAATGTAATTTAGAATAACTAGGCGCCCATTCGATTTCTCTCAGGGGGACCCGGTATACATTTGTTTTTTTTATAATTCAATACATTTATTTGTTATCATTTCACAGTATAAATATTATTACAGATGACATGAATAAAATATTTATAGTAGGTATGTTACGTGAAGGAAAAATACATCTTTGTAAAATTAATCCATTTTTCGCTAAATTCAGAGTTTATACATTAATTTACCATGTCGTATTATTTATATTTTATTATAAATAACTGATAAAAATTCACATATTCTTATATACGAATTTATATATTTATATTTATTACTTTATATAAAATTAATTGAACAACAGAGTTATAAATAGAGTGTTTAAAAAGTAATAACAATAATAATAACCGACACATTTTAGTTTCATATTATAATGATGCGGTTAAATTAATATTTTGATGAAAGTCGAGTATTCTTTTTTATGGGTTTAAATGAATTCTAAAGGCAAAACAGCTAATAATAATAAAAAGCTTTTGACACAATTAGAGGTTTTCATTTGTAGGGGTTCGAAGATCAACAAAAGCACAGAGTGCCCTAAGTTGGTTAATCATCGTCGAGGAAACTATACAAAAGCCATTTTCCCATTAATTCGTCTTGTAAACATGCGAATATTGTTACGGAAATAGAGAAAACGAAACCATATCATGCAATTTAATTAAAATAAATCCAGAAGGTTCATTGTTACCCTAAAGCCACTCGACCGAACCCAATCAAAACACTCCAATGCGTGATTCCTCACCCCCGAAATGAATGGAACGTAAGAGAAACAGAGAGAGAGAGAGAGCGAGAGAAACAGAAAGACCTCTTAAACCTGACAACTGCATTATATACATCATATATAAACACAGATAGATTTCCTATCAATTACACCCCTATAATAGTAAACATGTGTGAGTTTTCACAATCGTTTATACGCTTCTCTTTATAATAATAACCGTATTAGAATATATGACGAGAGAAAAGAAAATATTACAACACCACATTGATATTACACATACTCTGACCGTTTATATTCACAACATTGTTAAATTATAATAGCATACTTATAATAACATTGTGCTAAATAATCACATGATAATAAACGCAGTGGTATATTATGGTTATTGTAATTAAATACGCATAAAACATATAATATTCAAATCTGTCTTACTCGTCAACAAGATTAACAACGTTTATAGGTAATATAGGTTTATAGTGTTATTTCGGTAAATACGATTGCGTATGTTTTTCGATAGATTAAATATTAAAAAAAAAAATAAAATAAACATGATTGCGTACGAATTCGAATGCAACGTTCGTTGTAAAATATATATATTTACTGTAATATACTCAATAATTATCCAGTACAATAATTTTATCTGAACTATAGCATATTATTACTAATAAAATAATTAATTAATTGATAAGAATTCGCATTTTATTTATTAGCCAATTTATTAAAAAACGTAAACATTTTTAACGTCTGATTGATCTAATACAATTTTTGATGAATAAAATTATAAGTTCATTTTTTCGTATTAACGTTAACTATTTAACTATTTAAAGTATACAGACGAAAAAAAATCAATGGCTTTTAACTTAAACAACTGTTTTAATCAAACAACTTCAATCCGGCAATATAAATATTTAATCAGATTTGTCTTGCGTATAGGAGTAGTGTGTTTAGCTCATCCCTCGGGTGTCCCGTTTTTTTGTCTACTTCCATCTAGAATTCGGATCCAAATCGCATAGATATTTAATTCATAATACATAAAAGTGAAATATTTCAACAATTAAGAGTGAGTACTGTCAAGTGTCAATTCTGTATAACAGTGGTGTATTTTAGATTTCGCCAAAGTTGGAGATATTGCATTTGGAAATTGTGTCATATGAGCCACGGGCCCGTGCCATTTTGGGGGCTGAAATCAAGGACAAGATGTTATTTTGAGTGGACGGATAGGTGTGTGAAAACAGCCGATGACCGTTGTTCTGTGCTCCGCTCTGTGTAAATTAGAGCCTAATTAAGATTGTGCACTTGTCCCCCCCCCCGATTCGATTAATCTAGAATATTTTGTCACGGGCATTACAATTCCTAGTTACGCCACTAAAAGGAGTGTATACGTTGCGGTTTTTTTGATATATTAACTACTTATAGGAACCAACAGTATCTAACTCCAACACATTAAATTGCTGATTTTTTTTGATTAATGTAAAGAATTTGGAATTTAAAAATAGAAAGGTAGTCATTCAAATAAAATATACGAAAAAAAGGCCGAGCGAAGAGAAATATCTCTCTAATTTCTTCCCGTAAAAAGGCTACATTGTAAAATATGCAAAACATTACATATTATGTATGTATAGCTCACCTCGACTCGTTCTTCTTTCAAATCCACTTTGAGCGCCAGTTGTTCCCTGAGCACGACGTCCGGATAGTGTGTCTTCTCAAAAGTCGCTTCCAACTGTTCGAGCTGCTCTTCGGTGAATATGGTCCGGTGTCTCCTCTTTCTCTTGGCCGGCGGGCCCACGAACATGGATGTGGCTCCGTGATGATGATGGTGATGATGACTGCCCGTGGCTCCGTGTCCCGTGACCGCCATTGCCATCATATAACTCGGATAGATGCTCTGGTAACCGGCCGCGGCAACTGTACACAACAACGTTAAACCATCAATGACCGCGATTATTGACCGACCATAATAGGTTATAGGTATTGGTTCGGTTACGTTGCTACGGGCGGTCATATCAAACAATAATATTTTGTATTATTTTGCATATTATAGGCAGGCATAATATTATTATGTTATCCGCGGTGGCCATCCGGGAATTCCGTCGGACCGAAAACTTTTATGAGAACAAAACAAATACGCACGCCGCCCACCACTTGCAGGCCTGATGTTGTGGAGGGCGAGCGCGGTATATTTTAGTATTGTAAAACTATACTGAGTTTTGAAAAAAAAATAAAGGTGAACAATATTTATAAGTACAGGGTGTTTCATAATAGTGTACCGCCGCGAGCATACCGAACTCGTCGAGGCGAGGCAATAGCGGATATTTGACATTTTTTTTTCTACCTTCAAAACCCGGGTTTTTTTTTAAATCTACTCTTAGAATATTTGTGCAAGTTTAAAAATAAATGTTCCGCGATATTTCCAACAAAGTCCACACACAATTGTTCGTTCAGTTTTAACGTTTAAACGTCGTTTATAATGCCGTCAGGACGAAAAAACTGTAAAGGGACACATCTGTAGTTAAAAAATAATAATTTCTGAACGATACGGAGGATGTACCATCACAAAATTTTGTACAAGGTCGCGGGTCTTTCGGAAAAAATGTTTTCACAAAATTTTGTATCTCGGGTCACCTAACCGCGAGGTGCGTATCGCGCGTATCGTACGCGCGCGTGACCAGTGGCGGCGTGAGGTTTTTTTTTTATTCCTACGAAGCGGTTTTTCTGTAAAATTACGGAAAACCCCTCTAGCTGGACCGGCCGTGTTACATTAAGGGCAACTATGATGCGGTCGTTCCTGCGGCGTCTACCGCCATTTTCCGTTAACGCGTCTCACGGTAAAGTGTCACGCGCATCATGCATACCCGTCCGCCGAATTCGGTCACGGAGCACAGGATTCACGCCAGTACGAAACACCCTGTATGCGTGTTCACGGATACTGCGAGTGTATTACATGTTTTGTTTCGTTTCGGAAACGTATACCCTCGCATCGCAGCATGTGTGCGTGGGTACACATTGGTGTGCGTTGGTACACATTGGTGTGCGTGCATTAGCCGTGCGCGGTGTATATTATATGCATAACCGCAATACCGCGCCCGGGGCACCGTTGATCTGATTTGAACCGCGTCCCACCCCCATACTCCCGGACGGGAACAATTGCAAACACGTACGGCCGCCGTGCGTTATTACTTATTCATGGTTGATTAAAGTTCGATCCGCCACGCGGTGCTGCCCGGGGTCGGCCCCGACGACGAAACGATTACGGCGGGATGGCGGGACTCGAGCGGTTCCGAGTCGAAGCCGCGCGCGTGTATTCGGATTTTCTGCTCCGGGTTTTCGTACGCGCGTTCTACAATAACGCGTAACGCAATGGCCGGCCGCAACCACGGCCAATGTTGCTAATTTCTATTGTCCAATGTCTGGAGACCACAGATTTGTTTATTATAAACACGGGGCATTTTAAATAGCGCTTAAAATTTACATATATTGCAACACGCCATCATGTGGCGGGAGGGAGGGCGGAGACAACGGCAAGGACGTAGCGCTCGAAACTATAGTCCGTAATTCAAAAGTTATCAAACCGAAATAAAAATGTTTACTTTTCACGTCATTTTTTGTACGAAATATAATGTTGGAATCAAACTGACGTATTAATATGATATTAATATGAAGTTCTGATCTTCTTAGTTATTGCAACGATCAATCTCAATTTATTTAACAACAATGTATTTTGCAGACAAAATTATTTGACACAACTGCCATAACTAGATATTATCAATCAAAAAAATTTGAAGTATATAATTTAAGAAATAAGGAAAATAAGGGACGGAATGGATGATTCAAAACACGGGACAAAAGTGTTGTTTAGAACGTTTGGTCGGGACACTGGGACGCTTGTCTGAAATACAACACGAATGGGATCCCTAACAAATTTTCGTTAGGTATATCCGATTTCGTGCTGTTTATTATCGACCGCAAGAATATCGATTCGCGTTTGTACGGTGATTTGTTAATTATTTTTTTTTTTGTTAAACAACAATCGACTATGCAAAATATTGTAATTTAAAAAATCTTCGCATCTTGCTTGAAAATCAAAATGTCTAATAGAAATACGATTACGTTTATTACGCAAATAATACTCTTATCTTAAAGTTTATGATAATAAGTCACATAAGTTAAAATTAACGGCACAAAATCGATTATATCGAACGTAAAATTGAATTTTTTTTAAATGTTCAACATTATCCGTAACGTGTAGATTATATTATTATAACCTGCAGTTCCCGTAGATTTTTTCGAAAGTATACTATAACATCTTGTGTTTTAAATGAGATATTATTTATATCTTTATTTTTTTTTTATAGTTTTTACTGTTTACATAGGGAAATACATATATCAGTCATACAAAAATTAAAATTAAAAAACACCAAAAAAAAAAAAAAAAACACTCATCATTTAAAAAAAAGAAAAAGCCGTTGATAGGTATGCCGTAATTTTAGACGGGGAGTTGTAAGATCGGATATACAAAGAAATTTAGTTTATATTTGTTATCTGTATACGTCACGATGGTCGGATGGTTTTTGGTTGTTAATGAAACACCATTCTGAGCAGAGTATTATTGGCCGTATTTGTCTACTGTTGCCAAGGTAACCCAGAAAATTATATATCGGAAATTGCCATCTTTATCGATTCATTAAGAAAACTACGAGAAAAAAACCAAAAAAAAAAAAAATAAAAATATTCTCAATGCACCGTTTATAGATGAACGTTTTTACAAGAAAGTTTTCATAAAGGTNCGAGAAAAAAACCAAAAAAAAAAAAAAATATTCTCAATGTACCGTTTATAGATGAACGTTTTTACAAGAAAGTTTTCATAAAGGTTTTGATTGAAGCGAGATTTCCGATAGAAAAATTGTTTGTGCACAACGTATTAAAACCGAATACACTCCCAACCGTTTCAATCAGAATCAAAAAGGAAAAAAAAAAGTATTATAAATCGTCAGAAAATTGTAATTCATCATGACGGTTATAAATCGAAAATACAATTCGTGTTGTTATCAACTGTAAACCCATTATTTTTCCACGAAAACGTCGAGAGGTAGAAAAAAGTTTGCGCTCGAGCGTACCATTGCGCACGTTATACGCACGCAATAATAACAACAATGCAGGTGATAATATTTTATCCGCGTATGGAGATCGGACGAACAAATAAAACGAACGTCAATAAATAAATGAAAATAATCTCGACGGTTTCGTACGTGAGAAACGTTTCTGAGGTGGTTTTATTTTTATTTATTTATTTATTTTTTTTTTTTTATTTATTTCCAACGACGTATACCGTCAAAAATCGAATATGCACACGCATACCAGTCGCGTCCGCACACATTACGCGTATAATATCGGCGGTATTGCGTATTTTTATTATTTCTTTTTTCTCCCGCGAAAGCGTGCCGCGCGACGCGTACCGTCGCGGCAAGCGATTATTATTGTCGGCGGCGGCGGCGGCGGCGCGCGGTTTAAGCGTTTTTCTGCGTCTGCCCCTCGCCGCCCATACTCGCGCGTACACGTTCGTTGGGAATCCGCGGAAACCCCTCTGTGCACACGCTCGATCAGGTGCGATTTCGTTGTGCCGCCGCCGCCGCCGCCGCCGCTGTTGTATCCGTTTTACGCGCGCGCGTGTATACGCGAGGAAAAAAATATTAACGTGCACATAATATCAGAAATTGAATGTCACTCTCCTCCGCTGAGCGCACGCCGCACCGCACACCGCACACACTTACCTACACGCACACGTAAATATACGTGTGTAGCTACACCGGGCACGAAGCGCAAATGCATAATAATAACGTCGCACGGCCGCGCGGCTTCGGGGCGCGGCACGGTCCACGGGATCCATTGGCGAAACGCGGCGGCAAAATTATTATTATTATTATTATTCGCGAAGCCTTCGCCGTATTATATAATACGCGTACAATATTATTGAAAACGGATTTGAAAATACCCACACAAACCACCCACCACCCCCCCCTCCCGGCACAGATGGTTTATACGTATAATAATAATAACAACAACAACAATAATAATAGCAGTACGTCTACGGGCCCACTGCGGGGCGCGGAGGTACGTGTGACGGTGCACGGTGTACGCGGCGCGTTTGCGATCGCGGCCGCGCGTGGGGCTGTCCGCGCGTCGGCCGACACGGCAAAACGTTAAAACGCAACGCGTACCGATGAAAATAATATTACCTATATAATATAGGGTTGCGATTTTGAAATGTTGAAAAGTATTTGTTTTACGTTCGGGATAGTGATTGTCAAACATTCAAATGTTGTCTAATCGGCGTATATTTTATGATATCGTTACGGTACAATGGTCGTGGTCTCTGGTATGACGTAGTGTGGGTAACGAAAAACCGGCGTGTTGATAGCTGCAGTTGTTGACTGAGTTCCGTAATCATTGCTTATCACTTTATTAGCTATCAATCATTTAATTATTACTATAATAATTACCATAATAAATGAAACTGAAAGGATTTCGTTTTTCACTCGAATGAAATATTCCGTGACGTTTTCATGGAATATTTCGAAAAGATAAATTTAATGAAATTGTACAACCCTACCTGCGTTACGCAGTCGTATAATGTAGCGATCGAAAATAACAGCTAATAAGCACGAATTGGACAAAAATCGATTGATTGGTGGGGTCATTCGAGAAACGACATAGGTACGTCATAATCGCCAAATTTTTGGAAAACGGTAAAAAATTCCAATGCTGATTTAAAATGGAACACTGCAGGCACGAAAAACACGCGTTTCCTTTACAGTATCCTGGACCAAAATGATTTCGTTAAACAATCTAATAATTAATAACTGCAGTAAATTTGTTCACGGCGGTAGTAGATATTTGACTCGCTTGACTTCTGTCGTTTCGGTTTTGGCAGGGTTGGAAAACGGTAAAGAACTAACTTTTTAAATCATATTTATTACAAATTATATTTTAGATTCTGAATGGAGCGAAAAACCATATGGTTTTACAAAGATGTTTTCTTTTTCTGTGGACAACTTTTCTACCTGAGGGCTTGCTCCGATTTTTACGTATAACACCTTTTCTGAAAGGAAATCGGTGTGAGGAGGTACCTTGAAGAGGAAATTTTTCAATTTTCTCAAAAGTTTCCCCAGTAAATATAAAAAACCGGGATAAAACATGGGAAAATCGGTACAACATTAAAGATTAAATAGAAATTATTAAAGAAAATACATAAATAATATTTAATTATTTTACTATAAAATGACATATATTTTGTTGACAAAGCATCACTATCAACTGAACCCCTCTCAGAATCGTTTTTTCGTAAGCAATGGTTTATCATTGCCTACAAGTAAACATTAAACTACCAATAACAGTGGCTGCTTCCGTCCCCATTATCCTAGGACGTCTTTTTTTTTTACATTAGTTTTAAAACATATTTTACAAATTAATATTATAAAAAAAAAACCAATCAGTTTTTGATAACATCAAAATTATATTGAAATATTAAAGCGCATGAAATAAATCTTAATCTTACTAATTTTATGTGACCTGTGTTGTTTCTCATTTGACCGATTCAATTAGATTATTTGGTATTTGGAATCAACAAATTTTTAATCACGCCCCATATTTTTAGAAAATAAGAGGTATTCTATCTTCTTAACCCCTCCCGTTCGGGCACTAATCATAGATTATACTATTAGATAAGTATTAGAGACAAACAGCTCTCGGGGAAACGATAATTTAAAGATTATTTTGAAAATAACATCAGTGGTACGGTCGGAGATGTTGGTATAAAGAGGCGCTTATAATAAATTATTATTTGTCGATTTTAGACTCTTGTTATCAGTCATTATTTTGAAAATTTCAAAGTACCTATTGACTTTATATGCACATAAATTTCTGAAACCGACTAATACTGTATGATATACTTGTATTATATTTTTAACGACATCCGTTTCATGTTTTTGAAGAATGGAATTTTTACTGAAAGAACTAGGTATAAGTATTTATTTTATTTTGTAATAACAAAGTTATGGTAAATAAGGCACGGTCACGTTCGTCTCATCCGGCGAGCTGTCACTGCGCATAAACGTAGTAATCGATTGATCGAACTTAATATTGATACATTGGATACGTGATAACTATTATATTATATCTCATATTTATCTAGAATGTTTTATCTTTTGTATAAAACCGCGATACATAATAATGATTGCACGTTGTGTTTGAAGTTCGTACTCCGAATTATTAGACAGTTATACTTAATCCACGAATAGTTCGATCTAATTGCTATTAAACGATTCAATGATCATGATGATTAAAATTTTTATCTTACTGTCTAAATAATTTAGGTATGCGCCTTACTATATAATTTAATTAATTATTAACATAATAACTTTCGAACAAAAACGACGTTTTTCATGAGGTTTCGAAATACGTTGCACCGATTTAATAATGTGGTTAAATAAATTAAACGAAATACCTACTATTTATCCATTCCCTTAACGTTCCCCTTCGGCTCTTTGTAGAAAACGCCTTTAAGGTTGCTACTAATGCATATTACGGCTTCTCGCGATCATGAATTGCGTTTGAGATTCGCCAAAAAACTTACGAAAAGTCGATAAATATTACGCTGGCATTAACGATTTAAATTGAATTAAAATACAATAAATTATGTATACCAGCTATAGTACGGTTTCAAACTTTCGAATAATAATAATTTTAATATGTTTTAATTGTATTTCTTGTTTTTGTAATTGTGTGTGAAATGTGTAGGCGTAAATTTCATTGAA
The DNA here is from genome assembly GCA_902439185.1 of Cinara cedri. Classification (NCBI taxonomy): domain Eukaryota; kingdom Metazoa; phylum Arthropoda; class Insecta; order Hemiptera; family Aphididae; genus Cinara; species Cinara cedri. The sequence goes on from CABPRJ010001430.1 coordinate 320,061, forward strand.
TTCCCTGAAGGCGGTCGCCCCCGTCTTGAAATTCTTAATACTTTATAGTCATAATTTTGGGAGGGCCATAAATACGTTTACAGGGCGGTAATATCTCCCTATGGACCTCGTTCTAGTTACGGCGGAAGTACATGTGCATCTATAAGAATATATTTATTTTAACTATAAATTTACAAAGTAAATATTCAGTGTTTATTATTATTAAATTATATTTTAAAATTCGGTATTTATATAATACGGTCGTCGTTATAGATGATATTATAGTATCATATAATATAAATGAATAAATCAAATATGCGGTAAGTCATAATTATAGGAAAGGATTTGTTTTTTTTTTTTTTAAATCACGAAGAAGATGATACTGATAAGTTTCGCTTTGCTCAATTTTGTTATATTATTTTTATTATTCATAATTTTTAAAATGTATGCATAATAATTAAAATAGAAACATATCGTTTACTTTCAATTACAATGTTTAACTTTGATTTGCTGTCAAAGTAATTATAATTGAAGTACTAATGGCGGCATTACCATAGGCGGATATCATCTACCGTTTTAGAGAGGGGCTTATATTTTAAAATAATTTATTCTATATCAAAGCTACTCTATGCGCTATCAAAAATCATCTAATCTGAAAAACCTAAATGTGATTTGCTTTAGACATCCTATACTGGCTACACCATACATGTACAAGTATGTCATATGTATATCAGTACATGTTTTATAGCCTATAGGTATCTACAATATTTTTTAATTGTTAATTTAAAAATCTAATAAAGATACCTAGGTAGATGAATATTTGTTTAATCTTCGAAATAATTTAAGCAACGTCAATAAATTTAATTTTAATAAAAAGATTTAAACTTAAACATTTTATATTGATAATGTTTTAAGAATCAGGTACTATAAAAAAAAACAAAGATCAAATACTAATTTAATAATAATATAATATAATACAATAAATAGTGGTGAGCCGATATGACGCTTATTTCCGATACCCGATGTTCAAATATTTGTTACCGATATAAAACCGATAACCGATCTGATATTTGAAATCAAAAACTGATATTGAAATAAACCGATATTTACCAATATTGTCCATGTTAAATTTTTAAACAATATATATTATTTATAGCCATATTCTTTGATTTACATTATTAAAATAAAGGGTTTTTTTATCTTGTAATTACATATCAAAATTAAACATTTATAGAAAATAAATTAAAAAAGAATTTATTTCGAAAATATCGGGTACAATATCGGTTTTGAAAAAAAAGTTGTACCAGGGATGGTTGAATGGGGAGTGGGCGGTATATCCTCTCATAAACATTTTCTCTTCAATGTTTATCATGATAAAATTATATTAAATTAGAGATTAGATTAGAGTAGTTATATAACTCGCATTTAGAAAAATAAAACGTAGCAATAATTGTTAAAAAAATGTTTAAAAAATGATCCTCACCCTTCTGTCTCCCTCATGATACAATCATTCGAACTCCACTGTAAGTTACTTATAAATTAGTTCAATTTGTAAGCGTTCAATCATCAATCGCCATAGTAAGGTAAATCTGATTTAACTACAAAGACGGAAGAGACAAAATATATTTATCTATATATTTGGATATCAATATTGAACAATGTTTTACTTAAATACAGTTATTTATAATTAAGAAATTTACGCGTAATCTACCTTTTGAAGAATATTGTGTTAAAGAAGATGTTTTAATATCGAATAGAAATAGTAATAGAATTCAGTATATCGGTCTCCTTGTGCGCCTCTTAATTTAACCCCTGGGAGAAATACACATTTTGTTAAAAGCGATAGATATTATTTATTTTTATTTTTAAATCTTTTATTTACATATGATTTTTTTGTAATCATTCGTAAATAAATTTTGTTCCCGTGTAATTTTTACGATACTGCATTTTCTGGGTCAATTTGTCAAAAATCTTGATTTCTACAATGAATTGGAATATGATTTTTTTCTCTGACATTTTTTCCGTAAAATCGACTTGTTTTACCATGCGTTAAACGCATACACACACATACACACATAGATACACAAAAACAAATTTTAATGACATTTAATCAATGTAATTCCAAAGGCCAACGTCAAGAATACAGAAAACCGTTAATACCCGGGTGTTTAGTATAATAGTTTATGATCTATCACCTACACGTAACCACCGAACAATAATTGCGATATATTTTAATAAACGGAAAACAAACGACGATGTTGCATAACAATGAAAAGGCTTTGTTAAAAATATTTGAACGGTAAACGGTATGTATACGGTCGATCGTGATTTTATTGGAACGGTAATTTATATTGCACGCATTTTACCATTTGCTGCGGTACGATATTATGTACACATTATTATGGCAGGGTAAAAGTTATTTTAAATGGAAACATTTTATTTAAGTAAAATATTTCTTTCATCCCACACTCTTTAAAATTTACGTTTTGGCATAAAATATATTTTCTGAATGTTTTATCTCGTTTGGTTAATCCGGTCTCATCTGATCTAGAGGTGGCGCAACATTTTTCTGTTCGAATTTATTGTTTTTCTTCTTCTTTTTCGTAGTTGCCTGCCCCTCAAAACCATACTGAGAAACCAATGGCATGCCATATTTTCCTACACACTGCATCTAAAATTCACCAAGTAGTGTCTGGTTCGACCCGCGCCAGGTCTTTACACCATTACTCAGGACGTTCTATATGGTCTTTTGCCTTCTGGGGTACCACGTTTTTCCATGTATATAAATGATCCTTTTCTTTTCACTACGCGTAGCCAGCCCAAGAGAGCTGCTTATTTCTTATTTCATTTACTATATTGGATTTTTAATAAAGCTCTTTATACACCACATTTTGTCTGACCTTCCACTCTCCAGATTCCGCATCTACACGGAGACCAAAAATCGAACCCAGAATTTTCATTTCAAATACTAAAAGAGTAATTGTTGGATCTTATGAAGCGTCCATGTTCGCAACCATACCGAATAAGAGTTTTATACATTTGTATAGGTACCTTAAAGCTTTTGACTTATCGAAGTTATTAATAACCCGATATCGCACTATTGTACGATAATAAGTACTTAGGAAAATAACAAAGATTATATCGTTGGTCGTATCAGTTTAAAAACTGAAAGTAGTGAACGATATAGCTAAACATGGAATTTTGTTAATTACACAAAATTCAAAGCGATAATTACAAACCAAGAAGAACAAAAACGGTATCTTTTGCAAGTAGTTAAATAACACTGACAAAAGTATCCAAATACAAATAAATCAACTATAGACACTTGAAATTGTATAAGATAAAAATCTGTGATTTGTTTGTTATTAAATATTATAAATCATAGATAACTACATTATGTATTTGTTAATATATTATGTAAAATACATCATTTCTTCAAACAAATTTAGTGGCTAATGAAAAAAAAAAAACAATTTTTCTTTACATTTTTCGTCAAACTTCTTATTAGACAAATTAATAATTTAAGTAGGTGGGACTTTTAGAAAATATAAGTTATTTTTGGTCACCCTAATATTTCGGTGTTAAAAATAAAAATAATAAATTATTATTTTCGTTAAATAATATTCAAACAAAGGTAGCCCGCTAGAGTTTTTATGTTTAGAGAGATTTTTTTTCTATGAAGTTTTCAGTGTTTTCACTGTTTAGTATTTCAGATCAAAAGTGTAGGACTATCATAACTCACAATAATAGTATAATACAATCACATCTTTTCAGTTTTTGATAAAGATGGCTGGTACGAGATAGAGAGGGGGGAGTTAAGTTGGGATGGAAAGATTTAACTTGTCCATACATATTTCTAAAAAAAAATAATATCAAGTGGTTTATATTTCGAATTAAGTTACTATTTAATTCGAGACTCTAGGTATGATACGATGATGGCATTATGATATTACACAAGTATAAACTTAATATTTATTTTTGGATCGTTATACACGACGAGAATATTTTAAACAAATTTCTCATAAGGTTTCCGAGCTTTTTTAACCATTATAATAATGATATAGGGAATTATATTTTGATCTGACGGTTTATTATAAAATGCTCCTGTCGTTCGGCTGCTATTCTGTATAGAATTGGCTCAACAAATGTACTTTTTATGTCCATACAAAATAGTTTTATAACGTAGGTGTCTAACTTCTAGGTTATCCTATAGAAAGTAAAAATGTATCTCACGCGTCTCGTCGAACGGTTTAATAAACGATTTCTGTGTAATTCTCCCATTATTTCCTCTGGAAGGAAATTCAATGACGTCTGTCGGATTTTTAACTGACTAACTATTGGTATACAAAAATGGATTATCCAACAATGCAGATGATAGTTTCCACACATAAACATTAATAACATCGATAAGGCCATAAATTATGTATTGCTTCCGAAAAACAACACCTTTATAGTTTTCTTAATTATTGACCGATAATTTGTTCAGATTTTGCAATAATTATTGTGATGGTTGTAGAAACCGATTATAAACTAACAATAATATACTACAGTCGACTTACCCAAAAAGTTGGCGGCGGTGGAGTGAGCGTATCCGGACGCTGCTGCGGCAGCGGCCAAGTGGCCAAAGTTTAAGGGCTGCTTGAAGAATCCGGCCGTGGCTGCCGTCGTGGCGGTGGTCACATTATTGCGGCCGGCTGCGGCTCCAGTTGTGGCTACGGCATCCGACGATCTGGACGGGGCCAGTATGCTATCGATGGTAAACAAGGACGACCCGACGGCCGACGATGTCTTGGGCACGGCGACCGGACTGGCCACCACCGTGGCCGTCGTCGCCTGCCCGTGATGAGCATCGACGTCGGTGCAGTCACACTGTTCTTGCAGGGGCGACACTGGGTGGCCGCTGCGTTCGTCCATCGCGGCCGTCTGCGGCCGTTCCTGGCGGTCACTGTCGTCTTCGAGTCTCGCCGTGGCCCCGTAAACGCCACCGCCGCCGTCGCACCCGTGCCGTCCGTCCAATTTCATCCGTCCGCCGCAGAGTAAACCTGTAGGGACAAACTGTGTCCGACTTACGCAAGCGAGCCTGTACTGCGTCCAGCCGCCGCTATCATGGTTGCAGAACAGTTTACGATAATCGACAAAGATTCGATATTTTATACGGGAACGTGTGCACCGCGGTTATTATTGTAATATTACAAATATTTAGGTAGTAAACGACGGACCAGACCGTGAAAATACCGCTCGACGGATGTATCCTGCTGCACCGAAATATAACCGAATATTTTAATGTTAACGACACGCGTATACCGGACGACGACGCTTACTTGAGCGCGTGCGTGCAGTGTTATTACGCGAGCGGTAAACGTTTAATAGAGCCGTCAATCGTTTAAGTGCCGCGCGTTACGTTTGATTACCGCCGCCACCGCGTCGTAGTCGTGGACTCGGCATCGGCGGCGGGTGCAGTCTATCGCTGGAAACGGGTGCCGCGGCGCGCGATTGGTCGACAGCCCGCGGGGCCTGTACACCCCGTCCCGTTCGCGGGTCCTGAGGGGGCGTGTTCGGCGGCGCCCGTATAATCGGCGCCGTTCGGCATTTATTCACCGCCTGCACCCTGCAACACCCGCCGCCGCGGCCCTTCCCGTATATTTACACTGACACATGGGTCGCGCGCGTCGTCCCTGATGCTATTTTGTGATTTGTCAACGTAATCTTGCATACCCCACCGCCTGCACCTCCCCGCCGAGAAATGCGTGTCATAAAGTCGACGGCCGGCCGCACTAACGGGACGCGACATTCCGCCCGGTGTACGACCGACGCGACGTAATGCACGACCACGCGCTGTCTCCGGGCCCTTCCCTTTTAACGTACAGTGCAGACACTGTGCCAGATCGACTCTGATCAGACGCTAACGTCGTTTACTATTAACAGGAGCACCGCTCATTTCGACTGTGTCGGTCAATTCGCGGGATAATGTGGGGTGCTGGGGTGCAGGATGTGGAAGTCTTCTTAATTTATTTGTTCATAGGTTTTTGGTTAATTGTCGGAACGTTACATTAACCGCAGTGCTTATCTGTACAGCACGGCTTTATATTATATTATCACGATCCCAAATTAAAACTGTAATCATTTTTTTTTTTTTTTGTTAAATTTTCCCTGAAAACAGAAACTATTGCACTGTAATGTCTATTGTAATTGGGTCATTTTTATTAATTATGTATTGTACATTATTTTTTTCGAATTAAACTCGAGTATGAGTGTTAGCATATATCTAATTATTATTTTACGAAATTAGGTAGGTACATTATTATATTATTATTCGATCGGTTGGATTACAATTTGCAACGCATTGTATACGGTTACGAGTAGATGGAAACAATGTTTCCACAGCCATAGTTTGTATTTAGGTACAGGTAGCAATAATATAGGCGTTTAATAATTGCAATAATAATTTTTATTCGATTTTGTATAGATAATGCATTTTGCGATATTATCATCATGGAAAAATAGTTTGCCGATCAACTATAGTTAATCTAAATATAAAGTACCGATAATTGCATATCACTATACGTATAGTAGGTATTATTTCCTGGCGTCCCGTAGGGCCAGTCCACTACATCTGTGTGTGCCCGTCGGGAGTTACGCGTTTCCACCAAAAATGTACCTTTCCCTTTCCCGTCGATTCTCTTTTCCGCCAAATGAAACAAATTAGTCTAATACATTGAAATGGACTTGTTTCATAAATTATTATTATTGTATTATAAAACCAATTTATAATAATAATAATAATAATAAATAATAATAATACAAATAAGTTTAAACTTATGCAATAATACAAAAAAATGAATGCAAACAATTGTGGTAAAACAATCGTTGGGAGTATTAACAACTACTTTTACCTTTAATTTAATAAATAAATACAATTTTTATCATGCATAAATAGAAAAAACTTTATAATTTTATAATTGTATACAATTGTCCATTAATATTCAAATATTAGAATAATTGTTTTCATTAGGATAAGTGAATTAGCAGAAAAGGAAAAGGTACGATTTTGGCGGAAACAAGAATCGGCGGAAAAGGGAACGGTACGTTTTTGGCGCAAACCGGCCATGCCCGTCATGTATACATGTCGCGTTATAACGGCCATTGAAATGTTTAAAACGATGAGTGTTAAATCCAAATGCTGCAAATTTGTATGCACATACTGATTAAAATATAAATAATATTAAATGATTAAAGACCGAACGACAGTAATTTATTGTATGCGACGAAAAGTTGACTGTAACAATCAATATACACTATCGATGTGTAATTTACGATTTGGGAAATCAGGTGCACTCTCTGTGTCAATATACAGACGCGCAGTCGTAATTATTACTAAGAATTAATTATAAATATATGCGGGATGTGGGTACATTTAGGATATTTTGGTTAGTAGAATGTTATTTGTGCGTCTTACAATAACGACAACGTTATTTGGAACATTAATTGTGGTGTTTAGATTAAAATTGGAGTTTCAAAAATTATATCTATTTAAAAAAATGGCAAAACTAACATATATGGCTGCACGGTTTTTGTGAGGAAATTTTTTCAAAGACAAAAGATACGCAGAGCCCTCGAAAATATGCGAATCCGTAAACGCCGTTACTCGTATTTAAACTCCAACTTCTAACCTATAGCGCAACAGTAAATTGCGTGGCGCTCCGAACGTAAATGTTCTATAATAGCAATACAAACCGTTACAAACCGACGGATCTGGCCTTTTATACACACGATTATTCTTAAGAGAGAAATATTTAATAATATAATATTAGTATGCGTAATACACACACACACACACACACACACACACACACATACGCGACGACTATCTTATTATTATAAAATAACAAACAACGCGTGGCGAAATAAAATATTAATAACAATTGTGTTGCTCTTTTATAGAACTTCTTGGAAATGATTCTCGGAAATGTGTAAACCGCAAAACACTCTTATAATATATATGCATATATATGTATACATATACACATGTATACGCGAAAGGAAAACGTTTGTAATTTAAAAATATTATCCTTATAAATAGTCGGCAGACTATTATTCCGTGTAACTTTTAATATTGTAGGTACATATGGTATTAAATTGTTTTTAGATAATGGGAATTCGTTACTTCCGTCGTTAAAATTGAAAAAAAAAACAAAACAAAACAAAACACGTCGAATAAATAGTGTTATTATTTTCCCGACTGCAAAGAGCATCTTTTTGGTGTTTGAGGTTCGCGTATATCATGCGAGTTTCACCGTAACCATATTATCTCATAAACGCCTGAACCGATTTAGACGTGCGTGACGGTATCGTTAAAATCGTTATGTTATTATTATTACTTTTTGAGTTTTCGCCACTAATTGAAATTCAAATGCACAAAAATCGAAGGGAAAAAAATGTTTCCGAATCCGACTGATTGTGTAAAAACTGAAAAGCGAAAAAAATAACGGGAAATAACACTTAATAGACAAAAAAAAAAAAATTAATTAATACAAATCGAAAAACCCGATTGCGGGAAAAGTGAACAAAACAGTTGGAAATAATATAAAACAAGCAAGTGCTCGAACTGGGGGCGGGGGGGGGATGCATGGGGACTCCGTACCTCAAATAATTTTTTACAGACATTTTAGAGTACCGTCTATTTCGAGTGGAACGTATATGGGACGGTTTTTATTTTTGGATTTTTATTGAAACTGTTGTCGTGACAACCGACCGGCGTGACATCTAGTCCCGATCTCCCCTACACATAATTAGTGTATTATACCTAACCTAACCGACATTCACTTTCGTGTTATAATATAAGATAAAAAAAAAAAAACGCGTACGAAATAATACGACAATTCAATAACAGTAATATAATAATAATCAATGCGAATAATTCTCCCTCAATTTGCACGATTGTAGTACACTAATGAAGCCATGGCGAGTGCGCGGTTTTTTTTCCCGTAATTCGAACGGGTAAAAATTAAAAAAAAAATATATATATATATATATATAATTTACGCGATCAGTTTATCTAAAGCGATTCGCTGTTTTCGGACGCGACCGTTTCGTACGGCAGGTGCTCGCAGACGGCCTTTTTCTTATTATCATTAATTTTTTTTTTTTTCTTATGAAATATTATTTATTCTGAAATCCGCGGGCGACGGAAAATTCAATTCGGCGGAAAACGCGCGGTAAAATACATTAGACGGCGACGACCACGACAATGATAATAATAATAATAATAACAATAATAGTAATACAATGACGTGGATAGTGTAATACGCGTGCGGGGAGGACGCGCGCTTTTTGAAAAACCGTCCGGGAATCCGGCGGTAAATCTCTCGGTCGTCCCGCGCGTCGTCGACGAACCGCTCGCCGACGATCGAGCAAACGAACCGCGCGCGCGTATCGTCAACCGTCCGGGTGAGCAAATAAAATGTCACCGCCGCAGAACCGTTCTTGGGTATCCGCGTATTGTTGTCGCGCGCGGACCGCGCTGGGATTAACTCAATAATATGCACAAAGACGGCGGCGGTTACGTTATTATTTCCACGGACGGTCTTTTGTCCGGAATAGCGTATCGGCTGTGCCCGGCATACTGCAGGGCTGGAGCCAGGAGTGCGTACCGCTGTTCGCACAGCCACCGCGGTCTAATGCTATATCATGCCCGGTGACGGACGCAATATGGCCGGTCGTAAACGTGCTTAATCGACCTGACTTAATCGGCCGGTAATGATAATAAGTACGCAGGTATACCTAACCACCGGGGGTTCGGCGGTCCGACGTGAAAGCGGTTTTAGAAGACAGAAATATACGGGGCGGAATCAACCGCCGAACAATATCCCCCGGTCCCGGCACTAATAGTTATGCGATTGACCACGTACGCCTAATGTCTGCGCATAACATAATACATTATAATATACTGTACGTTGTGTATCGGAAAAATGTCCCCGGCAATCCATTTTCGAGTATTAATACGCTAAGTGCGTGTATAGGTATTAAATGTATACACTTGCGATATTGTAATCGAAATATAATGAAATATTTAGTAGCGGGTGTACGATGCGAGTATTCCGACCTCGTATACATAAATAAAAAATATAATATATAAATACTTGCGTATAGATCGCTGCACTTGAGCGCGTGATCGGCCCAAAGGTCCAACAATAAAATGTTGTAGAGACGATAAAATGGCAATACATAGCCGGATTACGGTGGGGGGATGTAAGAACCCCCACCCCAAAAAATTATTTGAAAAATCTATAACAAACATACGTACGACATTAAAAAAACCTCCCCAATGCAGAGAAGCATTTGGAGAAAATAGCTTAAAACATGGCCCCGCACAACTAGAGCTAAAATTTTTGGGGCGTTGAAATGATGCAATACTCACAAACTCGAGGGGGCCACGCTCCTACACCCCTGGATGATAGTATTTTGGTATGATGATATTAACATAATAACTACTTACTATATTACTAGGTACCTATTCGTTTTAAATATTTTTCGGGTTTTTTTTTTTTTTTATTTACACATTTTTTTATAATTTCTGGTAGAATTCAGTATTTTTAAGGAAATAATAATGTTCAATATTGATAAATTTGTGAAACACCGGCGTTGCATATTAGGGTACTATTTTAGACGGGTCACTGTTGAAACATAACTTATAACAACTTCTAAACATTTAGACAAATGTTCTTCTTACAAAATGTTTAATTACAATTACAACCGTTTTTAGATTTGGTATCGGGTGTCGGTACTATCTGTTGTATACGCCATACATATTATATATATCCGTATACGTTGCTTTGAAATCTAAAAATCACGGACTAAGAACCGGGAGCCAAGTGTGTAGTACTGCATCTTGTATAATAACTATGAATCATTAATATTTTTGTTAAAAACGTCAACCATTAGGAAAAATGAAGAAACGGCTCGGATAAACAATTACTTTTGGCTTTTACGACTGAGGGCTCTGAATTAGGACTGACGATGCTGAATTATATCTCGGGAGAATTTCAGTAAACCCGAGCCAGGGAAGGTTTTACGATTTATCTCTTTTAAACATAATAAACGCAACGATTTTTTGATGACAGTATAATTAGGTATAATATTGAAGAAAAAGTTATAAATATAACTTTGCATCTATAGAATAGTACCATTGAAACTAAAAGGGATGCTATACATTATGCATAGTGTTGTGCCTTTTAGGAGTTTCAACTTTCAACTCCCTCCACTAACACATTTGTATACTCGAATTCCACCAAATTTTTTGCAAAAGAAGAGGAAGAAAAAGTATGCCTATCAAAGGTATATTATATTACATTGTATTGTATTATTATAGTATACGGTTATTTATTATGTATTATCTAAAAAGAATATTTCTATAGATAATACGAAATAGGCGAGGAAAATGTGACTTTTTAAGGACGGAACGCTGCTGAACAAGGGTGTTTTCTTTCTTTTTCGTTTTAGAATTCATACATAAATTAGTCCTAGGCCATTCATTTTTACTAATTTGGCTCCTCTATTATCTCAAAAGTTCTCATTTGGTTATATAGGTCTTTGTTCAGATTATTTTCATATAAAGTTACAAAAATTACACGCCAGAGAATATCATAAATTTCGAGTGTTAATATTAAAAAAAATTGTGATGAAACTATTATATACTAGTATGAGTAATAGGTATGCGTTTAAAACTTCGTCGTTGTTATATACTGTACTCATATTCTTACTGTTAATTATTGTTATGTTGTTACACTAATTTTAATTTACTTCCACGAACGCATTACGTTTGAATGAAATTTCTTTGAAAATATATATATATTTATATTTTTAATTCTTCACAGACGGATTTCCGGAAAACATGATTTTTAAGGATAATTATTTTTTTTTGAAAGATTATTATTTTTGAGAAATATATGATTTATTTAATTATTTCTCGAATAACTTAATGATTTTCATACTCGTGGTCGTGTTTCATAGGAAATCGAATAATATTATTTTCGAATTCTGAAATCACCTTATGATGGAGTGTACACGAAAGTGTAGACCTAAGAGCTGTCTTCGCAGGTTCGTAATCATAGGCGCAACTAGACCACCATCAATTCTGGGGGTGCTAACATTATAGACACATCAAAGACCCATGGATGCTATGTCCCCGCAATCCCTTTTACACGATTCTCATAATAGTTAACTACACCTTTCGTTTATAATTTTATATACACAAATTTATCATGTTTTAACATGATTTTTCATATATACATGCATTGTCTATGGGAAACCTATATTTTGTTCAGTTCAGGAACTATGAAATACATGGATAAAATATCTTGTTATTACTATGAAAAACCTGATTGGGTTTTTGGGGGTGTTAATTTTAAACTCGGGGGTGCAAAAGACCCCCTAGAACCCTCCTAGTTGTGCCTTTGTTCATAACTAATTTTAGATTCTGATTGGATCGAAGAAGCTTATGATTTTACAAAGATGTTTATTATTTATTTTTTTCTGTGGACAACTTTCTACCAGTGGGCTTGCTCCGATTTTCACGTACAGCATCTTTTCTGAAAGGAAATCGGTAATTTAAAAAGGAGATTTTTCGATTTTCTCAAGAGTTTCCTCATCAAATACGAGAAACCTAAAAAAAAAACTAAGGAAAAACTTGGAAAATTTAAGAAATGTAAGTATTAGCTAAAAATATTATGGCCTCCTTTTTTCCTGTGGACAACTTTTTTACCAACAATTTTTCTCCAATGATAGCAATTTTTCGCCGTCATAATGTATCTGACGTTTTGGTTTTAGAAAAACAAAACCGGACGTTTCTAAATTAAAACTACTGTTGATGGTTATGCTAAAATGTCCCGTGTACTTCGGCATTTTTCCAGTCATATTTTTCGACCTGTCCGAAAGCGAAAATAATGAATATTGATATTTCAGAGTTATTCAAAAATGATTCATCATCCGATTTAAATCAACGATTGAATTATTTTTAGTTTTTAGGTTTACGGTGGAAGTTTAATAAAATAATTTAAGTTTAATAATATTTCGGATTTAGTATTAATGCTATGTGGCTTCCCTTGGTCATACGAACAAAAATCTTGTTATCGGATTGCGTTGAAAATTCCCAACTAATAAAAGTCCCAACCATTGTACAACCGTTCGAAATCGGATGAATCATTTTGAATAACCCTGTACGTATGCATTTTAAATCATTACGTGGTGTGATTTTATAAAAAAAAAAAATAATCTAACAACCATTATTATGACAGGCGGATACTAAGCCTAATAGATTTATAGTTTTATAACGGAACGAAATTATCGACGAAAATATTATTATCGTCTAGCGTCTAATGTCGTGGATGCAGCAGGGATTTACCTGCTTACAACGACCACTTACTACAACGAGTCTCGTCCTTTTAACGTCGAGTGCCCACACACGTATGTATATAAATAATTGTTAACTACACGTATGCTACCTATACGTACGTACAAGTATATATATATATATATATACACTATACAGGGTAATAAAATAGTCATTGTCGTCGATTTTTTATTTCGGTTTCCGACCGAGTCTCGAGAGATCTGTTTGTCTTCGAAATCCGCTGAGTGCCTGCGTATAAGGAAAGTTTTCCGTCCGTATGCGACGACTCGGGTAAACAACGCGAGCGGCCGTTCGGTAAAGAAGGTCAAATAGGTAAACACCACGCTGCCGCCGCCGCCGCCGGACGTAAAATTCGTATAGTTTTCTTTCTCTCTCTCGCTTTCATTCTGTATCTCTGTCGGCCCGTCTCCTCTGGTCTTCAGCGGGACGTCTCGGAGTTAGCGCGACGGGAGAAAAAAAAAAGCGGTGTCGGCGGCGAGAAATACGGTCCAACAGGGGCGGCGGCGAGGAGAGTCGAACGGCAATGAAACGCACACTCAGGGGCGCGACTACCGCGGCATCGTCATCGTCGACGTGTGCGTGCGTGCGGTTTATGTTGACACGCCCGGGAACCCGGTAGTCAAGTGGCCGATGCCTTTTATTTGTTTTCCCGAGAATCACTGACATTATCAGCTGCAGCCATAAGCCAGGCGTGTAAAACAATTAGTGCGCGCGTACGCGGTGGCGGCGGCGACGGCGGCGGCGGCGGTGACGGACGACCGACTACCGCGGTGGTCGCGGCGGCGATGATGATGTGATACCGGGGCGGCAGGGCAAAACTGCACAAGGGGATCGCGCGCGGCTTGTGTTTCCATTAAAAGGGACGCGCAACCCGAGACCCTCCTCCTCCGCACCGCCGCCGCCGCCGCCGCCGCCGCCGCCGATGCTATTATATTATATTATTGTTGTATTTATTCGCCGACCTTACGCTACTAAAGCCTGCGGATATTATTATCTGACTGAGCAGCGGTAGCAGCGGCCCAACGGCAGCAATCGTCGTCGCCGCCGCCGCCGCCGCCGCCCCCGCCGTCACAGCCCGACTGCAGTCAATACTCGCAAATGTAATCGGACACCGATTGCCCGAGCTTCGAGACACCCGATATATTATACGTATACACACGAGCTCGTATATAAATGTATCGCCCGTTCGCGTATAAGTCGCCGTCACGCGTACTTACGCGTCATACGGCGGCCGTATTGTAATGGGTCACAGCGAAAACCGCAGCGTACGTATACATACGGTATACAGAGCGTCGCGGGTTAAGACGTTAGGAATCCCGTCTATAAACATTACGGGATTTCAACGACGCGATGTTTTCGGACGGGGCCCCAAAAGTGGGCACGGGATATTTTGAGCCGTCTACACCTATATTATACTATTTTCCGAGGAACGTTCCGCGTCAGGGAATGCGTAAGAATCGTGTAGGTTTTTACGAACAAAACAAACGACATTATGCATTGTATATCTGGGTTGTATATTTTTCGATTAAACTCAAGTGTACGGATAACGTTTCGAAAATGAAAATTAATTGTTTACCTCTGTTGAACGGAACGCGGAGCAAATCTATAGTTTAGCGCCCGGTCGAACTTTCGCGTTTTAAAAATGAATTTCCAACACTTCCGAGAGAATAAAGAGCCGACGCCGTCAGACTTTGAATTTTTTAAAGTGCCGCGTGAAAAAACCGGAGCATTTTTACCGACCGAAGAAACGCGAAGGGGAAAAAAAACGCTCATTGCCGCGGTGTCTTACAGGAAAGAGACATTTATAGACATCCTTTAATACGGCTCTAGAAGGCGTCGTAATTAAAATCGGGTTATCAAATCGAAACGGTCATTTGGCCGCGGTTAATGCGTATAGGTATAGCACGCTCTTCGGAATACCCTGTATAACGGCACCCCTATAGTGCAACACAGCGGCAAACCGTCATCGGCCGGCGTTCCCGCCCGGGCGAAATAATAAAATAAATAAATACGAGAATAAAACCAACAGCGCTAAATGCTTTACTACCGCGGGGGTGAAATGCGACCGGGGCGAATTGAGTGACGAACCGCGGCCGTCGCCTATGCCGTTGTCAATTACACGCGGATGACGAGGGCGTGGAGATCCCGACGATATTGTTGCAAAACAATTATGTAACAATAATAACAATAATGATCAGCGGCGTATTTGCGCGACGGGGATTAGGGAGATATGTCAACCCCCTTTGGCCTCTTTTTCGGTAAACATTTATTGTTTATAAATGACTGTATCTATTTTAAAATTCAAATTTAGAGGAAAACGACAAGCTAAAGCGTACATTGGATAAACGATTGTTGAAAATACCCGTGGAGACTCCGAACCGTTCTAATGTACTTATAAATACCGTGTACAAATAAACGATTAAATCGTCGTTAAAACATGCCGAAATATCTGATTTTACGAACGATGTCCATTCGGTCTAGACGACGAACAGTTTGACAATGAACAAATATTTCAGGACAAATTGTTCATCGAATTAACAAACACAAACAAATAAACTACACGAGGACAAGTGTTTCATTGCCGGACATACCAGTAGACTGGAAGGACGCAATGGCATTGATATCAAAAACTCTTTTCTGAGTCGATCGGTATATTCATCACGTCCATGGCAAAACTCAAAACGAACGAAAACAATGCCATACATTTTACTACAAATTTTAAAAATACAATACATGTTTAACGATACACGTAAATATCACCGAAATTTCAATGGGAGAATACAAACGCTACTTAGTAAACAAAGTAAAACAATGTTTCGATGACGGTAAAGCTTAATATACGCAGCATATTGTGCTGTATCCATCTTACGAACGTACGCGTTGTTAAATTGTGATATTTCACCTTTATTTTTCAATCTCATTATAGTAAACATATAAATCCGTTTCCAGGTTATGGCACTGTCCACTTATAATATGAAGAAATACATAGCCAGTGACATTTGAATTGTTTTTCGATTTCCGTGCAAAGGCGTTGGGCATACCTATTCGACATGTTCTAAAAAGATCAAAATGAACACTATAATAGGTAAACAAAATGTACCGCGGTGATGACAAAACGTATTTACGAAAAGAAAAAAAAAGGTACGTGTTTACCGTTTTTTGTAATGGGTGCGATTTCCTTTCACTGCAAAAACATTTATTGATACTTTGATGGAAGGGTCGCATTGAAAATCTCCCTCGTCAAATATAATGGTTTTCAGTATAGGTATATCGGGGTAATAAAATATGATTTCATATACCCTCATTTAATACAAATTGATCGATCCGTGTAACATCCGTCCCCGGCGTTCGTCACGTGGGGGGAGGAGGGTAGTATACACATTAGCAAACGAAAATGGCTTTGCTGTATTTACCCCCTATACAAATTTTGCAAATAAATAATAAAGATCCAATTAGAAATGTACCTAACTATACAATGTATACACACATTGTCCGTTACCATGTCTTATGTCACACTGGTGTACTTTTTGGTTAAAAAAAAATACCTAGGTATGAATAGTTATTATGTATAAATAACTAAAGGTATTTGAACACTATTTAGATTAGATTATTTAGTAATTTATCCATTTGACAGTTATACGATTGTTATGCCGCTTAGTGATTTTCAAAATATTTATTAGTTAATATTAATATTAATATGTACTAATATTTATTAGTATCGAAAACTATACAAAATCGACTTTAGTCCATCTTTCCCAGGACCGAAGATATAATATACCAATGGTTTATTTTACGTTCATGTCAATTTTATCGCAATTTATTTGTTTGTCAAAAAAAAAAAAAAAATCAAAAAAATACCTAGCATTATTTTGGAAATAGTCGATCAGATATCGATCAACCTCCGCGATTGATACTGGACAAAGAATTATTCAATTTTATGAAACAACGAAACGTCAAAAAAAAAAACCGCTTAAACTTTAAAACAGATTTATAATATTGTAACAATGAATAACTATGTTTTAAAATATTATGTAATTATCTAAATATTATAAAAATACATGAACCATTGTATAGATTTTGAATACAATTATAATACAGTTAGTGTAAAGGAATCTATTTTATAATTATTGTAGATTGCCAGTTACACGTTTTGTGATTTTCTATAATACGACACTTATAGGTGATTTATTTCAGATACTCTTCGAAAACGGCCTGCAGGTATTACCTTGGAATACCGAGATTACGGTTATCTGCTATACTCTCGCCGGTACACTAGATAACCCTGACCAAGATTCTCGGTCAGCCGTTAACATAAACTACAACAAGGACACATTAAAATCGGTGTTTCAAAAGAACGCGTTCAATGACACTCGAACTCGTTCAAGAAATTATCAAATGAACGTGAACGACTTTGTTTCGTTCGTTTTATATAAAAATTGATAAAAGGCAATCAATTATTGACAATATTATTCACATATTATATAGTCAATAGTCATATCCGAAAATATTGCAATTCAATAACCGATTTAACAATATAGGTACTGCTACCACGACTATTACGCATCACTTGAAAATAAACATTATAAAACTAAATGGCCTTATATATATATATATATATATGGTTAGCGTTTTGTATCGCTGAACGACCTAATAAACGTGTTCTTAAAAAAAAAGAAAATTGACGCGTTAATTTTATTGGACAATGAAAGTAAACGCAAACATTACAAACACCGATTAAAATGAATTAAATTGATTACAAAATAAGATGAATTGCCAATTTTTCTATAATAATATATTATTATTATTATAATTATTATTGTTATTGTCCAGTCGTTTCGGTCTCAGATACTATAAAACAGGGAGTCTGCGCGCGTTGAAATGGTATACGGCGTATAATAATACTTAGGTCCGCTGCAGCTAACGCAAGAATGTTTTTGACGGTGGTTTAAAAGTTAATTATAGTTTGATACCATTCGATTGTGATGTTAATGAGTTTATTGTTGTCATAGGGTGTCAGTGTCAGAATCCAACGCACCCTTAGAATTCAATCTCGTTCGCCCTATTTTTATTATTTTTTTTTTCATTCACCTTTTGTGCTATTATCGCCTACACAATAAGATCGAATCTACCCCAAAACCTACGTAATATTCTGATCGCTATATAATTCACTTGCCGTTGCTAGTCTCGCGTAAAATTTATATTCTTTAAGTGCCATAATAATATTTATATTCCAATTATGTATTTTACATTAAAAAAAAATTTTAAGTACCTACTAGTCATAACTTGTCGTTTTTAAAAAATACCTACCTATATAATATAAGTATAATACTAGATTTTTTTCCGAGCATAAAAATTATTAACTTGAAATTGTAATCAATTAATATACGCATTTTAGTGAAAATGTATTGTTCTAAATCCATAACACATGGACGTTAATAATAAATTATATAGATTTTATGTACCTACTGTACGAATTTTTTAAACACACTCATCATCTCATTTTGACGCTCGAATAATATAGTTATTCAATTACTGTTGTATTTTTTATTTTTAGAAAATGTTTAAAATTATGAATGTGTCAACCCAAAAACTTATAAATCGTTTATAATACACTTACCGTTTCAAGAGTATCCGATATGGCAATATTACAAATATAGATTTTTTTTTTTACGTGAATGATTATTGTTCAATTTGTTTTCATGACATTTAATTATTATGTTAGTATAGAAGCGAAAATTTGAACAGATGTAGGTATAACGCTGTAAATGAACTTAAAATGGCAATCCTTCCTCTTCCCCTCCCCCCACCAAAAAAACAGACTGAAAAAAATCTATTATTATTAGAAGATAAAAAGCTGTTATAGAATAAAGAAGACAGGTGCAGCCACTGTTATAGATGATTTAATGTACATCTGTAAGCAACGATCAACCATTGCTAACGAAATACGATCCTGAGTGGAGTTCGGTGAATAGTGTTGCTTTGTCAACAATATAGGTATATGCCATATTATGTTAAAATAATTACATATGCATTATATATTTTCTTTAATAATATTTGCTCAATTTTTTATACCTATTTTCCCGTTTTCCCTACATTTTTACCGGTTTTAAAACTTACTCTACTCGGAGTCTAAAATGGTTTGCAAAAATGCTTAGAGAATCGCTCTGTATACAACTATACACGACTATACGAGCTATGCCTTAGTTATAATTTTTTTTTTTATAAGCCATTTACTGAGCTATGCGACACATGCGGAGCATACTTCAAAGAGACTGTATATTATGTAGGTACCTACTAAACAATAATATGTATTCAAAAACACCATCATTACAATGCGAGTTATTCTATCCTAGTCCCTTTTTAAGACATTTCAAATAATAGAAACGAGTATTTCTGACGAGTGGTTTGCTGAGTTTGGCAACCCCCGTTGTCAGTAGATACTACCTATAACATATCGGTTTATTATCCATATAAATTCAATTTTTTTTTGTACCTACATATTAAACCTTATACAATTTTAATTTTTCCTATGTTCGTTCGTCTGCTTGTCCGCTATACGGATCTACAGTTTTATTCCGATTTTGTTGAAACTTTGTACGCTTATTGTTATTTCAAACAAGAGGAAAATTGCAGTCCACATTTCATCTCTAAATTCAATACCGAAAGTATGGCTGCATAGAGTTTTCGGAACGCATATTTAATATTTTTTTATTTTTTTTAGTTTATGGGTTACCTTGATGACATAGATGAAAAAAAAACAGTTATTGTTTTTTAAGGCAGAAACGAGAAAACACGTTAAATTTAATTTCTTTTATTGATTTACGTGTTTGAATAGGCTGAGCCCAGGAAATCCTAGTTAATTTGGGTGAATGTATAAGTTCTTACACGATAAAAAAAGTTACGTGTTTGTATGTTAGTTCCCAAATAACCAAAATAAGTTATTTTTATTTCAACATTTCTTAAAAAAATTTAAAACAATTAAATAAATTTTAGTATTGTAAAAAAAAAAACCATATTGTATATTAAACGGATAATTGTAAGTACACGTTTGACCTATTTAAAAAAAAATTCATTATGTAATAAAAGTTTAAATGAACTTACAAATAGTTTAGAATTAAAACCAGCACCTATTTTGACTGTGGTAAAATATAAAATTTCTTTTTTTTCAGATGTAAAAATATCTGAAGTATTTTTATTTATTGTTCCTATTGTTGTCATTTCTACTTCTGGTTACAAAAATTTTCAAATAAAAAAACATATTTTATATTTTATATGGTTTATTTTTGAATTCTAAATACTTAATATAATCGTATTCTTTACATTCAATTTATAATTTCTAAATTTCTATCAATCGTATTGATTAAATTTTTTTAGTATATTCTAAAAATCGTTTTCTTTTGTACAATTTTCTTTTTCAACGTATTTTTTTACATATTTTTGCAGGGAATAATTTGGCGTTCCATTTTTAATTTTTTGTGTAAATTGCGGCCCGGGTATATGTTATACATACGTACATTTCGGCCCGATTATATTTTGTTTATATCACTAAATATTTTTTATTCATACGCATAAATTACGTCTTATACTGTTTTTATAAAATCAATATTTACTTTCCTATATTTCAGACTTAGGACTGAAAAAAATATTGTTATTAATATTGGTATAGTTAGTAAAAATATTAGTTTTGCTTTTTTTATTTATAATTAAACAATTAAGATTATTAATAAGAATCATCTTTAATAAAATGTTTATACATTCATTTTTAAGCATGCTTTTATTTCTTTTTAGGATAACATTTTTAGGAAAAGTGTAGAAAATCACATCCTCTTGGTATTGACTGTTGAATGAAAATAAAATAATTATTTTAAATATGTTTACACAGAGAATATAATTTACAAATTTAGTATAAATAAGTTAATTATCTTACATTGTTTTACATTGTAGAACATGACAATATTTATGTTTTTTGGGAGTTATTGGTGTTGTGGTACAATAAGTATGATCCATAATTATGGATTGGCACTTGGCAGCTATTAAATGCGAATGTGTAATCAAAATTAAAACACGACGTTAATAAATTATGACAAATTGGATAAACGAATTCTCAATATTTTCAATTTTATATTTCATCTATAATTCAGTTTTAATGTCGACCCCGTTACAACGTTTTATGCCACCACCGCCAGATATGAGCCACTTCGCTTTCTATCGCAAATACCTAGAAGTTGATATCAAAATTCCAATAGGCATCGAAAAAAAAAACAATAAGAGAAAGTGCAGCAGTTGCAAAAAGGCAAATAAAAAAGGCACTTCTGACACAGTGTAAACAAATGTAAGTCACAAAAAAGTTTCTCAAATACTGTAGATAGATGTGAAATCACCTTTGTATACTTGGCAGGTAATGAAACAAATAAAATATGAGGGACGTCCAGAAAGTAAAGATACAAGCCCGTCCACGGCCTCAAGGAATTTTTTCTCCGAACGTTAGTACTACGATGGACTTACGACGAGATTTAACGAACAATTAATCAAAACCAAAACCATTTCAGCGCGTTTAAATCTCTGTTTGTGAGAGGTTTTCACGATGGGCGAGTAGTCATTGCGCTATCAAGCCACTTCTATCACTGATTATTTAAAGTGTGATCCGTCTTCTTGCCTAATACAGAGTCATTCACTCTGAAATCCATAATCAACATGTCCAGGCATAAGGCCCAGACGTCATGAACCAGAGATTTCAACGTACTGTAACGGTTTTGGTCCTGATTTGTTCATTACATCTTGTCGTAAGCGCAGTAGTCCCAACGTTCGAAAAAAAATCCCTGCGGCTGTAGAGAGACTTGTATCTTTACTTTTCGGACGTCCCTTGTATTACAATGATAACGTATTAATATATTGTATAAAATTAATATTATTACCATTGTATATATTATAATCGTTAACTAAAACATGTATAGTGTCTATGATAAGTATTGTATAACACAACAGTACTATAATATCTATATACTCTAAGTTATTCCATCCGTATTTCGAAATATTAAAACTGTATAACTCTCTTAACCGATGGTTGAAACTGGTTTTCACCAGTATCAATATATTAATATATTATACTTAAAATTACTCCGATACTCTCATTTACACAAACAGATAAACTAAAGTTAATAGTTAATCTTATATATAAAATTATCGTGTCACAATGTTCGTTCCCATACTCCTCCGAGACGGCTTGATCGATTCTCATGAAATTTTATATGCATATTCAGTAGGTCTGAGAATCGGCTACTATCTAAGTTTGTATGCTCTGCGATAAGTGGTTCCGGAGTTATGGCCTCTTAAGTCAAAGTATACTAGCACGCACGATATTCAACAATTATTATTTTGCCATGGAGAGATAATATACACTCTATGTGGTTATTTTTTATTATTGGTTTCCGTGGCACCCGCGTGCCAATAACAATTGAGAACGGCTGGGCCGATTTGGCTAATTTTGCTAACCTAACCTAACCTATGTACGTGTGTTTTGCACATATTTCAATGCCAACAAAACGCAAAGGGGCTGATTTGAACCATAATACAAGTAAATCTCGAAGCTTGCAAAATAGAAGATCCGAAAGAACCGAAGAACAAATCCAGCAACAAAATACTGATGCACGTGTCAGAATGGCGCAATTGCGTCAAGAAGAGTCAGAAGACACACGAGTTGAACGCAATGAAGTAATAAGATTAGAACAACGACAATCACGCCGTTTCACAGTCAATAGACGCAGAACAAATGACCAACAACGACAACAAGTACATCGAGCATTTACATCTGATTCATTCCTGCGTCTAGCATTCCAGTATGAGCCCGATATTGAATATTATGCTCATTCAAAAGTGGTAATTGGTGCTATGGACAAGGAATGTCCGCATTGTCATGCTCTGAAATTCAAAAATGAGCCAGCTGGGATGTGTTGCGCGTCAGGAAAAGTGCAACTACCTGAAATTGAAACACCATCTGAACCATTGAACGGTTTACTTATCGGCACGGATCCAGATTCTAACGTGTTCCTGAAGTCAATTCGNGTGAATAAAAACGATGAAATAACGCTCTACCAAATTGGTCGGTACATCAGCTCCAATGAAGCTGCTTGGCGTATCTTTGGTTTTTCTATTCATGAACGGGATCCAGCAGTTGTTCAGTTAGCTGTCCATCTTGAAAACGGTCAGCGTGTATTTTTCACGAACGAGACAGCGATTGATCGTGCTATAAATCCACCAAAAACTACACTCACTGATTTTTTTGAATTGTGTAATCGTGCGGATGATTTTGGTGCCTTTGCCCGAACATTACCCTATTCACAAGTACCACGCTATTTCACATGGGCTCAAACAAAAAAATGGATGCCTCGCAAGCAAGGCTCACCAGTTGATGCATGTCCCAATTTATTCAAATCAAACGCCTTGGGGCGATTATTTACAGTCAATCCAAGACACACTGAGTGCTTTTATCTTCGACTGTTGTTGGTTAATGTTACTGGCCCATTATCGTTTCAAGATATACGTAAAGTGAATGGGCAACACTATCCAACGTATAAAGATGCATGCCTTGCACTCGGCTTGCTGGAAGACGACAACCAGTGGGAATGTATGCTTGCTGAAGCTGCATTGAACTGTACAGCAATACAAATTCGTCTACTATTCGCTATAGTGTTGACTAAATGTTTCCCAGGCCGAGCACAGATATTGTGGGATAAACACAAAGATTCAATGACATGATATATTGCATCAACACGGTGCCACNTATAAAGATGCATGCCTTGCACTCGGCTTGCTGGAAGACGACAACCAGTGGGAATGTATGCTTGCTGAAGCTGCATTGAACTGTACAGCAATACAAATTTGTCTACTATTCGCTATAGTGTTGACTACATTTTTCCCAGCCCGAGCACAAATATTGTGGGATAATGACAAAGATTCAATGACTGATGATATATTGCATCAACATCGTACACGGTGCCACGATCTAGCCATAACATTCAGCGACGCAATGTACAATGAAGCATTAATTGCTATTAAGGATCTTTGCATTGTCATTGCCAACTTATCACTCAGTCATTTCGGTAAGAATTCGCCAAATCAAACTGAATTTGATTTAATGAATACTGAAATGAATCGTGAACTGCAGTACAGCACTGTAGAAATGGCAGCGATTGTTGCCCACAATGTCCCACTAATGAATGAGGAACAAAGAACCGTTTATGATTGCTTAATGCTCGCAGTTTCAGCTGGACAAGGTGGGTTCTTCTTTTTGGATGCACCGGGTGGAACTGGCAAAACATTCGTTATTTCGCTAATTCTTGCTGAAATACGATCAAATAATGGCATCGCATTGGCCGTTGCATCATCGGGCATTGCAGCAACTTTATTGGATGGAGGCAGAACAGCTCATTCAGTATTTAAGCTGCCACTAAATATTCAGAATAACCCTGACGCAGTATGGAACATTAAGAAACAATCGTCCATGGCCACCGTGCTGAAACAGTGTAAAATTATCATCTGGGATGAATGTACTATGGCACATAAACATTCGCTTGAGGCGTTGAACAGGACATTGAAAGATATTAAAAACAACGACAATCTATTTGGCGGAACTCTGTTGGTCCTTTCAGGTGATTTCAGGCAAACACTTCCAGTCATTCCACGTTCAACATACGCTGATGAGATCAACGCTTGCTTAAAATCATCTCCATTGTGGCGTAATGTTGAAAAAGTACAGCTGAAAGTAAATATGCGCGTTCAAATGCTTTAAGATCCATCCGCTGAAACATTTTCAAAACAACTCTTAGATATCGGTGATGGAAAAGTTGCTATAGATGAAACTGGATACGTAAAATTACCGACCGATTTCTGCACAATCGCTGATTCGCAAGATACTCTCATTGAACAAATATTTCCCGATGTACACACACAGTACATAAATCATGAGTTGCTTGCAGAAAGAGCAATTTTAGCGACAAAAAATGTAGACGTTGACAATTTAAATCTGAAGATACAAATGTTGTTGCCAGGGAACTAGGTATCATATAAATCTATTGATACAGTTTGCGACGACAGCGAAGCAGTAAATTTTCCCACAGAGTTTTTGAACTCACTGGATTTACCAGGCATGCCACCGCATAATTTACAATTAAAGGTTGGATCTGCGATTATCTTGCTTCGTAATTTGAACCCACCCCGGCTGTGCAACGGTACGCGATTAGTCATTCAAAAATTAATGAAAAACGTGATCGAAGCCAGCATTTTAAATGGCAAGTTCCGAGGTGAAAATATATTAATACCACGGATTCCTATTATACCTACAGATGTGCCAATTCAATTCAAACGTATTCAGTTTCCGATTAGATTGGCATTTGCAATGACAATCAACAAATCCCAAGGTCAAACGATGTCTATTTGTGGCTTAGATTTGAGAACACCATGTTTTTCACACGGACAATTATACGTAGCATGCTCTCGAGTGGGTAAACCATCCAGTTTGTTTGTGTTAGCTAAAGATGGACCAACAAAAAATATTGTTCACGCTATAGCATTAAGAGATTGATATTTTTAAGGAATAAATTATAAGAACTTAAAAATAATGTTTGCCTTTTGTTATTTTTATATTCCCTCATCGTTCACAGCGCTCCATGCCTCTTTCACTAATTTACCACATCCTTAAACACTTACAATAAGTTAGTTATTTTTTTTCTAGACTATAGATTCCCTAGAAATAATTTATATGGCAAAACAACGCTTGCCGGGACAGCAAGATAATAAGAATCAGCATAATCTGAATAAGAATAATCATCACTTAAATAATAATAATGATCAGCAGCAGCA